>CM068364.1:31839750-32304750 GCA_034769755.1 Odontamblyopus lacepedii
TTTCTTGGGGCTGTCCCCGCCCTGTTGTTCTAAAACAGACTTGGCACGGCGCGTGTTTACGCACAGCAGCAGCGCACATCCCATTCACCTCCTATTTATACTGCACTAACACCTCTGTGGGCCTATGTACTACATCACAGTTACACAGCCTTTCTGAGCTTCAGTACAATCCATGTTTGCGCGCACTCGTAAACATCTGAGCGCGTCCACGTGAGGACCACCCGTTATTCCGGCCCATTAAATGAAATTACACTACTTTAGTGAAAGTCCCGTGACTGTACTCACCAGTGAAGTTCAGAGCAGGCCGGTCCACAGAGCACCAAACTGGGGTGTCCTCCACTGCGCCCCGGCCTCACTTATATACCTCCTCCGGGTCTGTGGGGAGGCTCCGGCCCGCGCTGCGTAAAAACCTCTCCATATTTGGCAGCGCGCTGTTCCATTGACACCAGCTCACCATGAATGGAATGGCGCGGACAGGGAACTCCGTGCGCCCTGATCCATGTATGGCTCCCCGAATAAACACTTCTCCTGGCGCTGTTTGATTTGTCTGACCCCTCCTTTCCCAATCCCACCGCACCGCTACTGTCCCGGGCGAGGATCTTACCGCACGGAATCACAAGACGGAATGTGATAACGAAATGTCAAAGCGTATCCACAGTCACAGGATGCGTAATGCTCTCTTTTGGTTTGGCCATGTTCTTCGCAACTAGAGGTGAGTAAAGTAGCCAGAATTGTGCTCAAGTAAGAATAACATTACTTCAAAATAAAAAGATATAATAATATTACTCTAAATAAACTAAGTGTGAAGTAGTGGTCCAAGAAACTAAAACCTGAAGATACTGTCGGGACATAACATCTCATTTATAATTTGAAGTTAGTGTCATAAACGGTAAATAATCCACAAAAAGATAGCAAAATGAGACAAACTAAATCATATCTGAATCATTTCGTATTGTCACATGAAGCTTTTGTCACTTTAGACTTAGTAGACCAAGAGTACTGTTACTTTAATACAAATATGACTCAAGTAGAAGTAAAAATATACTAAAAAAGTACAATGTTTAAAATGTTACTCCAGTAAATGTAACTGAATACTACCCACCTCTGCTCATAACATTCCTTTTGAGACAGTTTTTCATTTCATCAATAGAAAACACCATATTTTTTATTTCTTCTATTTTGTTATATTGGGACCTTGCTATTCCAATCTCTTTTTGTGTTATGACTGATTGAAAAAAAGAAGAAAAAGTTAAAAGTTGCGGTTATCCAGGAGCTTCAATTTCCCAAGTCTGTCTTTCTGTGTCTCAGAATAACTCTTTTTCTACAGTCTGAGGTGGTCATCCCAGAAAAGTTTCATATTGTCCTTGGGCTCGCTGTACGTCAATACACTATGACACCAGTTTTCTGTCCCAATATTCATCTAAAACGATTTAATAAAAAGTCTGTGTTAGAAAACTGTGGTGATGGTGAAAACGGGGGTCGATCTGTAAAGCGACGTTTTGACAATGATTAAAGATTCCTCAAACCTGCATGAATCACTCCAAATACGACTGCAGAGGGTCCAAGAGAAGGAAACTGTCATGATCTTCCAGTTTCTCTCTTTTTCCTCTTGGGTTTGTCTGGTCACCTGCCTGAGAGTAATCACCTAACACCAGTCTCTCCATCATCACGTACCTGACATCCATCTCCAGTCATCTCCTGCTTATGTCAGCCTGGTTCTTCATCCACTTCCCGCCAGTTCATCAGTTTTCCATATCGGTAATGCCGAGTGTACACTGTGTGATATTTTCAATGGTTTCACTCAGCTCCAGCTCAAACTGTACAACCAAATCTCAAAGTTCACAGCTCATGATTCATGTTCTCACACTGTACGAACGACTTCAACAGTGCGAAACCCTCAAGAAAGTTACCCAATGTTTACTACACGAAGCACAACACACGATTAAGCCTAAACTCGTCCCGATCCCTAAAACAGTCACACAGTCGGCTCAAAAACAGCCAAAAATTGCACAGTCTACGCCCGGCTTAACTACCTTGTGGCTCTGAACACTGGAAAAATATGTAGGTGAGTTAAAGTGACATAAATAAAGAACATTTGACTTTATTTGAGTCGATTCAACTTGACAAGTGAAATTATCTACCAGTGGAATAAATGTTTTTCTCTTAATTCAAGCAACATTCAATTTTGTTTCTTATTTTAAGTGCAAAAAGTTGTTGTTTTTCTTATTTTAAGTGCAGCAAGATGTGTTTTCATATTTTAAGTACAAAAACTCTTGTTCGACTGGCAGATCATTTTACTTGTCAAGTGAAATGGACTCAAATCATGGTAAAACTGTAATTCAAGTCATGTTAACTTGATTAGATTTTGTTTCTTGGCAGTGAAGATCTTGTTTATCTGAACGTTTTAGTCCTTTTTTTTCTGGACCTTTTGTAATTTTGTCATTTTTCTGCGTTCAGTGCTCCTCTGGACTCCCCTGTCCAGTACCTACCTGCCTTTACTGTGAAATAGACAAAGCAATAACATCTTCATTGAGACAAGAATTTGATTTGAAGAACCCTCCACCAAAAAAGTTACAGAATGCACCTTTAAGATAAACTTTTTTAATTTTTTAAAATCTTAAATACCACCTTGTTGACTGTTGTTGTTAACTGTTAATTAAATAACAGCATGGTGGCTAAGTGGCAACACTCAGGCTTCACAGCAAGAAGGTTGCGGGTTCGATCCCCGGGCCACCCGGGCCTTTCTGTGTGGAGTTTGCATGTTCCTCCTCGTGTCTGGATGGGTTTCCTCCGGGTACTCCGGTTTCCCCCATCAACCTAAAACATGCAGCACCCCTATGAACTAACATCAAGGACCATAATGTCCACCCTCCTGTGGGCTCACCACCTGCAGAGGGGTTCATAGGGGGGGTCAGGTGCTATGAGGATTGGGCAGCAAGCTGCCCCCGCGACCCAGCTGGATTAAGCGGGAGAAGATGGATGGATGGATAAATGAGTGGTCGAACCAGTGTGCACTTGAATCCCAAAAGAGCCACTGAAACCATGAGTAGTAAGCAGTAGATGGACAGTAACTTTGCCTGTGGGGAAAGGAGTGGGTGGAGGAGAGGGTGAAGGAGGAGGAGAGCAGAGGGAGGAGTCATCAGTTATCTGCAGACAGAGGGAGAGGGGCCAAATGTAGACCTCTTGCCTCCAGCTGCTGGGGCCTGAAAGAACCTGGGCCCCCACAGACCACACAGAGAGCACGAACATGCTGCACAACACAAACTCCTCGCAGGTGTTGAAGGACCTACGCCTGTTTTCCCTGTACAGAGATATCGTAGAAGCAGCTCTGGGGTTTTTCCATGTATCAGGAAGTGCGCAATTAGTTTTATTTAATTCGCTTTATATTGACAGCAAACTGCACTCTGGCCTCTGAAAGAAAGTGAAAAGTGCTTATAAACTTACAGTATGGTGGTGAATAATGAGTGTGATCTGAATGCACAAGGGGAAGTGGTGATGAACTTTGGACCACTACAAACTGTCTTGGAATCTGCTCACACACAGTCACCCAAGACTGAGCAGCCTCCAGTGCAAAATTTGAAAAAACTTTATTTATTTATTTATTTTTATTTAACCAGGAAAGTCCCATTGAGATTACTAATCTCTTTTTCAAGGGAGTCCTGCCATGCACACATCACTTTCATACTAGGCAATGTGGGTGAAGTGTCTTGCCTAAGGACACAACACCACTGGTGACCCCCTGTGGCACCTGGAATTTCCAGTGGTCTCCCATCCAAGTACTAACCAGGCCCGGCCCTGCTGAGCTCCTGAGATCTGACGAGATCAGGCTTTGATAAGAAGGTATGGCCACATACACCAACTGGCAAACAACTTTGGATTTGGTTCCAAAAATGTAAAGAGGAAGGTGCTTCTGCAGGACTAAAGGATCTGGTAGAACAACATCAACATCATCACTGAGCTGGACTTAGTAGTTTTCAAGATAATTGCTTTTAAAATTTAAAAAGAGATGTAAATTTTTTGAGACAAAAAAAGAATGAGATCCACACTGCAATTCTTTGAAGCTCTCTTTTTTTCCCCAATGACACCAGAATGTGATGTTTCAGGCCAAGCTCTTCTTCAGACATGAAAGGTTCAGTTCCACACCTGTTATATATCAGCCCAGGTCTAGTCACCTGACCCACCATGTGACCCAGTCCAAGAATAATGTGCTTAATTACAGTTGTTGAATGGAATTTTTATTACAAAACAGGTGTTCACTCTCGTTGTAAAGTGGTGTATTGGTTTACCACAGCCCAAAGTATTTACACTATTTACAATTTACATGCAGAAAATTGATATACAAAAAATAAACCGGAGACCATAATATTTGCATCAGCACTGCAGATATGGAAGTATCACTGTTGGCACATGTACAGCCACAGACTGAAGTGAACATTTTGAGTCACAATGTCTCAAAATCTTCATTGAGACCTTTTGGAGTTCTCAGAGTGTATATCCAGGAGGCCTTCTGGGTATACAGGAGGTGAGGAAATAGTGTAAATACTTTGGGCTGTGGTAAACCAATACACCACTTTAAAACTAGAGCGGACACCTGTTTTGTACTAAAGATTCCATTCAACAACTGTAATCAAAAACTTTTCTTTTTATTGGATCACATGGTGGGTCAGGGGACTAGACCTGGGCCTAGATATAATGTGTGGAACTGAACCTCGTATGTCTGAAGAAGAGCTTGGCACACAGCACACAGCCTCAGTTTTTGTTGGATGTGCATGTCTCTGTCTACCATTCAAATGTAATTGGGACACTGTGCATATTGCAAATTTAATCACAATTACACACAGGCACAGGTTGAACATGCAGAGTCCACATCTTAGACTACGTTCAGACTGCAGGGCTTAATGCTCAATTTAGACTTTTTTTTGTGAAATCTGATTTTTTTTGTGAGGTCATTCACGTTTCCAATTAAATGCGACTTGTCTGTGATCTCCAGTGTGAACTTTAAACGCCCCAAAAGTGTCCAGTATGCGAGGGAAAGTCGCCTAAACATGGACACTACATTTAGCACCTTTTAAAGTTGTTGTCATACCACTGTCGCAGGAGGAAACCATCTATTTCAGTAGCAAACACGTCAGCATTGGGCTGTATTGGCTCACAACAGGAGCTTGTTACAGCACAGTAGCCAAACTCTCGCTTGCTGATGACGTGTAGGTCAGATGAATGTGACCTGGCCGTTCAGACTGAAGTTGGATGTCAAAAGATCAGATATGTATCGGTTTTAGGAACAAATATCTAAGTGGCCTGGGTCGCATTTGAACAAATCGGATCTGTGTCGTTCAGAGTCATTAAAAGATCAGATACACGTCGCATAGGGGCAAAAAAAATCTGATTTGGGTCACTTCAGGCTGAAGTCTGAACGTAGCCTATGACATTTGTATGAAGAAGTGAAATAAGAGAGTTCCATAGTAGGAATTGGAATTGATTTACAGAAGAAATAGATAAATAAAAACACAAGGATCATGTAGAGCAGGTTAATATGAACATTTAAAAACCATAATGATTAGCCTGACAGCAGCAGTTACAGACAGAGAAGTGATGGTTTTACAATAGAAAGCGAGTTGGAGCCAGAGTCGATGGAGCCGGAAGCCGACCACGCTCACTTCCTATTTGGAATGTGGCGGCTAGCGGGTTACGTCCGGCTACGTCTGTTTATATGTATAGTCTATGCTCCACTTAGAAAACCCCATATAGAAATCGAACCTTCTTTGCCAACATTTTTCTTTGTTACGGTAAAAATCAATAACGTACAGACATGAAACGAATCCGTAGAGCGCACTATACGTCATGCTAAACAATACAGCACACATTAGCATAGCAGTAGCATTAGCATGTGTATTAGCATAACAACGGAACAATAAAACCAAAGAATCTACGACTAGAGTTTTGACATTGTAATTTTGTGACATTTTGTATTTGCATAATATCGATGTTGTCCATAAATATGACGGCGGGAAGAGGAGGAGGAGGGTGGAGGGTGATGGATGGGTGGCCCTGGAGTGTGTAGAGCTCTGGGACGACTCTGAGCCGGAACACCCGTCCTGAGTCATGCTCTACACAAACATGGATCGATTTCTCATCCCTCATTTTGGCCAACAACGTGCCAGAGAGAGAAAGAGAAGGAGAGAGGGAGGCAGGGAGGAAGAGAAGGAGAGAGGGGAGTGGGGTGGAAGACAGAGGGACAAGGAGAGAGTCAGGGAGAGGTGAAGAGTGAGAAAGAGAGAGACAAAGAGAGGAAGAGAGAGTCAGAGAGAGGTGAAGAGTGAGAAAGAGAGAGACAAAGAGAGGAAGAGAGAGTCAGAGAGAGGTGAAGAGTGAGAAGGAGAGAGACAGAGAGAAGAAGAGAGACAGAGAGAGGAAGAGAGAGTCAGAGAGAGGTGAAGAGTGAGAAAGAGAGAGACAGAGAGAAGAAGAGAGACAGAGAGAGGAAGAGAGAGTCAGGGAGAGGTGAAGAGTGAGAAAGAGAGAGACAGAGAGAAGAAGAGAGACAGCGAGAGGAAGAGAGAGTCAGGGAGAGGTGAAGAGTGAGAAGGAGAGAGACAGAGAGAAGAAGAGAGACAGAGAGAGGAATAGAGAGTCAGGGAGAGGTGAAGAGTGAGAAAGATATTTTTTTTTCCGCAGTTACTTTGTAGACATTAGAGGACCACCTTGAAAACAAGATGCTACATGTCAAGGGGCTATTCCTCTTTAAAACGTGAATAAATAAATAAATAAAAATAAATAAAAGTGTCTGTCTCTAGAAGGACACAGGGGCATGTCCTCGGACCACAGCTCTTTCCATGTGTCTTTTGTCTCCTCCAGTGTCTTTCTGGAGGACGAGGAGGAGAGGGACACAGGGGCATGTCCTCAGACCACAGCTCTTTCCTCGTGTCCTTTGTCTCCTCCAGTGTCTTTCTGGAGGACGAGGAGGAGGAGGGGGACACAGGGGCATGTCCTCGGACCACAGCTCTTTCCTCGTGTCCTTTGTCTCCTCCAGTGTCTTTCTGGAGGAGGAGGAGAGGGACACAGGGGCATGTCCTCGGACCACAGCTCTTTCCTCGTGTCCTTTGTCTCCTCCAATGTCTTTCTGGAGGACGAGGAGGAGGGGGACACAGGGGCATGTCCTCGAACCACAGCTCTTTCCTCATGTCCTTGTGTGTCCTCTGTGAGTCACTGGTCCAGTCAGCTCCAGGACTCCAGGCCCAGTGCGGCTCACTCACTGCTGTGGGCTTATGTCATGACCAGTGCACTTCAGGCTCACACAGAGAGAACTCTGTTTGGACTAAAGGACTAAAGTGGCAGTGTGGGACTTTTCTGGTGGAGCTGATGTGGTGGTCTGATGCTTTTCTCCATGGAGATGTTAGCGCTTTGTCTGGAAGGTTTCACAGGATGGCATAAAAAGGTTTCTATCTCTTTTTTTTCAGTACAGTGGTCCCTCATTTATCGCGGGGGTTATGTTCTAAAAATAACCCGCGATAGGTGAAATCCACAAAGTTGTCAGCTTTATTTTTTACAATTATTATGTATGTTACAGTAACAGTAAAAAGGACAAGTGTTTTGTTGATGCCAAATAATCATTCAAATACAGTTAGCATAACATACAATAAAAGAAATGAATATAAACAAATAAATCCATACATTTACATTCAAATTCTATATGACTTACTGTACATAATAAAAACATATGTAAATAAAGTAGTTAAATAATAATAATAAAAGTAATAATTAAAAAAAAGATAAAATTAAAGATAAAATAGATTTTTTTTTTATTGAACCTTTCTATCTTCACAGAGACCAAACCAGACCAGGTTACAGGTCAGATCTATGGAGAGGAGACCCCGCTCACAGTCACAATGTCTGTTTTTCATGGTCTTTTTGAACTGAAACCACCTCTAATTGAATACACCTCAAGTAGAGCTGTTTAAAGTCATACTGTGGAACATTCCAGACAAACCCTCCACCACAAAAGTCACACAGTTCATCTTTAAAGTCTATCTTCATGTTCATTTTCATGTTTTTCTAATTAGGATTTGGTATGGTGGAAAGTACCTCATTATTTCTCATAGTTCTACATCAGTTAAGTGGAAGTTTGGAGGGAAAAGTTGTAAAGATCTACACAGTTTACGTGCAAGGAAGACAGTTTAAACCTTTATGTAACAAAATAAATTGGTTGTCATGCGTTTCCTGTGTCGAGAAGTAACCGAATATATACTGAAAATAAATATTCTGAATACTAATGTTCCATGTTTAATGTGTTCCTGTCCCTTCGTTGGACATAAATGTGTGCATAACAACAAACGTGAAGCTGTTTGTAATTCTATGTTCTGGTTTCGACACTTTAATATAATGTAGTGAATAAAATGAAAATGCAATCATGATACAGTGATGAATGAAAAAAATTATAGCGCAGTGGGCGTGTTGAAAATAAGTGATTGAAGATTGCTCGAACATGCATGGATCGCTCCAAATCCAACTTGGGATGAGAAAACAATGATGAGAAACAACTGTAACTGCTCTGAAAAGTCCTTTTTGCAGAGTACTAGTAGGTCAGTTTTAATATTTCTGAGCTTGCGTGTGAATCTTGATCATCCCAGCCTCTCCTCTTGCACAAAATGACATAATAAGCTCAACTGTCCCCACCACACACACACACAAACACACACACACATGCAGCGTATTGATCGTGAATATGACATCATGACGTGTCCGGGGGCCCGAGGCGAGGACATGTCTGCGGATCAGGATCAATGAGAAGCACATATACAGGACCGTCCCGTGGTGGGTGGGCTCTGGGACGCCGGGCTCCGGGTTGGTGGTCACGCACGCTCAATACTAAAAGCTCTATGTGTGTGTTTGTGTGTCTGTTTGTGTTTGTGTGTGTTTGTGTGTGTTTGTGTGTGGTGGTCTGCTGCAGGATCCAGAGCAGAGGTCACAGTTTGCTGCAGAGATGTGAGGGAGATGTGTGTAGTGATGTGTGTAGTGAAAGGGCTGGGAACGGAGATAATGAAACCTTCTTGTTCAGTGTGGAGATACTGGAGATGTGCTAAGCTGGAGGACAAAATGTGGAGCTGGGTCCTCACCTCATGAAAGCCACTTGTGGGCAGATCGATGCCAAAATATATATGGAACCTGGTGGTTAATGGACATTCCAACCAGCAAAGGAATGTGAATGCATGACTGTCAAAGCCTGCCCTCCGCTCCCCATGGCCCCGCCCTCTGCTCCACACAGCCCCGCCCTCTGCTCCACACAGCCCCGCCCTGGGATGAACAGCTCTTCTACAGTTGGGTGTGTGCTCTGTCATGTTCACATGTGGCCATCAGCAGCAGGTTCAGACGTTCAGTTTTCTTCCTTGTGACTCAGTGGAAATGAGCACTTGTTTGGCTGCTTTGTTCTGTTGGGAAGCAGGTTTTGAGCCATGCTCACATGGAAACTTGAATGTAGTGTGTCCTTATAGGAGTGCGAGAGACAGATGCTTTATTGATCCTGAGGGAAATTCAAGTTTTGCTGCAGCAAACTGTTGACAAACAGTTGACTATGGGAACTATGGGAAAAACATTTCCCATAGTCTGTGCATATGAGTGGACTAAGTGAGTGTGACGTCTCCACAGCATCAGTGTCGCTCAAATGAGGCTCCTGATGCCACGGTTACAGGAGCGAATCTGGAGCCAGGCTTCATATTTGGAAATCCGGCCGTATCATAGCAACCATAAGAGCCAATTATGATTCAGGTTGTTAAATGTGCCGCCCGACTCATCTCAGAGCGGTGATACTCTGCACCATTCTGCACGGGCGTTGCGGTTTCATGCGAACATTTAAGACCAAAATGACGAGGCCACAGCAGCAGGTACAGAGAGAGGAATTAACGTTATAAAACTACTTTATAAGCAGACTTAGCTTTACCTGTCGATTTCCCACTGCACATAACAAAGCCCAAAAGACTTGAGCAGCCAGAAGCAACAACTGAGGATCGACTACTGACGGTGAAGAAGAAGAGAAACTGAAAATTGTTGAAAGAAAATGGTTCAGGAATAAATTTTTTAGCGTTTTTCATCAAATATAATTCACTCGTAAATAAATGGGATTAGAAACGACATCGGCGATCGAGTCTTTTGGGCTTTCACATGTGCAGTGGGAAATCAACAGAGGTAAGGCTAAGGCTGCTTAAAGTTGTTTTCTAACGTTTCCAGACACTAATGAGTGAACCAGGCAGAGCGTTTTGTTTGTTAGACTCGTGGCTGTTGTAAGATGGGTTAAAGTGGTGTTAAGCTTCTTCAGTGTAAAACAAACTGGCATTTTACGTGGAAGTTAAGAACTTGCCCCCATCACTACTAGCATGTTTTGTTAATTTAATCGTTTGCAATCTTGTTTATTCAATTATTACTTTATTTATACTATTTTTCCATCTTGTTTTTTGTTGAGTTGGGTGATAACACGTCATGAAGTGGTAGTTTTCAAGTAACTTTTAGTTTGGGGGTCCATCACCTGCTTGTTTCTATGGATACGTCTGCCTGGAATGTTCCACAGTGTGACATTAAACAGCTCTACTTTATATTTATTCAATTACAGCTGGTTTTATTGCTCAAAAATACCTAGAAAAACAGACATTCTGACTGTGAGCGGGGTCGCCTCTCCACAGATCTGACCTGTAACTCAGTCTGGTTTGGTCGATAGATTAATGCCATACTGTGAAACATTCCAGACAAACATCTTCATGGGGGAAGTGCTTGAAAACTTATAACTCCAGTTCTGTTTTTGATGAGGAAATATTAGAACATAGATCAGAAAATAGCGTAATACGGGCCCTTTAAACATTTGAAACTTTTTTTAGTCCAAGGGAAGGCAGATGAGGTTAGAAGGCCCTTTGGATTACACGAAATTCATGAGTCAAACTTAAATAAACTCAGGAAACAGACAGCACACAGATTTAGTTGGAATTTAAGCTGTTTTTGGTGGATGGGAAGCGGCTATTTTTGGAGCCGAGCTGAGCAGGCCTGTGTCAGTCAGGAGAGGAGATAAAGGCGGGTTTACGAGCTGAGGAGAGGTGCTTAAACGCATCACGCTGTTACATTCAAGTGCGCTGTAATTACACTGTCACCAGCATGAGGCCGGGTAGTGTAATGTGAGTAATGTTGGACAAGAACATGGAGATGAATCATGCGTGAAACTGTCCATACGAGACTAAAGTATTATCCCTTTTATTACAGATTGCAAACTTTGGAGTTAGTTTAGTCACTAGAAAAAAGGTTCCACAAAATAATTGAAAAGTTATTTACAGGTATTTACAGGTGTAGTATTCAAGTTACATTCACTGTTACATGTACCTTTTAAAATAGCCTGTACTGTCAGAGTACTTTTCTCTTGCTTGAGTAATACAGTGTCCCAAACAATTTGGCATCATTTCACAAGCCAGTAATTTTGGAAATTCTTGTTGAAATCACCTCAAATTTCACAGAATGTATAGAAACAGATCCAGATTTTATATTGAATGTTTTATTTTTGTTCTGTTTTCAGGTTCTCCCAAAGAGAAGTCATTTTGCATGTTGGAATCTGCCCAAGACTGTGCAGCTTTCAGTGCAAAATTTGGGAAAACTTCACCAACTGGCAAACAAATTTGGACTTTGTATCAAAAATGTACAGAGGAAGACTGTTTAAGGATCTGGTAGGGCTAAAGCAGGCATGTCCAAACTATGGTCCGGGCCAAATGTGGCCCTCAGACCAGTTGTTTTGGCCCTCAGGCTTCCAGGTGAATTGGCCCATATTACTGCAAGTCGTACTTTTTACTGCATGTTTTTGAAATCTACCTTGATCAAGTAAATGTAGTGTGTCCTTTTGAGGGTCTGAGCCTGAACAAAGGTCTGGAGGGTCATTTAAACCTGTTATAAACGCACAGATTTGAATTACTCACTTTTAACCATCAGTCTATGCCCCTTGATTGGCCCTCACGCTGGTCTGTGTTTTAATATGTGGCCCTGGATGAAAAAAGTTTAGAAAGCCAGATTCCTCGAGTGACAGTTTGATGTTTCTTCAGATTTCTGTGGCATGTCAACACAGAATTCCTGACGGTAGGTTTTCACTGAAAAACTGGCTCTGGTCACACCAAACCTGCACACACTAGACGCCAGGCTGTTTATTTATTCTGTGTCTCTTATGGAGCTTTTAAGACTGACTGGATTTTTTTTAGTGTTGTCCGTTGCCTGTGGAGTGTGGACACTGAGCTGAGTGAATGTTAATGGAGTTTTGTGTAAAAGTGACTATGAATTGTGTGCTTATCTGTATGATTGTGCAGTTGGTGAGTCTGGAAAATTGTTTATAGGCTCTGATTATCGTTTAATGTAAATTGTACTGTTTTACTAAATGTTCCTGATGTATTTTTGACCCCTGTGACCCTGATCTGTGTGACTACGGATGGAAATGAGCCTTGTGACTACAATCTGGCGTGTTTACATTCATGCACTTTGTCTTGTCTGTTCAGTAACATGCACTGTCCCAAATAAATAAATAAATAAAATACATTTCCAGTCATTTTCTAATACATAATTCACTGCACAGTCTTGGGTGAGTGTGGAGCAGATTCCAAGCCGCAAAATTACTTTTCATTGGGAGTGAACGGCTCAACCTGAAAACAGAACAAAAATAAAACGTTAAATCTAAAATTCTCAGCTGTTTTGATACATTCTGTGAAAATGTGTTAGTTATTTCAAGAGGAACTGCCACAATTATTGACCTGTAAAATTTTTTGGAGCACTGTATTTTTATTGAAGTAACAGTACTCACAGTAAAAGCCGTACTTCCTCTTCCCACTGTGAGTGAGTCTAAAGTGACAAAAGCTTTATGTGACCATCTGAAATGATTTGAACATTTGTTTTTTACAGCTCCTTTAAACGCACCGGATTTTGTGTGTTATTTTTTATGTTTTGTTCTTCAAATCACATTCACTCTATTCATTATACATCAGATGTTCCTCTTATTTCAGGGCAAGATTCTGTGGTTGCCATGGTTGCGGTTGGCTGGCACAATGAGCAGTTTGTCAACTTTTTTTTTTCTAATGTTTCATCATTTCTTTAATATTTGGAGATTTTGAAGAGTTAAGAAGTGCAGCTTGTGTAGTTCAGCGCACAGAAGTTAATGACTTTCAGATTGTGTGTTTTGAGTAGTTTGTGTTTCCTGTATCCAGCTCTGAAATGCTCGACTTTTTATAATCTGGCAGAAGACGTTCTAGAGTAGGGGTCTCCAACCTATAGCTCAGGAGCCTCCAGTAGCTCTCCACCTCCTTCCAGATACACTCTCTCATATTCCTCTGATTTGGCCAAGATTTTAACACTTATATTAGGTTATTCATCTTGTTTTCACGTTTATAATCTGTTTTGTGACTGCTTCATTCTAGTCTAGAGGTTTATTTGAGAACTTGTCCAGTAAAATGATCTGTCCAGGCAGCACTACTTTTCGTTTCACTACTTTTCAGTCATTTTCTGATAGGTTTAAGTGTTTATATCTTAAGCTTTCTTGCAGTGTAACTCACCAACGAAATTCTGAATTAGAAGTTTTGTGCAGAATAACTCAAATTTGATAAATAGAATGACTATTAAAATTGTAAATGCATCATGTTCATGCCTAACTTTCCTTTCTGCACTAATAAATTAATAATGGTTTATGTTTTATAGGCCTCTAACTGCTCCTATCTAAGGCTCTGGCTTTTATATTTGCTCCATTTCTTGCGACCACTAAAATGAGCAGCTCTCTGGTATTTTGGTTTTGTTGGAGACTGTTCTGGAGGGAATGGCCTGTCTCACTGACCGAAACGGAGAGAGACTTTGTTGTTGTGTGTCCAGAGCTCACCTGGTGCCCCCTGGAGGCTGTGGCGATGTCGCAGAACACAGAGAAGGTACACTTTTGTCCTGAGGATTGTTACTGACCTCGCACTGCCCCTGTCAGGTAGAGTCTGATGAGTTTGTTTGTTGAACTGCACTGAGACTTGTTTGAGTTTTCTGTTATTATTTCTTTTTCTTCTTCCATTTCAGATTTCCATGGACAGTTTTAGATGCCACTGCTCCTTTCCGTTTTCCTCCTTTCCTTAGTCTCCAGTCTTTCTTTTCTGGCTCCGCTCCCAGAAGCGTTAAGTCGCTGCACAAACCTCTGGCTCTGCTCTGACTTGATCTTTCTTGGCACCAGTCGTCGCCATGGAGAACAGAGGAGTCCCATCACCCAAGCGCATCTCCATCTGACCGGCCTCCTTCACTCCAGGCGACGCTCATCCATGACGCAACCACCGGACCACGCGAGGGGAGGGGGAGGGGCTGCTCATTCTGGAATCTCATTGGTTTAAAACTGAGCCAGAGGACGGGTTTGTGTGTTAAACATGTGTGAACAAAACACAACTCCAGCAAACAACTTTCGACCTGTTCTAAACCTTATATATATATATATATATATATATATATATATATATGTGTGTGTGTGTGTGTGTGTGTGTGTGTGTGTGTGTGTGTATTAGACTATCGTGTCCAAATTGCTGTAATCAGCGTGTGTTCAGTAGGCCTACAGGGGGCTACAAGATTTAAACTATGGCCTACGTCACTTAAAGGGGAACTCTGGCATGTTTGAAGCTAAAGTCCGTTGCTAGAGGTGGTGGAATTCTGTCAGAAGCCAAAAAACAGCACAGATCAGTGTTGCCTCGGTGGAGATCTCACAAGTTCTTAACTTCCACATAAAACTTTGCATTGCAATTTGCAACTGAAGAAGCTTAACACCACTTTAACCCATCTTACAACAGCCACGAGTCTAACAAACAAAACGCTCTGCCTGGTTCACTCATTAGTGTCTGGAAACATTAGAAAACAACTTTATAAGCAGCCTTAGTAGACTCAATCGCCGATGTCGTTTCTAATCCCATTTATTTACCAGTGAATTACATTTTTTGAAAAACACTAAAAAATACATTCCTGAACCATTTTTTTTCTCAACAACTTTTAGTTTCTCTTCTTCTTCATTGTCAGTAGTCGATTCTTACTTGTTGCTTCTGGCAGCTCGAGCCTCTCGCCGCCAGAAGAAAAAATATAATTCACTCATAAATAAATGGGATTAGAACAGAGTTTGCGCCACGGTAAAGCTCGCGACAACCAGCATGTTAACACGCACTTCCTCATCCTCGGACAATACAACGCTTTCTAATTCGATGCAGACGATGCACAGCGGACATATTTTAACCTCAAGAGCTTAGACAGAATCCATAGATCCAGAAGGGAAATAATTTAGATTCAGCAGCTCTCGTGTCGCTGTATATAATAACACGCAGCCTTTTAGCGCACTGGGCGAAGGGGCACACGAGTTTGGCCTGATCTGCCTGTTTCGACGGCTGGACAGTGGGTTGCAGGGTTGGTCACAGGAGCCGGGAGCGAGCGGGTGACTAACATGGCTGAAAGTGTAAGCATGTGCCCGCAGCACAGAGTGAATCATGCCAGATGTGTACAGTTCCACACAGGGCACGAGAGCTCAAGGCTACTCAAGTTCAAAGTTTAAGCTCTTGAGGTCAAAACAAGTCTTCTGCGTAAGTGTTTTATTGTCCGAGAATCAAGTTGTTGTCAGTTTACAGTAGCAGAATCTCCACGCTGGTCTCTAAGAGTTGTAAAAAACACTTATAACCTCATCCTGGTGAATAATTCGGATGCTCGGAATGCGTAAAGTCAGAAATAATTCTGGACCATTGCAAACCGTTTAAAATTGACTTTTCTTTTCAGGTACAAAACGTCAGGTAGTTTAATAAAATACTGGCTAAAGGGCATAAAAGTTAGACAATTCTCAGCTTTCCATACACAATATAATCTGGTTGTTTCCATGGAGATGTTGTAGCCTTGTCTGAAATGTTCCCCAGTACGGTATTAAAGGTCCTAACCCTAAGTTTATTTGATTTATTTTTCAACAGCAGATGTCAGATGTGATGTATTTGTGGAATATAAACCCTTTGATACTTTGCAGTGATACCGCGCTGGAGGTGTTCTACATGTATCTCTATGGTGGAATGTTCAGCGGTTCCTATGGCGCACACATGAGCAAACACAGTCAAAAAAGTTTTAAGCTCATCTGTGATCAGTACCAGCGTCCACGGCTCTGTTTAAGGGTTTGATTTTCAATAAAAAGTCTAATAAAGGCTCAGACAGAGCAGTGCCTACAGTTAGCATCACACCCCCAGGGAGTATTGATGGCATTAGCTGCAAAGTATCAATACTTTCATATTTGAGTACAGTATTATATAACACACCACCGACAAAAACAAATGCACATTCTGTATCTTTAAAAAAAAAAAGTAGCATCAGAAAAAATCAAAGTTTTGTCGTGAATTTTATTTAGAGTTTTTCTTTAAGCAATATTCAAATCTAACTTTTTACTACCTCAGAGTACACAGAAATATTTGACTAAATCTTGACCCAGTAATTTTGACCGCAAATCTTGACCCCAAGTCATTTGAATTAAAAAAAGACTAAACTGAAATGTCTTGTCAGAAATAACGTAGATTTCCTCATAAAAACAAAAAGAACAGGAAGTGTCCTAGTTTCAGCAGTTCAGTGGTATTTTGTAGAAAAACAGTTGAAAATAAAAGTATAAAAATACAGGAAGTAGCTCGGACTCAAAATAAAAGCTTGTTTAAAAAAAAAAAAAGCTGGTTTACATTGTTTTATGGTTGCTTGGTAACAGTTATGGAACCATCTCTGCAAATGTCGTATCTGCTGCCCAAGTCCAGCTGGGAAGTAAAAGCACAAATTTCACGACTGCTGAAAAAATAAGAAAAAAACTTGCAAGATTTGTTAATGAAATCTTGAATATAATATTAACTCTGTTTTAGTGAAAAAATTAGTCGTCTGAACTCACTTTAGCTGCAGCTCTTCATTTTCTGCATCTCAAAGCAAATGGTTATTTTAATAAAATGTAAAATATAAAACAAACAAGCAATTAAAATGAAAAGTGTTAAAAAAGAGACTCCTCTTTATGGTAGATCATTTGTTTCATTAGATTTAGAATTTTAACTACCACTCAATTTCTCACTTAGATTTTTTTAAAGCTGAAAAAAAAAGTTTGAATTATTTTTATTATGAATTTTAGTTGCTGAAATTTCAAATTCAAGATAACATTTCTCCTTTTAAATATTAAGCACAGATATTTTCATGCAACAGTCAAAATTTGCAGGGAAAAACTTTCACAACAAAGATTCAAGATGCCAAGACAAAAACAATCGATCCTGTGAGGACTTGGAAATATTTGTAATGAATATTTAAAAGGTTATTTTTTAATATTGAATTTAAAATACTTTGAAAATGTGCACATATAATTTCATTGACATTGACATTCAGAAAAAAAAAAATTATTCAACCACAACCACCTGCACATAAGGGATCCCATCTGGAGAAAAAAATAATAATAATCTGTAAAAATCTTTTATACAATCTGGAATCTATTCTTGACTTATTTCCAAACCATGGAAACAAGTGAAACTGCATTAATTTAATTTATCATTTACTATTTATTTATCACTGTTCATTTATATAATTTATTTGTATAACTTAATTTTTTTTTTACCAGGTTTATTTTCTTTGTCATTATTTATCTGTTTTTATGCTTTTATTTTACCTTTTTATTATTTTATGTATATTCTTGCTCTTATTTGATTTGACTAGTTTTATTGTTTTTACGAGGACTAGTGGAGGCAAATAGAGCTTTATTTTAGTTATATTGGATATGTTTTATTTATATTGCGCAGCACTTTTATCGATTTATTTCATCAATATTTATTTTTTGTACCAGTCTGGCTCATGTTTCTATTCTATTGACATGTTGAGGGTGGAGTTCTAGGGAGAAAAACGTTAAATAAAATGATGAAGACCTGCTGTGAAACATTTTTACAGAATATCTTTGTGAATAAATAAACCTTAAAAAAATATAATTATTATTATTATTATTTTTTTTTTTTTTAAATATAATTAATGGCGGCACGGTGGCTGAGTGGCAACACTTAGGCCTCACAGCAAGAAGGTTGCGGGTTCGATCCCCGGGTCACCCGGGCCTTTCTGTGTGGAGTTTGCATGTTCCTCCCCGTGTCTGGATGGGTTTCCTCCGGGTACTCCGGTTTCCCCCATCAACCCAAAACATGCCCGCACCCCTATGAACTAACATCACTAACACCATGATGTCCACCCTCCTGTGGGCTCACCACCCGCAGAGGGGTTCATAGGGGGGGTCAGCTGCTATGAGGATTGGGCAGCAAGCTGCCCCCACGACCCAGCCGGATTAAGCGGGAGAAGATGGATGGAAAATATAATTAAAAAAAGACAAATAAAAAAATAAAATGATATTCTTAAAAAATTCAAAGTGAGAAATTCAGTGGTATTTAAAATTCAAAATCTGATGAAACAAATGATCTTCCATAAAACATTCTAAACCCAATTTTGTTACGTTTAAAACATGTATTCAGTCACGTCCCACCACAACCTCACTGTCCTCTGCCTGATTTAGCCTAAATATTTATTCATTTTAACGTGACTATACAAAAACCCAACATAAATACAAGTGAACATGGAGTAATGGTGTCATTACTCCATGTTCACTTGTATTTATGTTGGGTTTTTGTATAGTCACGTTAAAATGAAGTGAGCTCGCCGTTCATTCATTCACAAAAAACCCTCAAAACACAAGCACCACGTAACTGCAGATCTGAACTCATGTCTTTATTGCCTGCCCGGAGAAGCGAACGGGGCAAAAAGGGGGTTTTCGGGGCGAGGGTCTCAGCAGAGGGGCTTGGCGTGCCTCATGTTCAGGGCACAGGTGCGTCCCACGTTGGCCCCCACCAGCAGCAGGTCGGAGAGGCGGTCCAGGCCCACACAGGTGGTCAGGGGGCTGATGAGACCGTACAGACCCCCCAGGAAAATGCTCAGGGGCCAACCGAGGAACAGCAGGATCAGCAGCCATACCAGGGTCCAGAGGAGGCACGACGCACTGGCCATTCTGTGGTACTCAGACGGGGAGTACTGCGGGTGGAGAGAAAGAGGAGGTGAGGTCCAAAAAGAGAGTAAACACCAACAAAGCATTATTAAGTCTAGAGATTATAATCCCACATAAAGATGAACTGAACAAGTGATTCTAACTGTGACATAACTATCTTTATTTACTACTCAAACAGGAAGCTATGAGATTACTACCGTGACATACTGTCTTTCAGAACTCTTCTATCTATCTATCTATCTCTATACTATCTTTATAACTCTCTATACCAGGGGTCGTCAACCTGAAACACTCAAAGAGCCGTTTGGAGAGTCTCCCACAGAAAACAAAACACCTGGAGCCACAAAACCCTAAAATGAGGATCACACTGCATATGATTTTTTTCCCTGTCTGCTCTGTATAAAAGACTAGAGTGTGTTGCATTTATGAAATCAATGAAAATACAACACAAATAATCCACTGAGTCGTGTCCTTTAGTCCGACAGAAGCTGAAGCATCAGCACTGAGCTGTTTTCAGCACTTATGCAAATGAGCCATGAGGTTTAAGTTTCATTTCTCTAAACCAGAAACAAATGTGCTAAAGCTGCATTAAACACATTATTACTAAATGTCTATTTGAGTCCTGCTTGTAGGAAATAAAAATCCAAGATGAAATTATCCACCTGCAACAAACTAAAAATGCGTCTGCTTCTGTTTTTCCGTCATCATTTTATCTCGTGTACTGGAGCGAATGAATCTGTCTACGGAGCATTAAACGTTCTGTTTCCTTCAAAAACTTTTTTTCCTTGGATTTGTCCATCATTTACCTACAGGGGTCAAAAATCTCAATAAATCTGCTGCTGCTGCTGCTGGTGCTGCTGCTGGTGCTGCTGCTGGTGCTGGTGTGGTGAGTCCGGGTTGATACGTGTCGGGTGTTGATTTATTTGAATGTTACAACATTACCATTATGTACAAATTTAGAATTACATTTAAAAACGAACCAGCTAAAATACAATGTAATGAAATACTCATTATTTATTTTCCAAAGTCACAGGAGCCACAACAGAAGGATGAAAGAGCCGCAGGTTGCCGACCCCTGCCCTATACTATACTAACTATAATAACTATAACTACTACAGAGAAAAATATGACACTATTTTTTCTGATCCGTGTTCTAATGTTGTTTCCCCATCACAAACAGACTTAAAGTTGTGATTTGTTTTATTTTATTCACACGTTTAACGCACAAACCCTGAGGATTTACACTGAGGGTCCTTTCACACCCACAGCAGCTGGTGCACCGAACGATCCATTTGAACTAAAAGCTCTTAGTTCGTTGGTGCGAAAGCTTCAATCGCACTCGGACCCGCATCAAATCAACCGCACCGAGACCACGAAAAAGAGGTGGTCTCAGTCCTCTTCGATTCTGCACCAAATGCCAAACTGTGGTGCGACCCCAATGGTGTGAACGTGAACTCAGGTCCAAACCACAGACAATAGGTCCAAACCAACTGTATGAAATGCATCATGGGAGGGGCCACGCATCTCCTCCACACTTCAAGAGTCTTTTGTGATGTCACCAACTACTTGAATTTGCAGAACCCACTGAAAGCAGTGTAAATTTAGACTTTTTTCAAAACAAAGCTGCAAATATACCTTGCACTGAAGTGGACAAAAATCACTAAAGAGAGCGGATAACGTTATTTAAACCTCATATTCAGAATTAGGAGTGAAAAAAGTGGTGTTTATTTTTGTTTTAATCTGCTTCTGTGCGTGTTCGTGACTGGACGGGGGTGTGGGGCTGGACCACGGGACTGTCCCATGACAAGACAGAGAACAGAAACTGATCCTCCTCACGAAACAAAATAAAACAAAACTGTCAGATTTTAATTGCAACTCTTTGTAATTCAACACTTTTTTATCATAAACCAAATTATTTTCACATCAAGACATCCAATACTTTTATCTTATAGAGAAATGATTCAACTGGAGCTTTCTTCTGCCTAAATCCGCGGAGCAAAAGCAAAAAACATTTCTTTCTGGTCTAATCTACTCTTCTTTATGTGTGGTACATACATAAAGGTCTCTCATTTCGCCATTTTCTGATCTCTGTTCTAACGTTTCTTCATCAAACTCTCTTCATCAAAGGAGCTGTTCACTTGAAAACTGCCACTTCATGACATCACAAGACAGAACGGAGCATTTAGAGTATTGGAAAAGTATAGTAGACAGACTCATAATAAAATAGTTACTCAAAACATGTGAATGAGACAAAACACAAGTTAAGTTTTTGAGGAGGGAACAACATTCTAACACGGCTCAAAGCGTCACAAGAGTCAGTTTCACATAAAACTACAGTGATCAGACGTCCCTATTTCCCCGGGACAGTCCCAGAACTGAGGCCCGTGTCCCCTGTCCCAGAAGATTTATCCAAAACCACTGATTTGTGATCAGGTCTAAACTAGGTCTAAACTAGGGCTAAACCAGGACTACATCAGATCTAAACCAAGACTAATCTAAGACTAAATCAGGACTACATCAGGTCTAAACCAGGACTAAACCAGGACTACATCAGGTCTACATCAGGACTAAACCAGGACTAAACCAGGACTACATCAGGTCTACATCAGGACTAAACCAGGACTAAACCAGGACTACATCAGGTCTACATCAGGACTAAACTAAGACTAAACCAGGACTACATCAGGTCTACATCAGGACTAAACCAGGACTAAACCAGGACTACATCAGGTCTACATCAGGACTAAACTAAGACTAAACCAGGACTACATCAGGTCTAAACTAAGACTAAACCAGGACTACATCAGGTCTAAACCAGGACTACATCAGGTCTACATCAGGACTAAACTAAGACTAAACCAGGACTACATCAGGTCTAAACCATGACTAAACTAAGACTAAACCAGGACTACATCAGGTCTACATCAGGACTAAACTAAGACTAAACCAGGACTACATCAGGTCTACATCAGGACTAAACTAAGACTAAACCAGGACTACATCAGGTCTAAACTAAGACTAAACCAGGACTACATAAGGACTAAACCAGTACTACATCAGGTCTAAACCAGGACTACCACATTTTTGTATTAATCTGATCCTCATAAATTGTCATTCGTTTTGCCAAAATCCACAAATCCGTGTTTCCGAATGACCACAAAACACAAAAATGCAGCGTCAGAAGCTTCTCAGATCATGACTGACACGAGAACGCATAAAGTTCCACGCTCCAAACATCCCAACAAAAGTGTGCCCCAGTGTAAAAGTCTGAAAATCTGGTCACCCTATTTAAAACACACTGTACTTTTTGGTTTTCTGAATACAGCAGGTCCCCAGATCTGATTTTGTGTTGTCAGATTACTCCAGTCATCTCCTTGTAAAAGTCCCCACTGCTGTAAACGTTATTCTTGAACTTAAACCATTTCAAACCAGCCCCTGTCACATATATCCCCACATTTTCCCACACTCCAGTTCATGCAGTTAGTCCACGTAACGCTCTAAGCCCTCAGCGCTGGTTAAAGACGGCAGGCGACGCCATGGCAACGTGGCTATTAACCTAATGAATACCTGTCTGGTGATTATAAAAGACATTTCACCTTCTTCGCGCGCAGGGGAGAGGATTCTTCAAGTCCGGTAGCTCACGACTGACTCCGACTCTTCTCCGCTCGTCCTCGGGATTCAGAAATTTCCGGGATGCCTGGGAAAAATGCACAAAACTTAACCAATTTTCTAGATTCCTGGGAGGCTGGTCATGCAGAGGTTCTAATAGGGAATGCCTGAGCTGGCGGTTGGTTACACAATATTTCTAAGTTCATGTGACCAGAGACCAAGTTCCTGTCATGTGGTTTTCAGCCGGTTTTAAGCACATTTAGGAGAAGTGGCTGTGACTAACACTGCAAAAGGGAACTTATAACAGCTTTTACATTAGATTTGTTAAATGTCGCTTTTAATTTCCACAAATGTGACCTATTTGTGTTCCCCGATACAATTTAAACATCAAAACAAATCGTGAATTGAATTTGCAACGAATTGTGCAACTTAAATGCTCTGACCTGGAAGGACAATATTTAAGGCCAATTTTTAGGTATCTGCACTTTACTTTTTCTGTTTTTTATACGCCCGTTGTGTAAGACTAATTAGTATTATGGTATGGCGCTGTCCGTCCGTCTGTCCGTCTGTCCGTCCGTCTGTCCGTCCGTCTGTCCGTGGACACTTCAAAGCTTTGAAGTCTTTGAAGCTTTGTCTTCATGAAAGATCTGAACTCTCTTCTCAAATGTTCTGCTGCTGAAAGCGAGAACAACCCACATTCTCTGCTTCTTTGAGCTTTGACACATTAAAGCTTTGTAGTGTCTTTAAGTTCTGTTGCTGCAATCTGATTGGTGGAATTCCGATTCTAGAATTCTATATACAATAATTCAAAGTACGGGCGTATTTTGCCCCGCTGGCGGAGCTCTTGTTACTCTGACTTCACTACATTTGAAAGCGCGTATTTGTACTTTCGACTCTACTACATTTTATATTAACATATGAAAAGTAAAAAGTACTTTTCTTTATGGTTTGAGATTATTTAATTTGAGTTAATGGAAAATCAAATGCACGAAACAGATAAAAAACACCAATAGAATCCCTTAAAATCATCTTAATTCTTTATCAAAATTTCTACATTTGATGCTGAAATTGTTCTAAAAATCCCTGCAAAATACTTCGACTTACTTTTACTCTTTAACAGGTAGTTACTTCAGGTTTACGTAATAGTTTCTGAAAACTTTCTCCATCTGCAGGTTTAAGCTCTGGTAACACAGCTTCAGTTTTTAAACTAGAAGAGCGCAGGTTCAATACAGTTTTTTTTTTATGTTATTTTTTTCAATTTTAAGCATAGAATTAATAAAGTTGATTATTTAATCCATGAGTGTTGAGTTACCATGTCCAAAATGACACAGTTTGTCCAGTCACAGCCAAAACTACAGGTAAACATCATGCTTGTTGCCATGGTGATATGAGCTATTCAAATGATGCTAACTGTAACTGTGGCTGTGAAAGTTGTATGTTTTCAAAATCTAAGTTAAAACCTTTTTTTTATTTAATACAACACATATAAATGACATTATTAGGGGTGTGTTCAAAAAATTGATACGGGGATACATCGTCGTGGGATTCTTGGCGATACACGTATCGATACGGAGGCGTCAGTATCGATATTTTACATGCAACAAACATTATTTATCAAGCTTCAGCAAACTGCGTCTGATAAGTGATCCTTGCTTGCAATACGCATTTCGTATTGTCAAAGGCAGCATTCCTTCTGCACTACAGCCTTGTTAAGGCCATATCTTAAGTTTACTTTCATCAAAGGAGCTGCATGTCAGCATACAGCCTTGTTAAGCCATGTTTACATTAATAAACTTAACATCCACCCGCCCGCCGGCGCGCGATTACACAACATTAACAAGAGCTCCTCCGGCGGGGCAAAATACGCCCGTACTTTGAATTATTGTATATAGAATTCTAGAATCGGAATTCCACCAATCAGATTGCAGCAACAGAACTTAAAGACACTACAAAGCTTTAATGTGTCAAAGCTCAAAGAAGCAGAGAATGTGGGTTGTTCTCGCTTTCAGCAGCAGAACATTTGAGAAGAGAGTTCAGATCTTTCATGAAGACAAAGCTTCAAAGACTTCAAAGCTTTGAAGTGTCCACAGACGGACGGACGGACGGACAGCGCCATACATTTTATACGTCCCGTATTACAACGGGCGTATAAAAAGTCAAGCCAGATATTCACCGTACTTATTTTTCCAATATTGACATGCTATACATCGTTTGAAAGCTTAATTCCTCAGTAAAACCACCATATCATTCATTTTATGCCACACAGCCCAAAGAGCCATAACTTATAATTCCCGAAAATATTCATCGCATTTCTTACCTTTGAGCCGGTTCTGTCGGTCCGAAACGGGTCCAATCCAGGAATAGCTGTGCTCAATTAGTCCGTAACAGTCCACAGAAAAAGAATATCCAGTTGTTATACGCCCGTTGTAAGATTATTATGCTATGGCGCTGTCCGTCCGTCCGTCTGTCTGTCTGTCTGTCTGTGGACACTTCAAAGCTTTGAAGTCTTTGAAGCTTTGTCTTCATGAAGAGGCAAAAATGTTCTGCTGCTGAAAGCGAGAACAACCCACATTCTCTGCTTCTTTGAGCTTTGACACATTAAAGCTTTGTAGTGTCTTTAAGTTCTGTTGCTGCAGTCTGATTGGTGGAATTCCGATTCTAGAATGTGATGATGTCATACTCATACTCCTACTGCAAGAGCCAGATTTCCCTATTGATTATCCGTCCGTCTGTCTGTCCATCTGTCTGTGGACAATTTCTTGTCCGCGCTCTAACTCGACAACTGTCTCACCTAGGAATGTCAAACTTCCAAACTGCACCAACAATTAATTAATTCAAAGTACGGGCGTATTTTGCCCCGCTGGCGGAGCTCTTGTTTTTTTCATAAAATAATTCCATGTGGAGAAATAATCCAAAAAGTCCGAGTTTGTCTGAATGGATGAGCGACGCAACTCTCTACTACTCTCGCTCTTGGTCCTTAGCATAGCTAAACGCTTAGCTCCTGTTAGCGGTGTGGGGTATGTTTGTTTTCTCCACACTCTTAGCTACAAAACAAGCGTATCCAGGCTTCGGTCCGGCTACGGGGCGCCGCGCTACAGCTTGGGGAACAAAACGAGTGCGTCCAGTTAGCGGCGTATTACGCATGACCGAGGGACAGTTCCACGGCAAAACCTCTTCAGTCATTGGTTCTTTCAGGAAATGATTGACAGATCTGAGTAGCCTATGAAAAGACGATTTCAGCGGTGGGCCCCATGTGGGGCAGAGGTGCTGTAGTGATAGGCTAGCTCCATGCGCTCTGTGTATGGAGACTCTCTCTCTCCTCCTTTTACGCACACTCACAGGCGGAGGCACACGAGACATATGGAGCGAAATTTTTTGGCTTATTTTAGTTATTTATCTTAAGAAAACATGCCTAGATTTCAGAAGATGGTTTATTTATTATACATTACATCTTATTACAGTTTGGAACATCTGGTACATATTTGAACACTTGTGCCGAGTGCAGGTGTTAACAGGTTAATCAAGGGCAGTTTCTGCCTTACAGCCTTCTTCTGTTACATTGTAACTGATGCGCTCCACCAAAATAAAAATAACATTTGAGTAAACATCTGTCTTTTTTTTAAATTATAGGTTACGTAATGTAAAATATTGGGATACGTATCGCCTTGAAGACCATGTATCGGCATACCCCTGTATCGCGAATCGTATCGTATCGAGACCCCTGTATCGCGAATCGTATCGTATCACAAGGTTGTTGGCAATACCCACCCCTAGACATTATATATGATTCTAATGTTAATTAAATCTGTGCTGGACATTTTCATAAACATTCACATATGGAAATAAACTTAGCGGATCCGTGGGGAGGAAAATGTCAGTTAACCTCAACAGACAAATGGTGAAAGTTTCAAAATACAAGTTTAAAATTCACAGTAAAATTGCAAATCTATGAATAAGACTTTAAACAAATAATATCAGTATAAATGATGAAAGTTATAAAAGGATAAATAATCATAAAAAGAAGCATAAATAAATGAAAAGTCTTTACCTCGTAGCAGATGCAGCTCACAGCAGCAGCAGCTCTGAACTTCACCTTTCTGAACGTCAACAAATACAAACACCTGATCTGAATTTGAAATGTTCTACACACTAGAACAACATGAAGTATTTATATACATGAATAAAAAATACAAAATCTAAATTTACCAACTGAATCTGATTATTTAGTGAAAATGTCCATTATTTGTCTTTATCCACTCACAAAATCTGTATTTACCCTGTCCTCATGTCACAAACACTACGGAATAAGGATGGGAGGGCATCTGACACTCAGGGATAGAGTAGAATGGGATGGTATTTGACAATATCTGTTAGACAAAAAGAGCCCTTTATGGAGTATAATTTGTTGCATTAGATTTTGAATTTTAAATACCGCTGAATTTCTCACTTTGATTTTTCTGAAAAAAGATGTGAATTATTTTGATTCAGAATTTTAGTTGTTGAAATTTGAAGTATATTTTTCGATAGGTCTCAAATTCAAAACAAAAGTGTTCACCTTTCAACAATCAAAATTCTGTGTAAAATTCGCTGGGAAAAATTTCACAGCAAAAATCCAAGACGCCAAAACCGAAGAAGTTGATGATGAGTGAGGAGGACAGAGGCTGTTTCCTATTGGCTTTGACGAGGCGAATTCTGACCAATCAGATCGCTTCACTGGACCGTTTCCTGTTTGTTACTAAACTAAAAAGGATCACAATCAAATTTAACCTGAATCTGATTTCTGATTATTCACACGTGCAGATTTGAGTGTTACAGCCCAGGCCTCCAGTTCTTTTGATTTGTTTTTGGTGTTTTCATTTCTTGTTTTGTCATTTGGATTCCTGCTGTTTGAGCCCCGGTCCCTGATTGGTGGGACACTCAACACCGACCACTCCCACCTCACCTCCAGACTCCTCCCCCTGTTTAAGGAGATCAGCTTCACCTGGCTTCACCTGGTCTTTGTGGCACTCGGTTAGTTTAGTTCTGTTTTGTGGTTTTTATACGCCCGTTGTGTAAGACGGGACGTATTATGGTATGGCGCTGTCCGTCCGTCTGTCCGTGGACACTTCAAAGCTTTGAAGTCTTTGAAGCTTTGCCTTCATGAAAGATCTGAACTCTCTTCTCAAAAGTGAGAACAACCCACATTCTCTGCTTCTTTGAGCTTTGACACATTAAAGCTTTGTAGTGTCTTTAAGTTCTGTTGCTGCAATCTGATTGGTGGAATTCCGATTCTAGAATTCTATATACAATAATTCAAAGTACGGGCGTATTTTGCCCCGCTGGCGGAGCTTTGGTTTGTTTTGTCACTCAATTCTGTTCTGTGGGTTTGTGATTTTACTTTGGAACACTCGTGATATAGTTTTGTTTGCGTCCCTCAGTTTAGTCACTTCTTTTTGTGTAAACCCACGGAACTTGTTTTTAGCACAACTTGTTAAATGTTAATCCTGTTATTTTGTGTACATATTTTAGCAGGTTTGTTTTGTTACCTTATACATCCTGTTATTTAAATTACCTTATTATACGCCCGTGATAAAACGGGACGTATTATGGTATGGCGCTGTCCGTCCGTCCGTCTATCCGTCTGTGGACACTTCAAAGCTTTGTCTTCATGAAGAGGCAAAATATCAATGTGCTTTTCTGTTGTTTACAATGTATAGGATTATTGTTTCCCTCTTGCCGTAGATCTGAACTCTCTTCTCAAATGTTCTGCTGCTGAAAGCGAGAACAACCCACATTCTCTGCTTCTTTGAGCTTTGACACATTAAAGCTTTGTAGTGTCTTTAAGTTCTGTTGCTGCAATCTGATTGGTGGAATTCCGATTCTAGAATGTGATGATGTCATACTCATACTCCTACTGCAAGAGCCAGATTTCCCTATTGATTATCCGTCCGTCTGTCTGTGGACAATTTCTTGTCCGCGCTCTAACTCCACAACTGTCTCACCTAGGAATGTCAAACTTCCAAACTGCACCAACAATTCATCTTTAACTAGGTTTGACAAATTCTAACTTAATTCTATATACAATAATTCAAAGTACGGGCATATTTTGCCCCGCTGGCGGAGCTCTTGTTTATTCCATTTTCCATCTTGTTTTTTTTTTTGTTCCTGCCCCTCGCAGAACTGTGTCGTGACAATTCTACACAAAAGGACAAACTAATGCGGGAAAGACAAAAATGAAAGTGAAAATGTGAATTATTCTATTGTTCCACCCATACTGAATATTTTGAGACTGGGAGGGCATCTGACACAAGGATACAGGAGGATGGGAGGGCATCTGACACATAGGGGTATAGGAGACTGGAAGGGCATCTGACTCAATAGCATGTGTGGCTTGTTGGACCGTTCTCATAGTGATTAATAATTAAAACAAAATTATTTTTTAAGTTTTCAATGTGAAAAAGTCTTAAATGTTGCATAGAAAAGGACACTTCCCACATTTACATGAGAGCTTTAATTCTGAATAAAAATAATTAAGCTCAAGTCTATATAAAAATGAATTGTGCTTTAAAAAGACCATGTAAACACTGATGATTATTCGAAATTCAATGAAATTCCAAAGTAAGCGGGTAGTTTATTCTGATTTTAAAGGCGAGTTCATTTATTTCTCGATCATGTAAACGTTTATTCTATTCGGAATTAAATAAAGATGATTTAACATGTTTTCCATGTAAATTTGGGATTATTTCTGTGTACACTCAAAGGAGAATAGTTTAATTCAAAACAATTAATTCGTAATTCAAAAACATTCTGTAAACGTGGATAAAAAAGAAAACATATCGACAGCATTGGACATTCCCATTTTTAATTTTCCTAAAAAAGTACAGATCATTACAGGCCAGTGGTAGAAAAAACGCAACTTTTATTTGGTAGAAAAGAAGAAATCGCCAATGACGTTTAAAAGTCCTCAACAAGATGGCCGCTCTGATTCAAACCTGCGCTACTTCCCTCCTCCGCTCTCTTCCTCCTCCTCCTCCTCTTCATCACTGTCGCTGTCCCTGCCGGGGTGTTCGGGCATGGTGGACGGCTCTGTGGTGGACGGCTCTGTGGTGTCCATCTTGTCCTCCGTCTCGCTGGGGTTTGTTTGTGACGGCTCCTGGTCCATGGGCGTTTGCTCCTCTTCCTCCTCGGCTGGTTTGGGCGTTTCCTGCTCGTCTTTCTCTCCCTCCTTCACCTCCGCTGGCTCAGGTGTTTTCTTCTCCTCGGCGGGGGGCTGGTTCTGTTTGGGCGGTTGGGCCAACTGCTGCTGCTGCTGTGGGAGGAAGAAGAAACAAACGCGGTCATTTCCTCAACCACAGTTAATTAGCAAATGACAAAAGGGTAACGTAATACAGAAGGCTATTTTAAAGGCCGCTCAACTTTTGAACTCAATGTTTTAAAGCGACAGAGAGTAAGAGAAATTCTGCTGCAGCAACATTTTCACTGTGCGTCGCATACCCCTTTTCCACCAAGGCAGATCCAGTGCTGGTTTGCAGCCAGTGCCAAATCTTGGAACCAGTTGTTTGTTTTTCCACACAAATAAACCGGCTCTGGCCCTGGAGAACCGGTTCAACTCAGCACCAACTAAAGGCTGAGGCCAGAACCGAGAACCGGTAATGTATGGTGCTCAGGGGTTCTAGTTACGCACTTTCATAAGACGTCATGCGTAATGGTGACACCTTTCATTTGAATTCAGACACCCCTGACACACGTCTTGGACAACGTGTTTTCCTAGTCAAGAGAGTGACTTTAGTGTATTTATTACAATATGAAACATCAGTGGAGCAGCAGACCACTTCGCTCCAGGCCCGTGGTGCTCTGGCCCGCGCAGCAACAATTACTTTTCTTCATCCTTTGCCAATGGCAATGACGAAGAGCTGTATGTTGTTTGATTAAAATGAACGTGATCGACAAAATTCTTAATGATCAATTATCGATTAGTCGACTAATCCTGCCCATCCCTTTATGGGGGACCCCTGCCTTAAAGCATAGTCACCATTAAAGTTAGTCAAGTTTTTTTTTTTTTTTGTTAATTTTGGAGAAGTTTACAATTTTACTTCCTGGCTGAACACAAGCAGCAGGTGTTACCAAACTGTTAACAACCAACCATAACATTAACAAAGGACAAAACATATGGAAACTGCCCAATACTTATGATTAAACTAATATAAATATTAGTGCTGCCGCGATTATTCGACGTTGTCGACGTAATCGAATATGAAAATGAGTCGACTACAATTTTTTTGGTCGAATATTCGCCTTTATTTATTTTTGGTCTCAAACGGCTCGTCCAGAGACAGGTGTTGTGAGATGTGTCTGTGTTGTGTCTGTGGCTCAGTGAGAGAGAGAGTAGGTGGTTGTGTGCGCGCGGGTGGTATGTCTGCGCGGACCAAGGAGCCGGGTCTCGCTCTGGGTGTGTGTCCGCATGTGCTCTGGGAGAGAGGGAGATCGACCGGGCGAGTAGAGGAAAAGTAAGGATGCCATGCCTACAGTGTAGTGAGCTTGAATAAAGCCGACTCGACAGCGAAACTGCCTCCCTTTATTTACATTTTTTTATATACACCGCAGCGCACGAGGTCCTCAAAGGAGTTAACTCCGCCCTAGGAGAAGACGATCTCCCCTGTGCTCCCCAACCACGGTTAGGGGGCTAGAACAGGAAAAAGTTAACACAGGTATTTCCCCTCCACACCACTAGTAGTACTACACTCGAGGCGGACACCGGTGCTGCTGACAGCGGCTACATCCGGGGTTGACGCCTCGGCTTCACCAAAGGCTAACAGCAGTGGTATATAATGGCACCGCCAAAGAAAACAAACTTGAGGAAGTATTTGCCGTCGCACTCTGCTGGCTGGTCTCTCTCTTTTCTCTTCCCCTTCCCGATTTGAGCATTTGAGAAAATGCCAGCGCCGTGGGTCAGAGTCGGATCCAAGAACAGTGGCGGCGACTTCTAGACCAAGACCTAAAGCCTCGAAAGTCTGGGAATACTTTCGGACAGATGGTGATAGAGTGGTTTGTACACTCTGTAAGACTTCTTTGGCTATTGTGTGTGCATATCGTTGTTCAACATTGTCGAATGAGCACACACAACAGACATAACAGCAATAACCTTTGCAACTCGCACACACAAGGTAACCTCCCGGGAAAATCTAACACACACACTTGTGTGTGTTAGAACCGCTTGTTTTTTTTTTTTTAATTAGTCGTTTAGATTAGTCGACTAATCGAAAAATTAGTCGAGAGATTAATCGTTAGAAAATTAGTCGTTAGTGGCAGCACTAATAAATATACAACAACCACTTTATTTTGTTAAATAAAGGTTAAATGGTCCAAAAAATGACTTTCAAGATATTTTGTTTTAGAACTATTTCCTGTATTCTTGTAATTTATCCCCACAAACTGCTACCTAAAAGTGCACTGTGTAACTTTTCTGGTGAAGGGTCCGTCAAAGGCTTTTCACAGTATGTTATTAAACCGGTGTTTTTGAGCGATAAACCTCCTCAGTATGGTATTAAACCAGTGTTTTTGAGCGATAAACCTCCTCCTCAGCTCCGTGTTACCTGTCGGCTCTTGTGGCTGCTCTGGATCAGGTGCATGTACATGTTGTAGACCAGGTTGGCCATTTCCGGCATGTTCTTCACCACCCGGTCGGGCTGAGCGGACACGTCCCTCTGAAACACACCGAAAACAACAGGAACATTCTGATGAAACACACCGAAAACAACAGGAACATTCTGATGAAACACACCGAAAACAACAGGAACATTCTGATGAAACACACCGAAAACAACAGGAACATTCTGATGAATAGGAAAAAGGACAAGAAAAGAGAGGGAGAGAGAGAAAGAAACAGAGAGAGCAGAGAGAGGCAAAGACAGAGTGGAGAAAAAGAGAAAAAGAGGGGAGGAGAGAGAGCAGAGAGAGGAAGGGAGTGGGAAAAGAGATAAAGGAAGGGAGAGAGCAGAGAGAATGGAGATAGAGAGAAAAGGAGGGATAGGGAGAAAGAGGGGAGAGAGAGCAGAGAGGGGAAGAAAAAGAGGAAAGGAGAGAAAGGAAGGGAGGGAGAGAGAACGGAGAGAGAGGAAGGGAGAACAGAGAAAGAGAGACAAAGAGAGAGAAAGGCAGGGAGAGGGAAAAAGAGACAAAGAGGAAGGTAGAGGAAGACAGAGAGAGCAAGAGACAGGAAGAAAGGGAGAGAGAGAGAAAGGGAGAAGAAGAGAGAACGAAAGGAAGGGATGGAAAGAGAGAGAACATACAAAGAGAGAGAAAAGCAGGGAGAGAAAGATGGGAGAGAGAGCAGAGAAAGAGTGAGAAAGAGGAAATGAGAGGAAGGTAAGAGAGAGATACACATGGAGAGGAAGAAAGAACAGAAAACATGAGAGAGAAAAAGAGGGAAAGAGAGAACAGAGAAAGAGGGAAAGAGAGAAAGGGGAGAGATAGCATGGAGGAGAACAGAGTGAGGGAGATGAGAGACAGAGAGAGAAATGGAGGGAGATAAAAAATGGTAATTATCGCTTTAGAGCTAACAGAGTGTGAAGGATGGAGAGAGAGAACGGAAAAATAATAAGACAGAGAACAGAGAGAGAGAGGGAGACCGAACAAAAAGAACAGAGAGAACGAGAGAAGAGAGTATTACCCTTTAAAATGCTAAAACTAACAACATTTATCTCTATGTCGAACTCTAACAGTATCGATGTGAATAACGGCGCTGGGACCTCGGGCGGTGGTTGGAGGACGTTCTCTGGTGCATTCTAAACGAGGAGCGAGGGCAGAGTTTCAGAGGGTTGGTATGCGGACGGACGTGTAGCCGGGAGCTCGGGGAACGGCGCGGTCCGCCGGGACGGTGGGAGCGCCTGAACCGAGGAGATGGGCTTCCACGGACCTGAGGGCAAGTCTGGAATATTTATACGAGTGTGGACGGAGACGCTTTAACGCCATACATCATTCAGTGGCCCCGGAATAGAGAACAAGGGCCCCCGACGGTCACCGCAATCTGAACAGTCTGACGTAAAGGAGCGGGGTTCACACTCTTTTTCACCAAATTTCAAAACTACTATTAATTTTAAAACCTCACGACCTATTTTTTTTAATCTAATTTAGAAAGTTATTTATTTACTTTTATAGCTACAGTAGCAACAGTAAATGATTTATTGTTTGTGCTAAGAAGGTTCTGAGAATTAGTAACAATGGCTTTTTAAAAAAAAAATCAGTGTTAATAGTACAGGGTATAAGAATGGGATAGGAAAAGTCACAATTCGATTCGACTTCTGATTTTGGACTCCAGATTTTCGATTCTCTTCAATTTTGACAACTTCTTTAAATGAACATTATTTCTTATCTTCAAACACAAAATATACAGGGTGTCCCAAAAAATTTGACATCACTCCGCATGTGAATAATTAGGCAATTCTTGTTGAAATAACCTCAAATTTTCACAGAATGTGAAAAACTTCACCAACTGGCAAACAAATTTGGACTTGGTACCAAAAATGTAAAGAGGAAGGTGCTTCTGCAGGGCTTAAGGATCTGATAGAGCAACATCAACATCAAAAGAGAAAACGGGACATATAATGAAATGTGAAATGTGAACCCCTTTCACTCACCTTTTGGTTTGGTTTATAGTTTTTTAACATTCTAAATCCTGTCAGTGCATTTATCCGGCTTGTCAGTCTGACGTCAACATTTGTTCAATACGGTCTATGGTTCAAAATGACAAAACCAGTGAACATTTCCTCCATCACCTCCTTTTTTTAGTGACTAGAGCATGGAAACCCGACGACCACACCTGACGAACCTGACGTGTTGGGACGGGTGTGGACAAATATTTAGAGCTTATGTTCGGTCAGACATGGTCTATAGCAAAACCACTTGGTCTGAGACTCTCAAGTGTTCAAAGATCAGAGCTCTGCACTTTTAATTTAGAGACAAGTCAAAAGTGTGTTATTATTATTTGTGAGATGTGGTGCAATACTTCAGATAAGATAAAATACTGGAGATAAAGTTGACAGGAAGTAGAGTCAGTATTGCTAATCTGCAGCTTCACTTCAGCCACTTTTTACTTTTAAAGAACTCAAACTGGATTCACAGCGCGGTTTTGTGGACTGGAGTCATTATTTGCAGGGGACAATTTCTGTGGATAATGTGGGAGAGATCAGGGCTCTATGCTAACTTTTTTTTTCAGGAGCACATGTGCCCCTAAGTTAAAAATTTTAGGAGCACAGAAAAAAAATGGGGGCACAAGTAGGTTTTCGTTTTGAATGATTATTACAGTGCAGAACTTGCGCACACCAACACTGAATAAATTTAATACAAAAAAAAAAAGAATTATGACTGTACTTTTCCCGCATGATCGCAATGTTTTTATAAATATATCTTCATTTTATCTGATTAATATTTAGACTTAAAATAAGCCAAACAAACTGTACTGCACTGAAACACTCTGTGGCCCTTTTTGGACCTTCACCCACAGTTTAAGAACCTCTTCTTTAAGAGAACTTCCACTGGCACAAAACTGCTTCAAAGTGTAAAAAGTGTGCAGGATTTTTAAACCTGTATTTTCAAATTCCTAACTGGAGTTACATTCTCTTTGTGGTTTTACATTGGTTTTTAGACTCTGCACATTTACCAAACCGGCACAGTTTAGGCGGCACGGTGGCTGGGTGGCAACACTCAGGCCTCACAGCAAGAAGGTTGCGGGTTCGATCCCCGGGTCTTTCTGTGTGGAGTTTGCATGTTCCTCCCCGTGTCTGGATGGGTTTCCTCCGGGTACTCCGGTTTCCCCCATCAACCCAAAACATGCACTATGAACTAACATCAAGGACCATAATGTCCACCCTCCTGTGGGCTCACCACCTGCAGAGGGGTTCATAGGGGGGGTCAGGTGCTATGAGCATTGGGCAGCAAGCCAGCTGGATTAAGCGGGAGAAGATGGATGGATGGACATTTACCAAACCAAACGCACATTGTGACAAACAGATTTATTTGGCATTTTCTTAGGCAAACTTCAGCCCACATATCCTCTGCTCTGTGCGGACACGGACATAAAATTAATATTGGCGTATTTGATGAGAGGCGGATGGACAGGTGGGATGTTTAACCTGCCCTGTGATACACACTGGTACACGAGGGTGTGCGGGCTCCAGCACACAGGTTCAGCACGCCGGTACAAGTTTATTGCCGAAGGCAGCGGCCGTAATGAAATATGATCGCACTCAGTATTAGACCTTGAATCCGTGACGAGACCGAGTCCAAATGCGCTCGAGTCCTAGACAAGACAAAACCATCGCTTTAGCGAGAAGGAAGTCCAGCGGCACAGGGGTGTCTGTGAGTGGTGGAACAGGTGTGGGTCCTGCGGTGCCGCTCCTCGTTTAAGGGGGCGTGGGTGTGTTTTGAAGCGGAGTTTGTTCGTATGAGTGATATCGCCGCACACGCGGAGCTCGTATGCTGGAGTCGTGCGTGGTCGGAGGTGTCGTGCCCGGGCACGGTTCGGTTGCGCTCGAGCTGGGCAAGTGTGAGGCGCTTTAGGGGCGATCCAGGCTTGGGCAGGTTCCACAGTCCTAGTGTGAGTGCGCCCCTAATGTTTGACACATTTAGAACGTTTAACTCGTCACGTTACGTCTGTGCGCATCTCTCCTTATTGTGGCTGCAGAAGCACTCGCACTGGTGCAACTGTTTTGATTTCCTCGTTCGCACGACAAAATATTTACTCGCAAATGCGAGTGAAATGGGCGCACTGTAGAGCCCTGGGAGAGATGCTGCCTATAAATTTTCCACTTTACGAAAGATGAGTTGGATAATAAAGTCTTCTCATTATTTTCGTTATATCCTGAGTTTGTATTTTTCTGTGTGGGAGCCTAGCCAGAAATTCTAAGTTGGCGAGTAATCAGTCAATACCGTGTTAGGCAGGGCTCTACAGTGTGCCCATTTCACTCGCATTTGCGAGCAAATATTTCGCCGTGCGAGCGTGGAAAACAAAACAGTCGCACCAGTGCGAGTGCTTCTTCAGCCACAATAAGAAAAGCTGCACACAGACGTAACGCGACGAGTGAAACGTTCTAAATGTATCAAACATAAGGGGCAAACTCACACTAGGACTTCAGAATCGTGCCCAAGCCTGGATCGCCCCTAAAGCGCGGCACGCAGGCCCAGCGCGAGCGCGACCGAACCAAACCGTGCCCGGGCACGACACCTCCGACCACACAAGACTCCAGTATAAGAGCTCCGCGTGTGCGGCGATATCACTGATACGTACAAACTCCGCTTCAAAACACACCCATGCCCCTTAAACGAGGAGCGCCCTGCAGCAGGACCCACACCTGTCCCACCACTCATTAGATACCCCCGTGCCGCTGGACTCGAGCGCATTTGGACTCGGTCTCGTCACGGACTCAAGGTCTGAATACTGAGTGCATCAACTGGAAAATTATAGAATGACAGTTTCTCCTCATATTTGTGTCGGTTTGTGACTAGTGACTTCCAAGCCGAATGGTCGTCTCTTTCAAACAAAAGACCTTATTGTGTATTGTCGTGCTGGAGCGGCTGCGCAGACATTCAGAAATAATCATAAAAGCCTAATGAGAACTTAATGGAATGCTGTAGTTGCGTGAAAGCGATACTAAAATTCCATGACTTTTCCAAAACTTTAATTGAATTTACACAATTCCATGACTTTTCCAGGCCTGGAAAATGACATTTTTAATTTCCATGACCGTGGGGACCCTGAAGTAGGCATACTGTAGAATTCACTATTTAAAGGGATCTGATTCACTATTTAAAGGGATCTGTGTTCTAATGCTGTTTCCTCATCACAAACGAACTCGGAGTTGTGTTTTGTTTCATTCACACATGTTTAACGCAAAAACCCGGCATATTTAAGCTGTTTTCTTCACTCTGTTCCTCCTTGTGATGTCATATGGCAATACGCACTGCAAATTTCTCTGATATGGCCAAGACTTCAGAACGTCTATCAGGTTATTCATCTTGTTTTCAAACATGACTTAACGCTCACAAGAGTCAATTTCGTGTAATTTGAGTGTTTATTCATCTTGAGCGTGACTCGTAAAAACCCCACCGATTTCAGGACAGGAAGTGGACTGCATGGTCTTGCACCTTTATATCTTTGCGAGCTGCTAACGGCTCATACGCCCAACAGAGCTCTGCGGTCTGCTAGTCAACACCTGCTGGAGGTCCCCAGAACCAAAAGCAAACAGTGGGGTGACCGTTTATTTTCTGTGGCTGGTCCAGACTTTGGAACTCTATTGCCTTCAGCTAATGACTGTATCTGATTGTTTGTTGTTTTGTATATAGAATTTTTTGTAAAGTGCTATACAAATAAAGTTTGATTGATTGAATGATTGATTGACTGACGGTGAGCTCGCTGCTTACTGCTGCACACGGCACAGAATGATGCTTCGTCCCATTCCCGTCGTTACCGAGTCGGAGCAGTGGTTTGCCACACTCTAAATAGGCGGTGTAAGCGGGGCCCCATGTGTGCGCCCAAAAGAGCCGTCCCCCAGAGGTATTTGGACACCTCTGTTCCCGCGCTCACCCCGGCCGCGATGCCAGCCGACGGGGGAGTGGGGGGGTCTGGCACTGGAGGGTCTGCTGAGAGCGGGCGCAGCACTGGGGGGCGGGGTGGTGGCCTTGGGTGGGTAATTATAGACGGGCACATGGAGATGGACGCAGGGGGAGGAGCTCTGTACGGACTGAGAAAAACGGCGTACCTGGAGTTTGGACGGAGAGAGAAAAGGAGAAAGAGGGAAGGAGATGGGACAGAAAAAAGAGAGGGAGAGAAAAGAGGGAGCGGAGAGAGAAGAGAGAGAAAGACAAAGGGAGAGGGACAAAGGAAGGGAGAGAGAAGAGAGAAAGGGAGAAGAAGAGAGAGAGACAAAGGAAGGGAAGGAGAGAAAAAGTAGAGAGAAAGGGGGAGAGAAAGCAGAGAGAGAAAGAAAGAGGGCAGAGAGGAAGGGAGAGAAAGAGAGACAAAGGAAGGGAGGGAGAGCAAGAGAGCAGAGAGCAAGAGAGAGAAAGCGGGAGGGAGAACAGAGAGAGGAAGCGAGAGAAAGGAGAAGGGAGAGGAAGAGAGAGAGAAAGAAAGAGGGCAGAGAGAGGAAGAGAGAGGGCAGAGAGAGGAAGAGACAAAGGAAGGGAGAGAGAGAGAAAGAGAGGGAGAGAAAGACAAAGGGGGAGACAGGGCGATAAGAGACAAAAAACAGAGATAGAGTGAAGGAGGGAGAGAGAGAAAGAAAGAGAAAAGGGAGAGAACAAAATAGGGGAGAGAGAAGAGAGAGCAAGAGAAAGAAAGATGAAAGAAGAGGAAAAGAGAAAGAGACAAAGGAAGAGAAGGAGAGAATGGAGAAAGAGAGAGAGAGGGAGAGAAAGAAAGAGACAGAGAGAGCAGAGAGAGAGGAAGAGAGAGACAAAGGAAGGGAGGGAGAGAGAACAGAGAAAAGAGAGGGAGAGAGGGAAAGGGGGGAGAGAGAGCAGAGAGAGAGGAAAAGAGAGAAAGAGGAAGGGCGAATAAGAGAGAGACACAGGAAAAGAGGGAGAGAGAGCAGAGAGAGAGGGAGATGACAAAGACAGAGAGAGAGAAATGGATGGAGATAAAAGGGTAATTATAGCTTTAGAGCTAACAGAGAGTGAAGGATGAAGAGAGATAAGAAAAATAATAGGAGAGAGAACAGAGAAAGAGGGAGGGAGGAAGAGACCGGAGAGAGATAGGGATGGCTGGAGAGAAAAGGGTAATTATAGCTTCGACTGTCCCTGCTCACACACAGATGGCCGCTGTAGCAGGGGCCAGCGGAGAGGGCCCGGCGGCGAATGCTACGTGCTAAGACCTGGGCCCGGGCTAAGATTCCAGTCAGAATATAGAGGTGGGATTAGCCACAAGAGCAGGGCTGACGTCAAAGCGGGACACTCTGCAAAACGGAATGCCCACTCCACAATGGCCAATATATCGCCTATAAATAACAAGATACCGGCCAAACCAGTCGCGTTTGTTTCAGCTGCGTATTTGCGAAGCGGTGAAGCTCATTGGACGCCTGCCATTTAGAACAAAATCAAATTCCTCTCAGAGGGTTTTGGGTGTTGATTCAGCGATGTAAATTTGAATTTTGTGTAATATTTTGTTTCTTTTTGTCCTCGTAAGCGGCCACGTTGGATTTGATTCAAAAATGCGTATTTTCGAATCGGCCCAATTTTTTTCCATGCAATAGGCTCTGTTGAAACATGCAATGACAACTTCCAGCAGGCTCAGTTTTCTTCAGCTAGTTGCAATGCGTTATTCATCTCAATTTGCCGGCAAGTAATACTTACCCCACCAAACAGCCAAACAAGTACTTTTCTAACTTGTAGAACTTGTAGCTTTTGCGTGTAAGTGACATTAAAGACGCAATTAGAGTCATGTCCCCCATGGAAAGTTTTGGCAGCTTATGAAGACGCTGCTAAAGTTTGCTGAATCCACGTTTTCTAATCATACTTCAGTGGGTTTGATCACTGTTGGTCGGCGAGTTCAGTGTCGGGAACTACACTGGAAGTCGTCATCGCCTGTTTCCAAACGTCTTACTGGTTTGCGACGCAAGTGTGAATAGGCAAGTTTCATTGTTGACAAAAGCCCGCGTTGCATGCTGGGAAATATTTTGGCCGGCGGCAAGAAACATGGTGAACGTAGCAAGAAAGCACATTAAGAGTACCAATCCTGGTTATTTATCCACTCTAACTGCAGAGGACTGAAGACGAATTGACTAGAATTTGGTCATGAGCATCAAAGGCGCCAAATCTCCCTTTTCAACCCCTACAAAGTGTGGACGAAAGCAAATTTCTGGTCTGAATCGCCAACTACTTGGGCGAACATCTACATCTACAATATCCACAATTACATGGTGGAAACTCCAGGGCCATTCACAGCTAAATTATAAATCATAAAATCATGAATTTTAAAGAAATGCACAAATCTGTCAAGAAATGGGCTCAACATACACGGTCTTGTTGGGTTCCACAGTTTGCTCGGATCATCAATATTCGCTCTGCAGATGTCTGAAAGCCGTTTAATCTGACGTTGCCGGTTGTGTTCACTCAGAATGCGAAAAAGACCGTTTCCTTCTTCCTTCCTTCTATTTGTGCATCCGATAATGCTGCAGGAATTCACCATTATTGCCGATAAGCTGAGAGACCGCGAATTCACGTACTGTATTTGTTTTTTTGACAAGGTGTTTAGGGCTGGTATCGTTAAGAAGGTGCCAATACGATACATAAGTCACGATACGATACATAGGTCACGATATGATACATAGGTCACGATACGATACATAACTTGAAACATAGGTCACGATATGATACACATCTCAATATGGTGCACTTTTGATGCGGTACGATATATTTCAAATTGATTCAATACGATTCAATAAAAATAAAGGCTAAATCATGGCTGTGACACTAAAAGTCTTTTTTAAACCACTTTTTATGCAAAGTAAATATGAAACATTTTAATCCTCAAACTGTGAAAATGTCAAATGTGTCACATAAGAGTTTCCTTCCACTAAACAAGCAACAAAACTGTAGCGCTGTCAGAAAATAATTTTGTAAAATATACCAAAAAATACTCATGATATCGAAAAACAATGATTTAGTGTCTCGTTCCTCTTTAAAGGTGCATTGTGTAACTTTTTTAGTGGAGGGTCAGTCAAATCCACAGAGTGTATACTGTATATAAGTGGACTAAGTGAGTGACGTCACCCACAGCGTTTAGCGCTGCTCAAATGAGGCTCCCGTTGCCACAGTTACAGGAGCAAATTTGGAGCCAGGCTCCATATTTGGAAATCCGACCGCGAGTATCATAGCAACCACAAGAGCCAATCATGATTTAGGTTATTAAATGTGCCTGCCCGACTCATCACAGAGCGGTGATACTCTACACCTGCACGGACCGCTGTATTTCAGTGATTCTTGAGAATAATAAGGAAACTTTTAGATTTTATCATCAAACATTAAATAGTAAGTTTAAGTAATTGATTTATGTTGTATGTTCTGTTACGTGCGAACAATAAGAGTCACAATTTAACAAAATTCACTGTACTTTATGGCACTTAAGATTCTAGTAACGTTAGCTATTGTAATTGTTTGAGATATTTAGTAATTTTATTTCAAAAATAGTCAATTGGGGCAGGAAAGTGGGAAGGAAACTTACTTAGCAACGAAACGCACAAGCTGTCAATTAAACCTATTGCTAACACTAGGCAGCAGTGACCTCGGGGAATGAAGGCATCTGATTGGTCCGTTATTTATGTCCATATCTTGATTTAGGAACAAGATAGAGAAATGAAAAATTCAGGATCATTTAGAGCGGATTCATACGAACATTTTAAAACCAAAATGACGAGGCTCAGTGCAGCAGGTCCAGAGAGAGGAGTGATAAGATCTCAATGTGAGTCAATGGGAAAAAGGGAGAGAAGGAGCCGGAGGAGCCTCCTGGAGCACTTCCTGTTTAGCACACAGCAGCTAACGGCTTAGCTTAGTCCATTCATATACTACGAACTACGGTCAAATGCTTTTCTCCATGGACATTGTTTTTTAGGCTTTGTCTGGAATGTTTCACAGTATGGCATTAAACCTTTCAATCTTCATGGAGACCAACCCAGACCAAGTTACAGGTCAGATCTGTGGAGAGGCGACCCCACTCACAGTCAGAATGCTGTTTTTCTTGATATTCTTTAGCAGTAAAACCAGCTGTAATTGAATAAATGTAAAGTAGGAAGGAAGGGAGGGAGAGAGAGAGCAGAGAAAGAGGGAAAGAGAACAGAGAAAGAGGAAGGGAGAGGAAGAGAGAGGGAGACAAAGGAAGGAAGAGAGAACAAGGAAAGAGAGAGAGAGAAAAGGAGGGAGAGAGAGAAAGAGGGGAGAGAGCAGAGAGAGGAAAGGAGAGGAAGAGAGAGACAAAGGAAGGGAGGGAGAGAAAGAAGGGAGAAAGAGAAAGGGAGAGAGAGAGCAGAGAGAGAGGAAGGGAGAGGAAGAAAGAGACAAAGGAAGGGAGAGAGAGAACAAAGAAAGAGAAAAAAGGATGGAGAGAGAGAACAAGAAAGGGAGAGGAAGAGAGAAAGAAAGTCAGATCTGTGGAGAGGCGACCCCGCTCACAGTCAGAATGTTGTTTTTCTTGGTGATTTTTAGCAGTAAAATCAGCTGGAATTGAATAAATGTAAAGTAGAGCTGTTTAAAGTCATACTGCGGAACATTCCAAATGAAGCAGTGACCCCCAACCAGAAGGCCACATAGTGCACGTTACAACAAATTAGTTTGGCCCAGTACGGATACAGTCCATTGTAAAAAGAGCATTGTAATTCTCTGAACGTTATAAGGTAGGTGAAGAATAACTTTGGACCGCTGAAAACTGTTTAAAACAAACTAGGTCTGTTTTTCAGGTTTATAAATGAAAAAGACAAAGATAAATGCATTAAAATCCCCATAATACTGTGAAAGTCTTTGGAAGTATGGAGTGTTTTTGCAGTGTGGAGGGTGAACTGTGTCAAACATGTGGGAGGAAGAAGCCCGGCTCTTATGACCATATTTGGACCTGCCATAATCAGCTGCTGAAGATTAGAATGCTTCAGGAGTCAGAGATGTGCAGGAGGGACAGGAAGAACGAAAGAAGAGAGGAGAGGGAGAAAGAAAGAAAGAGTGAGTGATAAGAGAGAGAGAGAGAAAAAGAAAGAAGAGAGGAGACAGAGGAAGAAAGAGAGTGAGTGATAAGAGAGAAAGAAAAGAGAGTGATAACAGGGAGAGAATGCTTCAAGAGTCAGGGATGTGCGAGAAAGAGAGGAAGAAAGAAAGGAGAGGAGAGAGAGGAAGACAATGAGTGAGTGATAAGAGAGGGAGAGGAAGAAAGAAAGAAGAGAGTGATCTCTCCCTGTTGTCACTCTCTTCTCTCTCTCCCTGTTATTACTCTCTCTTTGTCTCTCACTCTCTCCCTGTTATCACTCTCTCTTTGTCTCTCTCTCTCTTATCACTCACTCACTTTCTCTATCTCTTCTAGTGAGAGAGAGAGAGAGAGAGAGAAGAGAATGATAACAGGAGAGAGAGAGAAACAGAAGAGTGAAGAGACAGAGTAAGAAAGTGAGAGGGATAACAGAGTGAAAGAGCGATAACAGGGAGAGAGAGAAAGAAGAGAGAAAGAAGAGAGAGTAATAACAGGGGAGAGAAAGAAGAGATGAAATAGAGAGAAAGTGAGTGAGTGATAAAGAGAGAAAGAGTGAGATAGTAATAACAGGGAGAGAGAGAGGAGTGAAGAGATAGAGTAAGAGAGTGAGTGATAACAGAGAGAGAGAGTGAGAGAGAATGATAACAGAGAGAGAAAGAAAAGAGATGAAATAAAGCATACTAAAGTGTAAAGAGTAGATCATCTACATAGAGAAACAGAGGGAAGAGGAAAGATATTATATGACACATAAAAAAGAGCAGGGAGGTTCCACATTCCAGTTGCTCCTGGCTGTAGTTCTCGTTGGGGTGGATGAGAGAGAAAGAATAGATCATAGAAAGAGAAAAAGAAGGAGAGAAGGAGTAGAGGAAAGAGAGAGTAGGTAGGATCCACGTACCGGCTGCTCCTGGCTGTAGTACTCGTTGGGGCGGATGTGGAGCTCTAGGGGCCGAGCGGTCAGCTGGTTAAACACTGGGGTCAGCTCAAAGCAGTTCTGGAACAGGGACACCCGGGCAAAGATGTACAGCCCCAGCCTGGCTCTGGACATGGCCACCACCAACCGCCGCACGTCCCTACGGAGGACAGGAAGAACAAAAAACAACTGTGAGACAAAAAGATCTGAACAAAAATGTTGATCGTGGCTGCGTCCTAAACATGTGAAAACTTGTGTGTGAAGGTAATATGACCCAAAGTGGTACATTTATTCCTAATTAGATTGTAAGATGGGTTAAAGTCATGTTAAGATTCTTCAGTGTTAAGTAAATTGGGGTTTTACGTGAAAGTTAAGAACTTGCCCCCATCACTACACCAGTTTGCTGCCTTGAGAGACTCACTACCACAGCGAGATCTCCGCCGAGGCAACACTGATCTGTGCCGTTTTTTGGCTTCTGACAGAATTCCACCACCTCTAGCAACGGACTTTAGCTTCAAACATGCCAGAGTTCCCCTTTAATCTAAGCTGTTTTTGTGTTAAATCAAATTCCTAAACAGAACCATGCTCGTATTGATCTCAGGTTCCTGAAAATGTGTTGTTTAGATGCATTTTTTCTTGAGTCTACAGACAATCTAAAAAGTCTATAGACAATCTAAAAAATATTATCATCATTATTTGTTTTCTATTGTGTGCCTTGTGTCACCATAACTGATGAACATTCTGCCATACACATACATGTAGAGCAGCCCTAGTGTAATGTCGCTGCAAAGTATCAGTTGCACACATGCTTCATTATAACTGAAATACAACAGCCTGGGGGGGTGACACTTGTTATCTCCATGGAGATAAGTTTAACACATTTGGGACAAGTAAAAAAAAAATCACAGTTTTAACAATTGCTGCTAACGTAACACACTTCTTATTTATAGCTCAACCCAAGTTTAACCTAGAAAAAACATCAAATAAAAATCATTAAAATTCTGTCTAAAATGTCAAAATTTATATATAATAAAACAACTTGACAAAAGCAATGGTGGGCTACAAATTATGCAACAGGAATGAAACAACAGCTCAACTCACAAGAAACACAGAAGAGATATATGAAAATATGCGTGGGCGGCTGACAGTGAAGAATGGTTTTCAACGGGCAAAAGAAGACTAAGAGCTCTCAGGCCTGAATGGAGAGCACAACGTCAGAACACTGGTATCCTAACTCGGCTCACTCCAAAGCTGAGAGGGGGTTTTCCAATTCCACTGCAGAAGAATGTTACCGAATGTCACATGAGCAGAGAGCAGTCTAACCAAAAGATCTGGTATTTCCGGATTTACAGAAGTTATGAAGAACAAGTGCTCCGAGGCATGTCAAATCAATCTAAATGAAAAGTGAACTTGATCTGGACTGAAATGAATAGCAGATTGTAAATATGCCAGACTTGGTTTAGGCTCCATAGATTTATTTATATAGACTTCTATAGAAGTTATTTTTGGAGATCATTCCCTTTTTGGAAAGTGTTTTAAAGGTGAGAAGAAAACACAATTACTATCAGAGAAAGGGTTATAAACTTTCTTGGTGGATTAAAAACAGGATCAGTGCAGTGAAAAGTCAGCTAAAAGGAAATGAGGAGTGGTGCTGTAAAGCTCTCAAAACTATAGTATCTGTATGATTAGACCATGTACCTGCTGTGGTTTTTGAGACCAAAACATAACGCTCTTTGAGCTTCTGGTTTGTCACAGCACAGGCTGTTGGGACCCACTGGAGTGGTAAAGCTAAACAAACTGTCTATCATATATACCCAAAGCTCCTGATCCCACACAGAAGTGAGAGGACAGTCCATCGCTGCTCCATCCATGAAGGTCACACCTACAGAGCTCCACAGCCTGTGGAGACCAGTCTTTGGTCTGCTCCAGTGAGCTGAATGTTCCTAAGTTGGGACTGAACCTCTCAATTCTGGAGCAGGTCACAGAGAGCCGGTCCTCTATGTTCAAAGGTTCACCTGCACTGTGCTCTAGCACAGCGTTTTTCAACCACTGTGACGCGGCACACCGGTGTGCCGCGAGATATTGTCAGGTGTGCCGTGGGAAATTATCCAATTTGTGTGCCGGTGCTAGCTACCACGTCGCCGAACTTGTGGCTAAATCAAAAAAGTCCCACACTGTGGCAGAGCAATTAATACTTCCCGCTTGCAAGGCCATTGTAAATGAGATGCTCGGACCCGAAGCGGTTAAAGAAATAGCCAAAGTCCCTCTCTCAGATAACATGGTCGGGCGCATGGTCGGGCGCACCAAAGGCTTTGTAAGCAGAGTCAAGGAAAAAAGCCCAGATGTGATCATTACGCACTGTTTTTTACACCGCGAAGCCCTCGTAGCCAAGACTTTACCAGCAGACCTCGTTCCTGTGTTGGATGATGTTGTGCGCATGGTAAACTTTGTGAAGTCACGACCTATGAAAAGTCGCATGTTTGCGGCTTTGTGTGACGAAATGGGAGCGGAGCATAATACTTTGCTGTTTCACACGGAGGTCCGATGGTTGTCGCGCGGCAAGGTGCTGGCCCGTGTGTATGAGCTGCGAGAGGAACTTAAAGTGTTTCTAACAAATGAGGGGTCCGATTACGGAAAGCTAATTGCAAGTGATGAGTGGTGTGCAAGGCTGGCATACCTGGCAGATATTTTTCATCATCTGAATGAACTGAACACACGAATGCAAGGCTGAAATGAAAACCTGCTTACAAGTACAGATAAAATAAGTGGATTCCGTTCAAAGTTGGAACTCTGGCAGCAACATGTGGAAAGTGGCAATCTGGAAATGTTCTCATTCACCAATAAATTGCAAGATGTTAATACTGCTGCACTGTGTGAAATAATAGTTAAACATTTGAAAACTCTTGAGGAGAAGATGTCATTTTATTTCTCTTCAGCCTCCACGGAGTACCTTGACTGGGTTAGGGACCCATTCAGCTCAGCATCAGCTGTTGGAAAGGACATGACTTTACAGGAGCAGGAGGAACTAACTGAACTGAGACAAGATCGTGGTCTCAAGCTAAGCTTTGCTGATCTACCTTTGGACAGTTTTTGGTTGGCAGCTGCCAAGGAGTTCCCCATGCTGGCCAACAAAGCTATTTTGATATTGCTCCCATTTTCCACAACATATGTGTGTGAGGTGAGCTTTTCAAGCCTGACTGCTGTAAAAAGTAAAAACAGAGAAAGACTGAGAGCTGTGGAGGAAGAGCTTCGTGTGTGTCTTTCAACGATTCCTGCCAGGATATCAGCACTGTGTTCATCCAAACAGGCCCAGGTTTCACACTGAGTATAAATATGAAAGATTATAAAATACTTTTTTCTTTGTGTTTATTTGATTCCTATTCATGACGTTATAATATAATGTCATTCTTCAATGTTATAAAACGCTTATATTAACAATACAACACTTATATTTGTTAATATAAGCTTTTTTTTAAACATTTTTAGCTGGTGGTGTGCCGCGGGATTTTTTCAATGACAGAAGTGTGCCTTGGCACGAAAAAGGTTGAAAAACACTGCTCTAGCAGACTGTGGTGTTTAACAGCACTGATGAAGATGACCGGTGCTCAAGCTCATGAGGAGTCTCCATTTGTTCCCAGCACAAGAAACTAGAGGAACACCCAAGGTTCTACAGTGCTGTCAGTACCATCACACCTCAGGGGACATTTACCTATAAAATAGTACATGCCTTAACAAATGACAGTACTTTTCTGTATCCTGATAAACATACTTTTTAATCCGAGTATGGTTTCTCAAATCTTCGACAAAAGATGAAGAGCAACTGCTGAACAATTGTGGAATAATATCTTAGAATAGAAGACTCTTACAGTATTTGATTTGGAATTGTTTTTTAGAATAGTGTGATGTTTTTCAGGTGATGTTAACTGCAGCCTTTGCAATTGTGATTTTGATTCATTTGCAAATCATCTTTCAGCCGTACTTCCTACAATAGCAGAGGTGAGGCAGCCGGGACGTTAATCTGATGTGTCTAAAAGTGGCACACTGCAGTACCCAGTAGATTCAAATACACAGTAAACTCCTCCAAATCACACAGAGGAGTCCACCTGAACACCACGCACACAAAGAGGATTAATTTCTGCAATATGCATGATGGACGTATGAATATTCACGCCGGCTTATGGAAATGTGTGCAGAGTTTGCAAATAAAAGAGGGAGTTGGTGTCTTAAACTGTACAAATAAATAATAAAAATAGTGGAGGTCTTTTCAGTGTATTGGTATATGTAGGTTGAAGACAGTGTGATGTATCTGTGTGGAGAGAAGAGAATGAACAGATTAAATTAAAGTAAAAGATGAAGATGAAGGGACTGCAAACAAATTAAGCTAATCGAGGTTAATCAGTCACAACAGCAAATCTACAACCAGGGAACATATTTGGAACTCCAAGTGAGTGCCAGTCTTGAGCTGTTGAAGGTACATGGCCCTTCCCACACACAGAGCAGGTTTGTTTCTTTTCTTAACTCCTTTTAGATGAATATTGTGATTTAAAATGTCCAACTTATAACATAATGATCCATGAGTGTTATGGATTTTAGGATGCTCAGAATGCATAAGTGTGGAATAACTTTAGACCACTGCAAACTGTTTAATACCAACTAGTTGTTTTTCATGTTTTTAAGGCAGTAAAAATCAGGTAGAGGACAGAATAGGCTGGTCCAGACTAGGGGTGGGCAATATCTCGATATTTAAAATATATCAAGATATTTTGTGAACTCCATATGAATTCTGACATATTGATATATCACTATATTGCTTATGTTTACTTTTGCCGCTTCGTTTGTTTGTCTTCTCTATGCTGCGTTCGCCCTTGCTCGACCCCGCCTCCTTGTTTTTATCCCCCCCGAGCTCCTCCGCGGACTAAACCAGGACTAAACCAGGACTAAACCCGGACTAAATGCGGTCACGGAGCCCAGAGCTCAGGCACGGAATTTGTTTTTGCAGTAGTTTTGGGGGAGTTATTTTTCCTGTAAAGATATTGAGATATATATCGTATATCGAGATACAGCAAAATATATTGAAATATATTTTTGGTCCATATCGCCCAGCCCTAGTCCAGACCATGAGTCTAGTCCAAGATAAGATCCATAACAGTTTAGCCCAATGGCATTGAAGGTTGGGTCAAATGCAGATGGGCATTTCAATGAATGGGTGTCATTCACAACTCTTTTGTATTTGATGTTATAATCACATATTAGCTCTATAGAGCATGGAGAATATTTTTTGAATCTTAGTCTACATGATTTTGTTTTGCACTACTGGGACATTTTTGGTTATTTTTTGGCTGTATGATGAGATTTAAGATGTAAAAGGCTGAATAAACAACTTCTATGATTCACTGCAGATACAAAGAGTTCAGCATCTCATTCATATTCTCAATATGCTCCGTAACTAATGACATCCAGTCACAAAACAGTGCTATTAATCCACTTTGTAGCGTTCTTTGAAAGTAAAAGGTGAAAGTATTCCCCCGCGTGTGTCTGTTTACATATAAAAACCGCATGGACTGAAGTGAAGCTGCAGATTCGCGACACTGACTCTACTTCCTGTGGACTTTATCTCCAATCTTTTATACTTTAAAAATCAAGTATCTGAAATACTGCACCACACTGGCCAAATAATAACACAGTTTGGACTTGTATCTAAACTTCAAGTGCAGAGCTCCGATCTTTTGAACACATCTCATTGCGATTTTGTGATTTTCCTGTAGACAGGAAACAGCTGACGCGCTCATGTGTCCGAGTCCGACCTGAGCCCCAACAAAAATTCTAAATACTTGTAACAAACCCATCTGGACTTTGGTCGGGTTTCCATGGTCTAGTCCACATGTTCAGGGTGGAGACGGTGTGCAGTTTACTGACAATGAATCCAGCTGCAGAGAACAATCGCTCCGATGGCATGGGCATCACAGGAGCACTCAAGTATGCACTCGCTAACTTTGCCAGGCGGGGGTATTTCTGTTGGTTTGTTTTCCACCATCTCATGTAGTCAGTGTGGAGCGGGGGGCATATATCCTGGCAGTACTGTGTGAGTTCAGTTGTGCATGCTGTCGTCACTGTAATCCTCGCCAAATAGGTCCACGAGTCCCATAAGTGAGATATGGCTAAAACCGAAATTACTATTCGAACAAATATTCAATTATTCGAAAATCATGTCTCATCCCTAACATTTACCAGTGGATACATCACTTAACAGCTCTATAGATCCAACAGATATCGGCTGAAGTGTTATTTTGAAGCCGATACTATTTCTCTGGCTCGTGCTGCCTTTACCTCCGGTCTGTCTGCTGTGTGGGAGCCTTGTTATCTCTGTTTGTAGCACAAGCTCTGGTCCTGATAAACATCTTGTCCAGAGAGAGAGCTGTGAAGGCGTACAAGGCCGGTGTAATATTCAGTGCGAGGCTGTGATCCAGAGACTGATAGAGACACAAGAGCTGCCACGGAGATAAACTGCCCTCGCTGCACTCCTCCGCTCTGCACTGCTCCAGCCTTATCGCAGACACTTCAGCTCTTTTTCTGCCAGCTCAACGATACAGTATTTAACGCCAGGGAACATGTTTAAGAAGAATAAGACTAAGGTTAAGCGCGGAAAAATCTCCAATTGTGATTTTTCGGACAAGCGTTGTGATTAGACTTGCAATTCTGTTCACATTTTAAACGCATCCAGGAGAATTGGCAAAAAGACTGAAATCTGAAGTGACAAACTAATAATAATATTGCAGAATATGTGTGTACAGATCTAAACTACAGGGTTAGCAGCTTTTTGGAAAGTAAAGGGATTTTCACAGACATTTGTCCCATGCCCTTCTTTCAGCTGACATCAGAGACTCCTCCACACTTCCCATGTTTTAAAAAGTTCTGTAAACCTGGTCAAAACTGCCTTTAAATAACTGCATCTCCTGTTTATCTGTTTCTTTCATATGTTTGTCTGTCCTGATCTATGTGAAGCGTCTTTGAGAGTCATGAAAAGTGCTTTACAAGTGTTATGTATCATTTGTGAAGGGAGTTACTTCAGTTTTTTAATTGCAGTTTTAGCACTTTCAATGTACACAAATAGCAAATTGCAAACTACGAGAACATTGTCTTCCTGGTGTGTACAAGTAATCTGCCCCTGCATTTTGGATAAGGTAAGTGTTTATTTCTATAACACTTTTCACAGACACATGTCCCCAAAGATGCTTTACAGAGCATTATTAACAGAGCTTTCTTAATTCACTTCAGACCCGGTGGTGTAAACTACAGTTGTAGCCACAGCTGCCTTGGGAGAGACTGACGGAAGCGCGACTGCCATGTTTTTGGGTTGATGGGGGAAACCAGAGTGCCTGGAGGAAACCCATCCAAGACAACATGCAAACGATCCACACAAAAAGGGATCGAACCACGAGCATTCTTGCTCTCACAGCGAGATCGTGGTTCGATCCCCTCTAGTACTCACGCCTCATGCTTGAGTGCTAGAAACTCAGCCACAAAAGTATGAAAAAGTTGATGAAAGTATAGAGAACATGGAGTATAGAGAACATTTGAAAAAAAATTTAACTGAGAGAAAAGAGAGAAAGAAACGTCTAGTGGTTCATTTGATGGTTCATACACATTCTGTGCTAGACTTGAACTTCAACCAGGCACATTCCTGATCAACTTTAAAAATATAGTCAGAAAATCGATAATATAACAAAATATTATCTCATTGTGTTAGACTAGAAGAGGGAGGTAGGATTAAATAAATTCTCTTCTTCCCACTCCTTTTTGGGCAAAACATTTTGTTGCTTTTGTTATTTCTATCATGATTTCTCTAATGTTATATGTTCCATTGTAAAAGAATGTAAACTTCTTAATTGTCAAAAAAATTATTATTATAATATTGAGATAATTAATTCTGGCCAATAAACCCCCACCCCTTAGATTTTCAGAATGCTTTTTCAGAAAACAGAATTCTCATCATTTTTGTGAGTTCCGGTTGAATCGTTTTGGTCCGGCAAGAAACAGACCAATCACAGGACAACATTGTGGTTTGCACTGGACAAACCAAAACAAACACGGCGATGCCAACAGACATACTTCAGCCTATTTTAGTAGCAATATGGACTATGCTGTAAGCGAAAAACATGAAGAGGGAAGTGCCTTGTGGGAGGGAAGTGCCTGTGCTTTTCTCTCAACTGGATTTAACTGAAGTTTGATTTCTCAGCTTGTTCCGCTGTTGTAACCCTTAAACTAATCAAATCTGAACTTTCTGATCACTGGTTCTGAACGCTTTGAATGATGTGTACAACTCCATTCAGAAGACTACACATATCAATCTGAGAGTCAGGTTAGAACTCTACACTTTCATTTTCACCTTCTCAAACTGCCACTTCACTGATAAAACAACACAACAAATGAAGCAGTAATAAAAATATGAAAGAAAAACACTGTACTAAACATGAAAAGCTGTCATGTGTACTTTAAAAACACAGAACGTTCCCCATTCGCAGACAGTTTAACTTGAGGGTGAACATTTTGCTAATCCAGCGCGGTCTCAGCTCTGGGTGAGAGTGACGGGCTTAGGCGTGGAAAAGGACTTAAGCCACGATTGTCTGGTATTAAAGCGAGGAGAGCATTATGTGTGAAGAGCTCGCACTGATCTGGAGGCAGCCCGGAGCACACAGAGGCCATTTCAGAACATATCACTTCAGTGGAATGAGCGACGGAGCGGGGAGGAGGAGATAAGGATGCAGAGCTGGAGAGGAGAGAGGGAGGGAGGAGAAGTGTGGAGCTTAGGGACATGAAGTGAGAAAGAGTGAACTGACAGTTTGGGTGTTGACAAAACTTCTAAATCTCTTCAAGCATAAAAACAGGATGTGTGTATTTGAGCTCCGTAAGCAGGGCTGGGGAATACAAAATTTTTTGGATCCGATTTTTGTCTCGTTGCCGTGACTGATTACCGATAATTGACTGTACAATATTGAGCTTATGAGCTAGCCTATTGAAAAAGACATGACACATGGATTGTACCAGCCAGGGGATGACACATGAAAGTGTTCTGAAAATATAGGTGTCGGTGACTCAATTACGGCAGTTTGACTAATACATGTTGAGAAAAAAACTTGTGTCTACTGTCAAATGATGTGAAAAAAAAGGCTAAATGTCACTACAAAGTTTTTTAGAAGACAGTTTCTCTACACATGCACAACTTAAGATATCAAAAGAACAAAAAGACAATTTTCCCTGTTTAATGTGTGCGCCGCCATTTTTGCTGTGGCGTAAATCCTGCACCGAACTAGCCCCAGTTTGTGTTTCTGAACCCTGATTTGTTTGACCATTCCACTGCACTTTCTCGAGGTGGAGGTCGGCTTTTCCTGAGTCGTGTGTGATGTTGAGCCCAAAAGTTTGTGATGGAGACGTTTTATTGAACGCTGAGAGTCGAGAGGGGACGAGGCGCTGAAGAGGAGAAAGTTCCCGCTCAAGGGCGAAGTCAGACTTTCACGGAGGAGACGGTAAAGCCCAATTGATGATTCGACACGGCGTCCGCGTCGAGCGCCGTGCACCTCCAAAACTTTCTAACTACGACGCAGACAGTGAGGGGAAGTGATGCAGACAATAAAAAACAAAACTTAAAACCACATGGCTCATTTGCATACAGTATAAGCGCTGATAAAAACAGCTCGTGCACTGATGCTGATGCGATCGAACGCGCTGCAAAGTTTGGTTTGATTAGAACTTGTGCCTCATCTTCAAATATAAAGCTGCGACTCTGTTTCTGAATGGTTTAGGTGCAACAACAAAATAATTCTTAATTAGTCATAGTAATACCGTATACCCCGGTAAAATGCTGAGACGGTTTAACGGGATCAAAATTTAGATACCGCCCAAACCTTCTGCCCACCCCAAAATTTCTTTCAGGAAAACATCCAAATGCCTATTTTTCTGACAATCAGACAATCACTACACTGCAAATTCTATTAGATTTGCTATATTCATTTAGTTTTAATAATAGGATTCTGTTCACATTTTAAGAATTGGCAAAAAGACTGACAAACTAATACAAGAATCATATTTCAGAGCATGTTTGTACTGATCTAAACTACAGGGTTAGCAGTTTTATGCAATATAAGATGGAGATTTTGTTGTTTGTGAAGGAAATTATAATAGCAAAAATTCAGCGATAGTGATTTCGATCCTCTTTCAGCCTCAGGACTTACTCTAAGTTTCCACAGCAATTCAGCTAACAAGCACATCTCTTCAGCAGTATCTGGAGTAGCTTTTGTTCTGTATTCTTCTGGTTAACAATAGTTTCTCTCTCCAGGACCATTAGCGGCTGACACCTCCTCAGACACGCTGCTGTCCCGAGAAGACCTCTACACTCTCCATATTACCCCAGGCTCATGCATACTTCAGCATGAGAGATGCCATGGAGAAGTTAGGAGCGGCATTTGCATTTAGACACGAGTTAGTGGAGTTTCTAGGCGCGAGGGGAGCTGAGCACAAAATCTGTTCTGTATAATAAGTTACTCGCCAAACAGGTGTGAACCAATTTTGAAATCTAATTGCACTTAGACCATTTTTGTTCATAATAGTTCACATTTTAAACAAGTCCAGAGGTTTAAGAAGTGAAGAGAACGAGAACCAAACATGTTGCAATGTAAGCCTTACAAGTTAACATTCAATGTAACATTTTTAAGTCTGGGAAAGTTTGTTTTAACCCGCTAAATGATCCTAGTTTTGTATTTCACAGTTTTGTCCTTCAAGATGAACAAGGTCCTATGTTAGACAAAACTTTCATTCATTTCATTCAGTTTTGTTTCATTCACACACGTTTCCGTAAGCTTTTATTATTATTTTTATTATTATCATTATTAGTTTGTCTACATCTCCGAAGCTTAAAATGCACTGTTCCACTTTGTAATGTCAAGAAGTGGGAGGTTTCAAGTTACCAGCTACCTTTAGAGATTGAAATTCCTGAGCTGAAATCATCCGAATGATACAAATGAGCCTAAATACGCCTAAATCTGCAGGTTTTGTGTGTTCAACATGTGTGAATGAAACAAACCACAACTGCAGGTCTGTTTGTGATGAGGAACATTCTAACATAGATCAGAAAATAGTGTAATATGAGCCTTTTAAGAACAGATAAATCAGGTGCCTTCTTGCTGGGGACAGTGTTTGGTGAACTGGCCTGGGATATAGATGTAGGCTTGATTGACAGAATTAAAATAAAGAAAGTGAGGGTAAGGCTTCTTTGAATACCATTTTAACAACGCCGTTACTGTGGTTTCAGTTTCTAATATCGGGATAAATTTGAGAGTAAGAATACAGGCATGTGGTATTGGCCTGTACTTTACTGCAACCTGTTTGTCTCCATGGAAATGTTAATGCTTTGGTTTAAATTATCCACAGTAGGGTTTGAAACTAACTACCGTATTTTCCAGACTATAAGTCGCATTTTTGGGGTGAACTTTATTTGATCAAATCAGACTCCAGAAACAGACATTTCATGTTGAAAGGCAAGTTATAGAAATAACAGAACAGAGAACAACAGGCTGAACATGTGTCTGGTGTGTTCACGTCATACCTGCACCTTTGTATTTTATTATATTTTATTACATTATATCTGTATTTTGTCATTTTATTATATTGTTTTATATTTTTTACTATATTTTTACTTATTTCAAACACATTTTTACCAGTACTATTTATTGCAGCTATTAGTGCTTCTTGAATATTAGCGAGTCAAACGGTTCTTCTCATCCTGAGCATTTTACTACACTGTTGACTTTGTGTTGAACCTGCATATGACAAATAAAAAAATCTTGAATCTTGAATGTCACATATGAACAGTTATTCAGAAAACTAGAGCAGAAACAACAGAACAAGTTTACCAAACTCTCCATCTCACTCCAAATCACTAAATCCACTGAATTCTTCAGTGGATTTCTCCTCGGTGTCACTTCTGAGCAACTTGAGCTAAATCCAGCGTTGGCGTCCTTCGATGCAATAAAGGACTTTTAATATATTCAGTCAGTGCCTCGGGTTTGTACCTTTCCCATGTTTACATTTTCCAGTAAGGTGCGATTTCTTGTTTATATAAGTCGCATCCAAACCATGAAAAAAGTGTGACTTATAATCTGAAAAATATGGTATCTGTCTTGCATTTATTTATCTACAGGTGTTATTTATAGCTCAAAATATCTTAAAAAACATTCATTCTTACTGTGAGCAGGGTCACCTCTCCACAAATCTAACCTGTCATTTGTCTTACAAGTTTCCATGGAGATACAGAAGTTTATAGCCATACTGTGGAACATTATAGGCACATCTTGGAGACAGGCAGGTGATGGACTCTCCAGTAGAGGGTTATACAGTGCACCATTAACTTTTGTTCTTTTAAATGTATTTTTTTATGGCATAATGCATCATCTTTTGTTTACCAGACCATTCGGACCAGCTCCTGTATCTACTGGACTGAACAAGACCACAGACAAAAATCAATGCGACTTTGAGCTCTGACCTACTGTCCAAAGTGATGTGCACAATGTCATTTTGCCATCACTGAGTTAGAGAAACGGTTGACGTGCTCTGGCTCTTACCTCAGATGCCCCACGGCTTTGGTGCGCACCAGAGACAGGATGATGTAGTCATTCTGCTGACCCTGGAACCTGTCCACTGTGGTCACCTGTCACACACACAGACACACAGGCTATTACACAACATAAACAAAACAAGCTAACCAGGCTAAACTTACACCGCAGCAGCTGATAATGCAAAACACTTCAACTTTTAACAATGGTAAAAGCTTAAAAAGATTTCCTCCATATACACACACTGAAATAATCCCATTTGTCACCTCCTTAACATGAGTGAACGCTCAGTTTCAACGTTCTACATAAGCGACTCTAAACAAAGAGCAACTGTATATTATAAATTACAAATATCCTACATTTTCGTGGCTTAAATACCCTTTTAAACACGTGAAAAACTTAAACTGATGCCTGCATTTGGAAAACACGCTTTATAAACAGGGTCATGGATGAGCCTCTAATACATTTAAATAAACATAATATATATTGGGAAACATTATCAAAATTGACAATACATTTTGGCAAATAGTGGCAGACTTTATCAGGCCTGGTAACAGCCATGAAAAAATATATTCCATCCCATATTCTCTCTCATGGGAAGTCCGGATTTTTACCTGTGACGCAACAATCCAGAAAAATTTAATAGGAATGAATGGATTAATAACAAATGAAGGTCAGTATAAACTGTTTCAGAATGATCAGGAGCTGTTTGACATTTGAACGTGCTCATGTCTTTCTGAACACAATGATCCAAGTCCCACCTGTCGTACTGCACCACAGACCAGCCAAACTGCCCTAAAGCCTATTGAGAGGCTTTATAAATCGGGCCTTAAACATTTTAGATAAAAAGCCCATTCAATTCCATCACTGTTACATTTTAAGGAAACATAAAACCACAAACTTTATTACTTTTGTTCATTTTAACCATTTAAAGTCAGTCACTTTGTAAATGTGTGAACAGACTGGAGACCTCCAGAGCGACGAGAGCAGTCACATGTGGAGACTGTAAAGTTCCATTTTGTAAAACATCTTTTGCCCAGAAAGTTTTTTTTTTTTTTTCTGTGAGAGGGGCCAATCTGTGGAACTCTCTCTGCTGACATAAAGACAAGAACTAAATTGTCCACCTTCAAAAAACAAACTAAATCCTGCCTCACAGAGCAACAGCAGTAGAACCATGTGATTTGAAATGAAATGTGTGTATGTGAGGTGTGCGTATGTGTGCATTTATACCTCATGAACTTTTATTAGTGCTAACTGGTCTCTGAAATTTTATTGTAATTACTGATAATTTTCAACTTTTCATTTAACGTAACTGTTAAAAGCCCGTCTAGGGACAAGGACATGGCTATAAACACTGTGGTACATGCATCAGATTATTTTAACACAATGATCTATGTTTATTGTATCTGTCCCTCTCAAATAAACAATAAATAATAAAAAAAAAGAGTGAACGAAGCAAAATACTACTCCAGGTATGTTTTTAATGCTCAAAGTCACAGTTCGGTGCATTATTCATTCACTCGAGATCCAGTGGTGGTAAACTACTACTATAACTACTATAGCTGCATTGGGGCAGATGGACAGAAGCGCAGCTGTCAATCTGTGATGAGATCGGGCTTTGACAAGGAGGTATGGCCATGGTTTGGATGTTTGTGTTTGGCTTTTGGTGAGGGGACATCTTGGCCATGCTGAAATTAACATGGGTCTTATGTGTAACTCGGATCAAAATCACAATCTGAGTGGTTGCAAAAAAAACATTGCAAAAAACGCAACTTATTTCAATGATTCTTGCGTCCAGCGTGTATCTTCCACTGTGTTTGTGGAAAGTGTTTAGGAGCTGGGCACTTTTCCTCCTTCACGTGTCCTTTGTGTGCAGAGGAGAGGAGCGAGCAGCTTGTGTTGTCTTGTTGTATCCGTTATCGCTGCGGGCCATGTGGACAGCCAATGCCACTAAACCGGCTTAGAGGGCATTTGCGGGCCCCTGCCTCTTACCTGGGCCCCGGGGGACGGTGGGCGGAGGGGCCGGGGCACGGAGACGCTAGACTTTGGAGGAAGGATTGTTCTGTGGGCGAGGGAGAATGAAAGAGGAGCGCTAAGAGGTGTTTTTCAAAGCTGAAGCAGAGCGGTGTCAGCCGGTTTGCTTTGAACAGAGTAATCCTGTGTGAGAGCAGCGGGCCGGGGGCACGGTGTGGGACGAGTGAAAAGGATTCGCTCAACTTGACAAGACGGAGGGCACGGAGCTACACTGCTTTTATGTGTTCTGAAGACTGCTCTGTTTACAGTGGGTGTACCGCGGTGTGTTTTTCTTTATACTCTTAAAACCTTCCCACGTTTTATTTCATTCATGTATACTGGCTGCATTTTGGGGAATCTCAAGTGATTAAAAACGGATATCATAGTTATTATGGATGCACCGATCCAGATTTGTCAGAGCCGATACCGATTCTTTTACTTTAAGCACCTGCCGATACCCGATATTAGTTGAGACCAGTGTAGGGATGGAGAACGTCTCTAATAAAACAGTTTCTTCCCCTCTGCTGTTGGACTCATGAACAAAAACACTAAGACTGTTCCCACCCCCCGCTTCTTATATTCTTGTAAATTTTTGTGTTGTATTATAGTTTATTGTTTTCTACTTTATTTTATTCTATTTTATTTATTTCATGTTTAGTGTGTACGTTTCACTCCAAGTACCGCAGCAATTTCCTGTTGAGTTCTCTTCTTCCCACTCCTTTTTGGGCAAAATATTTAGTTGTTTTTGTTATTTCTATGATGATTTCTCTAATGTTATATGTTCCATTGTAAAAGAATGTAAATTTCTTAATTGCCCAAAATAAAATAAAAAATAGATATATATTTTTAAATGTATGGAAATATGGGAAATAAAACTTTTCTGATTCTAATTCTGTTAGGGCTTTTCAACTACAATATCAGCACGGGACACCTCAGCACGGCACGCCACTACACAGTGAAGCTTTTCCATGCAGTCGTTTCCACCTGGAAGTGGGTGGAGTCTCGGGGTCGACACTGCGTCATTTTTAGGTGACATTATTAGTGTGACACCACGGTCTTCACAATCTGCTCCATTGTTTATCCTCTATTGACGTGTTCACTGTCGTGTTGTCAGTGTGTTTTTATTTAAATATCCTCGAGCTTCGTCACATGTATGATGACATTTCCTCTGACCAATCAGTGGACAGCGGTCTGTCCACGTCACGTTGTACCGGCTCAACATGATTAGAACCACTCCAAAACAGGTACGGAAAATCATAATGGCTACAGGTCCAAGCAAACAAAGCGTGTCGTGCTGTGCTATATCGTACTAAACAGTGCCAGTGGAAAATACCTATAATTTCCTTAAAGCCACACTATGGAACTTTTTCATTAGGGGTCCGTCACCTGCTTGTTTCTATGGAGATGTCATTGCTCTGCCTGGAATGTTCCACAGTGTGACATTAAACAGCTCTAACTTACATTTATTCAATTACAGGTGGTTTTATAGCTCAAAATACCTAGAAAACAAACATTCTGACTGTGAGTGGGGTCTCCTCTCCACAGATCTGACCTGTAACACGGTCTGGTTTGGGCTCCATGATGATAGAAAGGTTAAAATGTACACTGTGAAACATTCCAGGTAAAGGAATCAACATCTCCATGGAGAAAAGCATTGGACAGACCCTCCGGCAGAAAAGGTCCAAGCAGAATATCATGGAACCGATACCGATGTCCAATACCAGTATCAGAATCGGTGCATCCCTAATAGTTATGTCCTCGTTTTGTTATGTCTCGCTAGCAGCTTTTGTTTTATAGCTGCAGCGCTGTGCTCTGTTTGTCCTAAAATGTCCAAATGACGCACACACAAGGTTTTGGAACAGAGAGTTTGTGTTTTAACAAAGCCAGAGCACTGCAGTTTATTTGCCTGGCGAGTCCAGACTGATCTCTCTCTGTATTTTTATACAAATGGATATCAGTCTGGTCTCCACTCCCTCTGCTGTGCCTGGAGATTCACAGTACTGTCAAATAGGCCTGTAAGGATCATTACTATAAGGACTTATCGCTCAATATATGATGGACGGTAGGGTTGGGCGGTAATATGATAATACAGTATCATACGCTGTATCAAAAAGTAGCAACGGTATCAGTTTCATTACTGTCATTAAAAAAATCCACACGTAAAATCACAGCGTGGACTTTCTCCCCTCCGCTCTCTCTCCTCTTCAAACGTCGTTACGCTTGGAGATTTCCATCCACACGCAGTGAGGAAGAAGAAAAACCCTGACTGACGCTTCGTGTGTGATGTTGAGCCCAAAAGTTTGTGATGGAGACGTTTTATTGAACGCCGAGAGTCGAGAGGGGACGAGGCGCTGAAGAGGAGAAAGTTCCTGCTTGAGGGCAAAGTCAGACTTTCACTCAGGAGACGGTAACTTCTTGTAAATAAGGGCTGTGATTAGAGAAGACCAGTCACACTGTGCGTAGGGGGCGCACGTCAATGGAAACAAGTTTTGATGCAGAACCATAAATTGGGCTTTACTGTCTCCTCCGTGAAAGTCTGTGTCAGTGTTTTAATGATGGCAATGAAACTGATACCGTTACTATTTTTTATACTGTGGGAAACCGTGTTACCGCCCAACCCTAGTGGAGAACTTCTTTTGTTAACATTTTGTTTGTTGACCGTTTTCAGTTTGAGAGAAGAACTCAGTCTAAGTCTGCAGGATTTGTGTGTTAAACGTGTGAATCAAACAAAACATAACTCCAGGTCTGTTTGTGATGAGGAAAGTACATTAGAACAGATCAGAAATACCACTTTATTCCACCTGCTGATGTCATAAAGTAGTCCCCTCATCCTCTAGAGCGCAGTAAAAGGCCAGTCCATCGTCGCCCGGGTCATTTCAGTGCGTTTATCGCCTTGACAAAGCATACGCCTACATCTAGCTGTCAAGTTTAGCCTTTGTTTAACCTTCTTCTCTAGCGCTGATTTCATGCCTTAGTCCAGAGTGTCTTTTACATCCATTTCTGCCATGTCGACGATGGATTTAAATCCAGTAAACTGATAATGACCTCTGGAAGGCGGCCGTGGACCACTCTGAACAAATGGGCCATAACATCGACTAGTTTTCAAAGAATCGTTGGAAGAAAAGCTCGGGACTGGTACAAGAACCGGAGTGAATTCCGTCACATGCTTTTTTTTTCTGCGATAGTCCGTACGGTTCGTGATGTGTGAGTATTGCCTCAGTATTTGCACGCGGCGCTCTCTTAATCACGTCGTGTATCGCCGCGGTGACAGTAAACCCACAGCCTCGTGTTAAATGTCCCGTAAAGTTTCACCGTAAAAGCCTCGGAGACGGAGCTCATGAGACGTGAGTGCTAACAGTGATACCAGACAGATGTGTTTGGGGAAGGAGGGATGAGGGGAGAGAGAAGAAGGGAGAGGGGGTAAGAGAGGGAGGAGTAGAGAGGAAGGAGGGAGAAGAAGCGAGAGAAGGAAGGAGAAGGGGTAAGAGAGGAAAGTGGAGCGAGAAGGGGTGAAAGCAGGGGATGGTGAAGGAGAGCGAGGGATGTGAAGGGGGGTGAGAGGAGGGAGAGGTAGGCAAACAGGAGAGAGAGGGGGAGGAGGAATAAAAAAGAATCAAGAAGGGTCTCCCCTTGGAAAAAAGAGTAAGAAGGGGAGGGAGAGGGAGGAGAAAAAGAGAAGGGAAAATAGGAGAGAATAGAATGAGGGAGAAGGGAAGAGAGGGATGGGGAAGGAGAAAGAGAAGGGGAAGGGGAGTAATGAGGGGAGAGGGAAGAAAGAGGGAGGGGAGAGAGAGGAGAGAAAGGCAGGAGAAGGGGTAAGAGAGGAAAGAGGAGAAAGGAGCGAGAAAGGGTGAGAGAGGCGGATGGAGAAGGAAAGAGGAGAGAAAGGAGGGAGAAGGGAGGAGAGAGGGGGATGAGAAGGGGTAAGAGAGGAATGAGAAGGGGAGAGAGAAGGGATGGGAGAGAAGTGAGAAAGGGAGAGAGAGTAGGGAAAGTTAGGAGAGCAGGAGAGAGAGGGAGAGAAGGAGTAAAAAAGTATCGAGGAGGAGAGATAGAGAAGGAGAGAAGAGAAAGAGGAGGGAGAACAGAAGAGAGAGAAGAATGAGGGAAAAGGGCAGAGAGAGGGAGTAGAGAGAGGGGGAGAGAGAAGGAGAGGGAGAAAGAGGAGGGAGAATGGGAGAGAGAGATTGGAGAAGAGGAGAGCGATAGAGGAGGGTGAGGAGGAGAGAAAAGAAAATGTATGAAGGGGAGAGAGAGGGGAGTGGGAGAAGAGGAGAGAGAAGAAAGGGAGAGAAGTAGAGAGGAGGATGGGAGAAGGAGCTAGAGAGAAGAGGAGACAGAGAAGAGAAAGAGGAGGAAGAACAGGAAACAGATGAATGAGGGAGAAGGAGAGAGAGGAGTGAGGAGGGAGAGGAGTAGAGAAAAGAAATATTGTGAAGGGGAGAGAGGGAATAGAAAGAGGGGGGTGGAAGGAGAGAGAGAAGGGGAGGGAGAGAAAGAGGAGAGAGAACAGGAGAGGAGGAGAGAAGGGAAGAGAAAGGGAGGAGATGGGAAAGAGATAACACTGCTTGAGGAATAGATTTGAGTAACAGTTCTACTACAGTTCTAAAAGTTTCGGTTATTCTAGAGAAAGTTGGAGATGGACGTCTGAGAAGGGAGACAGATGGAAGAGAGGAGAGGAGAGAGAGGGAGGACGAAGAGGAGGTGTAGAGCGCTGAAAGGGCACAGTCGCAGAGCTTGGTCCACAGTGAGACTGAGTTTAAACTACAACATAATCCGAAAACCAGCAAATGTCAGCAGCCCCATAACTTCAGCGAGCGTCGTTTAATGAGGCTCTGAAGGGACGATGCCGAGTTTGTGTTTAAAGAGGGGCTAGAACACAAAATCCATTAATAGTTGTGCTCATAAGTTCACATACCCTGGCAGAATTGATGATTTCTTGGTCCAGAAGCTGCACATGGGATGTACTTGGATATTCCAACATGATAATGATCCAAAACTCAAAGGCAAGTGGAGCTGTCACTGGCTCCAGCAGAATAAAGTGAAGGTTCTGGAGTGTTCGTCTCTTCTGACCTCAGTATCACTGACCCTCTGGGCAGATCTCAAGCTGCAGTTCAGACAAGAGCCCAAGAATTTACAGGAACTGGAGCTTTTTGCCAAGAAGAATGGGCAGCTTTACCATCAGAGAAAAGAACACATCCACAACTGTCACAAAAGACTCCAAGCTGTCATTGGGTCATTTGTGTAGTTTCTGTTTCATTATGATTCAAAAAGAGGAAACACAGTTGTTTGATAATAAACGGCTTCACCCAAGCACTAAGCATGAGTGAAAGAAAAGTTTTTGTGTTATCATTCATATTCTCTGAAAGAAATCAATCAAATTCTGTCAGGGTATGTAAACTTATGAGCACAACTGTATTTGGAGCTTTCTACAATGTTATGATGTTGTTCCTTCATCAAAAACACGTCTGGGGAGTAGGGTTGGGCGGTAATACGGTATCCAGAGGTATCAAAAAGTAGCAGTGGTATCAGTTTCATTACCGTCATTTAAAAATCTGCAGCGCATAAGGACCTAATATAATATTAGGAGCATTTTGGCTTCAGGCGAATGACAGGGGAGAGATGCAAATGTTGAGGAGCTACGACCCTGTGTCAGGCCAGAGATCCCACCACAGTCGCTTCAGACACGAGGCACAACGCCGACTTTCTCCCCTCTGCTCTCTCACCTCTTCAAACGTCGTTACGCTCAGAGATTTCCATCCACACGCAGCGAGGAAGAAGAAAAAACCTGACTGACGCTTCGTGTGTGATGTTGAGCCCAAAAGTTTGTGATGGAGACGTTTTATTGAACGCCGAGAGTCGAGAGGGGACGAGGCGCTGAAGAGGAGAAAGTTCCCGCTTGAGGGTGAAGTCAGACTTTCACTCAGGAGACGGTAACTTCTCCGAGTGTCGAGAGCGCGGGTCTGTCAGATACAACATGCTGCAGTGGGAAATATCACACGCCGTGGACTGTCGCCTTTTACTTTTTACTCTGAATCTGCCTCTTCTACGCTTTTCTTGTCTCGGCGTGTCCCAGATCATTAAATGGAGGGAGATACGTGCTGGTGAAGTTTGGTTTGATCAGAACTTGTGCCTCATCTTCAAATATAAAGCTGCTCTTCAGTTTCTGAATGGTTTAGGCGCAAGCTATAAATACATACATTAATTACCTAAATAAATACATATGTTCATTTCACTTTTCTGTTGTGCCCTTTAAAGATAATTAACATTTTTAAGCGGTCTTATTTTGAAGAGTTGTTTTAACTAATAATGGGACAAGATCTTGTGAGACAGACTTGCCATTTTTTCCCCCATTTTTGCATTTAGATTGAATAAAAAACTGACTATATACTTGCAAGTTACATTTTCTGAGATACTGTAGTGCCAAAAAACAGTGCTACAGTGACAACAGAAATATTAAATACAGTAAATCAAAAATGGTGAGGCTATTTATCCTTTAGGAACTGGTTCGAACAATTTATTCATAACAAATAAAGTCAAAATCTCGTCTTGTCTCTTTCTCGTAGATCTATCTTGTGTCTCGTCTTGTCCTGTGGAAACTGTATCTCGTCCCACCCCTTGTTTTATTTGAACCATATATCTGTACTCGTTGTATACAGTTTTCTGCTTATTGCATGTTTCGTTCTGTCCTTTTCCCTCAGTATTTTGTGTACTGTGTCGTGACCATGTTGGTGCGTATTTCCATATATTCGCCCATGCGTTCTGTGACCTGACTCCGGTCTGACACCACGCTCTCGTCGCTCTGCTGATGGAGAGAAGAGCCATACTGTTGCCTCTGGGGCTGCACCTGTTCACCGCGGCAACAAGAGGACAGAGATATAGTACGCGTTTAAGAGAATTACCTGCGTTGCTAATGTACGGCTTTTATTTGGTTGGTTTTCATGGCAAAATGTATCGCTGTGGTAACCAGAGCAATTTGGCAGAGCTTAGTGGCCAAACACTGGACTCACTGTGCCATTGTTAACCCCATACAGCCACTATAGTGTATTACAGTGATGCATTTAGGGGTACTTTATTCTCGGGTTGTTGGAAATGTAGCCATGCACTGTAAATTGGCTTGTCACAGTATTTGAGTTTTCAAATCCATCTTGTATGGCTCCTGAAATTTTTTAGTATGGATTATTCATGTAAGAAAGTGTGTTTGTTTCTGACAAAATGTTAGTTACATTTGCTAACTAGATACCAAGTGTAAGAAACAGCTGGTATGATGCTGCTACACTGTTTCATACTGAAGCATGTTAACTGAATCTTTAGCTAAAACTAGGGAGATTTCCCAATGATATCAACAGGAGCCATTCCAGAATGAGAATGGGTAGAACTCCATTTAGAGTGCTGCACTTATCAATCTGCCATTAGCCAGGTTAGTAGAAACACAGTACAACTTTTTATTTTTTTTAAATAGAAATTGTGTTTTTACTAGGAATACAAGATATAGCGATCCAAGTGGACTGGCAAACAAAATATCACATTTCTTAAGTAAAAGGTTCAGACCTCTGTAAACATGTTCTGAAATACATTGATGTGCATTCCTGATTCCTGATTTAATTCGGTTGGGATGATAAATAATTTCCACAAGACAAGACAAGATACAAGATTGGGTCCACGAGATGAGATTTTAACATAATTCCTCATTCTTACCTTTCACAGTTAAGTTTCCAATTTTAATCATAATTTATACATTATAATTTCATATTTTTGTTTACCTTCCAGTACGGCTCTTTGGAACCGTTAGATGTAACTCACCAATAAGTCACCCTTTTTTGTCACACACTTGGAAAAACAATCTCACAAGAACATTTTTGTCTTGCAGGATCATGTGGCACGAGATCTTGTACCGTCTCTGGTATTTGAGTCTTGAGTCTCTGAAATGTTAATTCCCATGAACCTGTATAAAATTTTACTTTACTATTAAAACAGTCATAATGGCTGTCAGACATCACCATACTATATTTTAGTTAGTGTCAAAACTCTATAAACAGCTTCCTCAGACATCAACTGTTCCAAGCCTTAAGACACACAAATGAGACAAAATTGGCCATGTCTGTTGATTATTTTACAATAAAGATTTTAAAACATTATCAATTTTAGTACAGGGCAGAAAATATGCTCCAGATGACTTATTTTACACCAAACTAACCTGTCCTTTTATCACATAACATTCCTCCTTATTAATACAAGCTTGGATCGCGTTTTATTTCCTATATTTCCACGGTTTTGTAATGCTTTCTGCTTTCTTTGATGACCACTTTCGCCATTTAAACATCCACTTGAGTCAATAAAAAGCTCTGGGTTTTTATTAGTCCCTGTTGAGTCCACACTGAAGCACTAATCAGCTGGTCACCATGGCGACAGGAGCATGCTCGGGCCCGTGCTTCATTAGAGCGCCGGGCCTGTCCCAGAGTGACCTGTGAGGGTTACACCTCCAGACAGCACTGCCCCAATCAAAACCTGCCATTTGTGTTCATAGGCCAGACTTATATGCACAATACTGTCATGTAATATTAGCCTGATGCCTTTTAAATAGAATTCTTTATGCAAATCAACTAAAGGTGCACTATGTAATTTTTCTGGTGGAGGGTCCGTCAAATGCTTTTCTCTGCCTGGAATGTTCCACACATTTATTCAAGGTGGTTTTATAGCTCAAAAATACCTAGAAAAACAAACATTCTGACTGCGAGCAGCGTCGCCTCTCCACAAATCTGACCTAAAATTTGGTCTGGTTTGGTCTCCATGAAGACAGAAAGGTTTAATGCCAAACTGCGAAACATGACAAACAAAGGAATCAACATCCCCATGGAGAAACGCATTTGACAAACCCTCCCCCAGAAAAGTTACACAGTGAACCTTTCTGCAGGCTCCCGGCAGAGTGAAATATGTGCAGCAGTCCGAGCTGAGTTCTACACACTTCTAAATCTTGAACAACGGTCTTTGAAAGTGACAAAAAAGACAAAAAAACTTTGTTATATCCAGTTGCGAGAAAAGCACAGACATCTTCCCTGTCCACAAATGCACAAAGCTCTTCTTTCTGTACTAAACAGTAGGGCACAACCGATATATCTGTTGGTTGATATTATCGGGCGATATGGGCACTTGGAAACATATCGGCTATCGGCCAAAATCTTGCTGAAATGGGCCGATATTCCACGTGGGCAGGTTATACCTCGTTATCAAGCTCAAACTCTCCCTAGGCATAACTGAAATGAACAAATCCGATTGGACAGTAGGCCTGTCACGATAGCACATTAAGAAGTGCGATTTATTGCTGAAGTAAATAGAGATTATTAACGATACTATTGAAACAAACTGATACCACTCACACAAAAACAACCAAACGAGCAGATTTAAACCACAAAAACTATTCCAAATGTGCAATATTGTAAAATACATGAGCTGCAAAAGATAAACAGCAGAATGCTACAAAATTATTCTTAATTAGTCACAGTAATCCCGTATACCCCGGTAAAATGCTGAGACGGTTTATCAGGATAAAAATTTGGATACCGCCCAACCCTATTCTCCACTGTGTTTTTAAACTCCATACACCTGGAGCTCGGAAGGTCCCAGTAGCTGCAGCTGTAGGAGCAATTTGATCAATTAAATGCCTCTGACATTTTCTCTGACATTTTCATTTTATAAAAGTAGTTCACTGGAGGAAAAAGATTGGAGACCCCTGCCACACACCTTCACTAGAATCATTTGGATGATTTCAGTCCTGGAATTGCAATCACTACTAAGCAAAAAGTGAAACGTAGCCGTTAACTTGCAAACTATCGCTTCGTGACGTTATAAGGTGAAACAGAGCAATGTAAGCTTTAGAAATGTAGACAGATTAATAATAAAATGTTACCCAAACGTGTGAACGAAACAAAACACAACTCCAGGTCAGTTTCTGATGAGGTAACAACATTCTAACATGGCTTAAAGCTCACAAGAGTCCATTTTGTGTAATATAGGACCTTTAACAACTCCTCCAGTAACAGCTTTGTGCCATAAATATCCAGCTACAGCCACGCCTTTTTACTTCTTATGATTTTATTCTACTATGGTGCTTGTGTTTGCTTTAAATCACCCCACCAAATATTATTTTTAACCCTGAATGTCTGGCGATAGACAGAGTGCCGGTACCTTGCTGGGCTGTCCGAAGTATGGGTTGGTGCCGCAGCGCTGGTTGATGACGTCTCGGATCAGGTGTTTCTGTCCGTTGTAGGTGGTCAGGATGCTAATGCGCTCGGCGGGGTAGCCCAGCAGACGCATGTACATGTAGAGGGCCACGGTGTACTCCGCCTCGCCAAGGTTCTGCGAAAAGACACAGAGAGAGGCATGTGAGAAGAATGAGAAAAACGAACGAGAAAAGAGGAGAAAATGACTCCTAAGCACTCATATTATGGATGGTTTAATTCCCTTTTAAAGATGCTCTTGGTCACCTTGGGTTTAGTATTTTATTTTAAATGAACAATTTCTACATTTGAAAAACACAATCTCTAATAGAGCCGTGAGTTTGTTGAGAACATAACTTGATTGCAAAATGGATCCAGTGATGGTTTATGGCCTTAAAACTGAGCTGAAGAAGCAGCATTTTTACCTGCGATGCAACAATCCAGGCAACATGTACCGTATTTTTCGGACTATAAGTCACACTTTTTGGGTGGGTTTGGGTGGTCCTCTGACTTATACTCAGGTGTGACTTATACATTACATGTTTCACTCTGACAGCCCATAGACCAAATATATATGAATCAAAAAAACTAAAGCAAAAAAACTAAACATTACCCTTTTTTCATTTTGGTTTTAGAGACAAATAATAAAGAAGAGTTTTTTCGTTTTCTTATTTTTGGTTCTGTATTGAAAAATGAACAAATGACCCATGGATTGTTCTCTATTTGGTTCTTGTTATTCCTATAAGTTCTATAACTTGACTTTCAAGATGAAATGTCGGTTCTTGATCTCTGATTTTATAAAATAAATTTCCCCCTAAAAGTGCGACCTGTTTTTTTCTTCTTCATTTTTTGGCTGGTGTGACTTATAGTCCGAAAAATACAGTAAACGTATTTGGAAACTTATTTTTGAGAGGAATGTTTTGAATGAACACTGTCAGTCTTGGAGAATCTGTGTCCTTAATCCAGAATAACAATTAGGATTTGATTTGTTTTTTTTTTTTCTGCTGGTCTCAAAGTTCTCCCATGAAAATGAAAATATCTCTGAATATATATAGTATATATTTTTTATTTCAAGACAAAGAGCCTTTCCGTGTGATTGTGCTTTAAAATTTGGAGAAATAGCGAGCTCGTTTGACTCAAAATCAAATTATAACTGTAAAAGAATACACACAGCCCAGTTAAAACCAGAGTAACGATATCTTCACGATATACTGTACATCTCATGGTTCGATACTTATTGCAATATTTTGTGGAGGCTTCTAAAATTATGAATACTCTTTTGCCTTTTAAAAGTCTTGAAAAGCTGTTGGTACTGTTATAATATGAATATAGCTAATGCTGCATTATAGCATGGTAGAGGTGTAACAATATCCAAGTCTCATGATACGATACGGTATGAATCTCTTGGTACAATATTTATTGCGATATGGTGGGGAGACTCACGATATTATGATATTCTACATAATAACAAGACTGACATTCTAAAATGCTTTAACCAGTCATTTGGTACAACATTTATTGTCATTAGGGATGATAATGATTATTTCTTCATGGATCATGGTCTATGTAGTTCCCTCCCTTTGTTTTTTTTTTAGCTATTTCTGCATCAGAACTATTAGTTTAAGCCAGGGGTGTCAAACTGAATTTGGTCTGGAGGCCGTATACAACCTACTTTGATCCAAAAGTGGCCGGATCGGAAAACTCCGTTCTCTGTTCAGGTTATTGTATTTTTCGCCGTGTCTCGTAGTGGCGTTTAAGATTATATTCCTTGAGCACCACCACTTGTTGCAAACACACCGAGCACAGGTTTCCCATTCACCTCCGTGAACAAATAAGAATTAGTCAATTTTTCTTGGAAAATCCTGCACTCGGCTCCACTTTTCTCATTTTTGACATTTTGCTGATGAGGGTCACGGTCAACAGTCAAAATGGTCGTCCTTTAAGAGCGTTTGGAAAGAGGAAAGTCTTCTTTTGTGCTGCTCAGGTGGGAGGCGGCTAAGTTTATTTGTAAAGCACAATTCATACACAAAGTCATTCAAAATTCTTTACAGAATAAGAAAAACATTAAAATCACAACTACAACACAGATCTGTTCATTTAAGTGAAGAGACTTGTGATTCAATATTTTGTGATGGTCCATGATATAACTGTTAGACTTTTCACAATACAATATAAAGCCATTTCTGTTATTGTTGCATCCTGAATTAAAACTACATTTTGCTTTGAAATCAGACACAAAAAATATCAAAAATAGTAAAACATCTGTACATAATCTCGTCCTTTTCCTTTAATACATGTAAACTTGAATGGAGATAGCGAGTTAACCCAGCTCCTCTGCACACATTGAACACCTGAGCTGCACCGCTGGCTGTGTCCTTCAAGAGGCGACCAGGAAACAAAAGAGTTCACAACATCTGCATTATTTATCCACTTTCAATTAGCCCTCCACTACACACTCTGCTTTACTGAGAATATTGGAGACCTGCTGCCAGCCCCGTTCTCTGCACCAGTGGCCTACCATACAAACATGAAATGCCTACTTTATTTGGCAATTTGAAAACACATAACACATGGGTATGAAGAAATATGAAAGAATGTGTGACAAATTATGGGATTACATGTTCCTATAGCAGATTCCAAGGTACAATTAAAAGGCCTCACGTGTAGGTTAATTACGGTCAATAATCAGTCATTTTTAAATCTCTAATGTTTTCTCAACTACTTTCAATAAAAAAAACCTTGAAGGTCCTATATTTTGCAAAACTGACTCCTTTTTGTCATATTATAATGTTGTTCCCTCCTATAAAACACACCTGGAGTTGTGTTTTGTTTTATTCACACATCATTGAGTAATCCTGGTTTATTAGTCTGTCTACATCTCGACCTTTTACCTTTTGTTCAGTAGAAATAAGCAATTACAAGGCTGAAATTATCCAAATGATTTTAGAGAAGATGTATGGAGCACTTGTATTATCATAGGACATCACGAGGTGGAACAGTGTTTTTTCTGCAGGTTTAAGTGTTAAACATGTGTGAATGAAACAAAACACAACTCCAGGTCTGTTTGGGATGAGGAAATATAATAACTTACAGAGCTTAACAAATGTATTAGAGCACCTGTCATGAAAACAAGAACACACAAATAACTTCATAGTTTATCCAAAACTTGTTTCAAAATAACAATTTCATTGTTATTCATTAAGAAAATGACCAATTGGAATAACACAATAGTCCTTGTTGACCAATAATAACCAAAAATGTGAATATTTAGTGTGAGGACCTTTGGTGCAGATAACAGCTGCGTTCTTGCTGCTTTGTTTTTATGTCATTTTGCAAAGTCTCTTTTGTTATTGAGCTAGAATCGTTTCTAGCCATTCCAAGAGACTTGCTTTGGATGAGACTTTGGTGTCATTTTTGGAAAACATTAAACTTGAAAATGTATGAATAGCAACAATAGCTATATTTTAGCATTAAAGCTATGGTTTGGATAAAAAGATGTTGCATATACTGGAGGATTAACCATTACAGAAATAAAATAGATATTTTGGTAAACAGAAATCCTGTTAAATTACGTATGGCAGCAGCAAACACCTGATACTGGGGTGTGCTCTAATGCATTTGTTAAGCTCTGTAGAGAAACTGTAGAAAACAGCGTAATACAGGCTTTTTAAATTTGACATGACTTTCACTGTAATGGCTAAACACAAACACATTGAAAACTGTAACTTGTTTACCCACTGTGGGCCTGTAATGAAGCGTGGAATGCCAGCTATTCAGCTAACTCAATTTCTTACCATCTGTGACTATTTACCGATTAGCAGAGATGCCTTAACGTAATCTGAGTCAATTTGTGGTTTTATTTTGGAAGCTACTGAGCTGAAAAGACGACAATTGGGGGAATATTTTTCTTTTTTTTCTCCAAACAAGGACCGTCTGGTGTCACAAATAAGGCATTTCTTTAACCATTCCCAAGTGGCAACAACAGATTACAAAAACAGTACAGATATAGTGTATAAGCAGCTCTCAAGGTCAAAATAAGTCTCAGAGTTCCCACTCGTTTTCACTGACATTTCAAAACTTTTCCATGACTTTTTCATGACCTAAAGTGAATTTTCCATGACTTTACAGCACCTACATGTGTAGAATTGAGCACTTTCAGGGCTAAATATGACATGTGAACCCTTTCCACTCACCTTATGGTTTGGTTTATAGTTTTTAACATTCAAAATCCTGTCAGTGCGTTTATTGTGTCTCTTATAAACTCATTTATTGTGTATTGTCCTGCTGGAGCGGCTGCACAGATGTTCAGAAATAATCATAAAAGCCTAATTATAACTTAACAGAACGCTGCAGTTACATGAAAGAAATACTAAAATTCCATGACTTTTCCAAAACTTTCATTGAATTAACAAAATTCCATGACTCTTCCAGGCCTAGACAATGACATTTTCAATTTCGAAGTCTTCAGTGTACGCTCTGCAGATAATTATAAAGCGTTTTATTGTCCGAGAATCAGGAAGTGCGAGTTTAGCATATTACCTGTTATTAGCTTTACCGCTCTGGTCTCTCAGAGTTATAAAAAGTGTTTATAAACTCATCGCTGTGAAGAATTAGGATGCTCAGAAAGCATAAGGTAAGTGAGGAATAACCGGACCACTGCAAACTGTTTCAAATGAACTAGTTCTGTTTTTCACAGCAGTAAAAATCAGCTTTAATGCCTTTAAAATTGTGATTTTTAGATTTTTTCCCTCTCTTGTAGCATCTGTAAAGTCAAGTTAAAACAATAATAAATGCAGCCATAAAATCACATGCAAACAGACACTCAAGTGCTTTGAAGCGCTGCCGACCTCGCATCCATATTTATCGTATTTAGATTTGCCCCTCTAACCTAGAAAACTTGGTTGCCATAACAACAGCAAGGTCAGGCCCTGCCCACTGGAGTCTGAGCCAATAGCCACGGGCTGGTCAAGAACTGAGGAAGCACTGAGGGAAGCTTTAAAAAGCGTTAAACCGAGAAAACAACACCCTCTCCGAGTAAATGAGCGCATTCTGAAGTCACTATTGATTTTGCACTATTTTTATTACATAGTCGAGGTTACACATCTGACCCTTAATGAGCCATTTGGCAGCGTATGCTAAGAATAATCTGGGAGTGGAAAAACTGCAGTAAATGAGGCAGAGAAGCACACTGTAAAAACACTGGCCGAAATTCTCTTTTAAAATGCTTCCGGTCACCGTGGGATAATTATTTGACATTTTCTAACTTAAAATAATGTCTGCTTTTTGGAAAAAAACACACTTTATAAACTACAGCTCTGTTACCAATGAGGTATTTAGGCCCTGGAGCGCGCTCTGCTGTCAGGTACGGGAATGTATAATGGAAAAATAAACAAATGTAGCACTTAAGCCGTGAGAATGCTGCGCTAATAGAGCTCTATGGTATTTGCAAACACAATTTGACCGCAAAATGAGTCCTATCATGGTTAAAAATTGTGTCAGAAAGGTTGTTTCATTTGTGCGAGTTTATTTCTAAAATTATTCATTATTATTTCTACGATAATTATATGACATTTTTTTATTATCGTAGAAATAATAATGAATAATTTTAGAAATATACCGCACAAATAAAAATTGTCACAGCACAAACAAAATACAAACGTTAATACAAACGTATAATTTTCTGCTGTTTTGAGGCTGTTTCACATTTTGAGGGGCTGGATGATGTCAGCGGCCGAAAATAAAACTCAAAATATCTTAAGAACCAGAATTACACAAACCAAACTTTTTGCAGCACAAACGAAGCACAAACGATTGACTCCATTTTGTATGGTTTAGTGCATTCTGAAGCTTCCTGTGGGGCTGACCCCAATTTGAACTATAAAAGAATCGTTAATTTTTCCAAAACTAAAGCAGCACAAACAAAACATTTTTGCAGTACAAAACAGCACAAATGAAGCGCAAATGATTGACATAGTTTTTGTGTAGGTTTGAGTTTGATGGGGGCAACTTCACAGAGGTAACAAAACTGGCCAAAGGCAAACAGAGCATTTTTGAGGCTTAGGAAAGACAACTTTGGATTAATGGATTCATGAAACAAACGTGAATGAAACAAAATACAACTTGAGGTATGTGTTTGATGTGGGGACAACAATATAACATGGGTAAAAGCATATTTTTTGTCCTTGCGATTGTCCAGTTGTGTCAAATCCAATTACTTTGAGAAGAAATACTGTATGAAATTGTAATGCTGAAACTGGACTCCGTGGAGTTCCTAAAACCAAGAAATATGGTCATTTAACTAAAGTAGACGGTCCTATCTAGAAAAATGTAACACAGAAAACGTCTACTTGAGCAGTACTGGTGTTAAGAAAGTCCTGTATGTGCACGAGTCGCACTGTTTGTACGGTTAAGAAAAATTCGCCAGGCGCCAGCTCCAACTGCTCCTCGAGTGTCCAATTTATCTGTGAGGTTTGCCAGGGCTGTGTGTGTGTGTGCTATCATGTGGGAGGGGGCCGGTCCCTGGAGGAGGTTGAAAATGGCTCGGTGCAGAAAAGAGGAGCTCCATGTGACCTGCAGGAGGCTGGAGGAGGTGTGTGCTGTGGGTTTAAGCACAATGCCGATCTGTGCGGGTGATCACAACAGGCCTGTGTGACCGCTGGGAATACACTTTTATTATGGCTACACTCTTATTGAACTCTGACTGTGTGTGAGGGTGTGTGGGAGGAGAGGAGGGAGCGACGGGGACGACTTCTGGGAGTTGAAGGCTGGCATTAAAGGCATTTATAGCCTTTAATGGCAGCCAAAGCAACTGTTTTTAAAACCGTTAAGTGTGAAACTAAACACTAAATGATGTACACCATTTTGTTGCAATGTCATCTCATACTTTAGGCATTTTTAGTCCAGACAAGGCAAATTTGCAGGCTTGTGGTCAAAAACAGTTAAAAATGTGTCAATTTCAAGTACTATGTGTAGGGTTTGGCAGTAATACAGTTTACCGAGGCATCAAAAAGTTGCAGCGGTATCAGTTTCATTACCATTGTTTTAAAAATCTGCAGCGCATAAGTACCTAATATAATATTAGGAGCATTTTAGCTTTGATCGCTTCAGACACAGGGCACAGCATGGACTTTCTCCCCTCCGCTCTCTCCTCTTCAAACGTCGTTACGCTCGGAAATGTCCAACCACACGCAGAGAGGAACAAGCAAAAAACCTGACTGACGCTTTGTGTGTGATGTTGAGCCCAAAAGTTTGTGATGGAGACGTTTTATTGAACGCTGAGAGTCGAGAGGGGACGAGGCGCTGAAGAGGAGAAAGTTCCCGCTTGAGGGCGAAGTCAGACTTTCAGGGAGGAGACGGTAACTTCTCCGAGTGCAGAGAGCGCGGGTCTGTCAGATACAACATGCTGCAGTGGGAAATATCACACGCCCTGGACTGTCGCCTTTTACTTTTTATTCTGAATCTGCCTCTTCTGCGCTTTTCTTGTCTTGGCGTGTCCCAGATCATTAAATGGAGGAAGATACGCACTGGTGAAGTTTAGTTTGATCAGAACTTGTGCCTCATCTTCAAATATAAAGCTGCGACTCTGTTTCTGAATGGTTTAGGTGCAGGTACAAAATAATTCTTAATTAGTCACTAGTGATGGGTCGGTCGTGAACAAAATGGCTCTTAGAGCCGGCTCTTTGAAGTGAACGATGGGAGCCATGTTATTTTTTTTCTCTCACCCTCTCTCACTTTTTTTTCCTTCACGCCGCACGTGATTGGTCAATATGTGCTTGTGCTGAGCAGAGGGGGGAGGGGCGGTAGTTAGTCCAACAGAAGCTGAGACAGAAGCTGAGACAGAAGCCGAGACAGAAGCTGACCGCATCAGTGCATGAGCTTTTTTTCAGCTCTCATACTGTATGCAAATGAGCCATGTGTTTTTAAGTTTTGTTTCTGTAAAACGTAAATAAATGTGTGCAAAACTGCATTAAACACATTACTCAATGTTGAGCGAAATACCAGAAATGTGTGTAGAGGTGGTAGAGAAGACCATTTATTTTTTATATTTTATGTGGAGTGAATAAATAAAAGCATATTTATATAATAAACATATATAAATAAATAAAAGTTTTTTTGTTTTTTTTTACATTAGTCATTTTTACATTAATAATTAATTTGGTGTATAATTTTATATTGTTGTTGATAATAAATGAATTAAAGTAACCTGAAGAGTTGGGAGCCAAAAGAGCCGGCTATTTTTGGTGAGCTGAGCCAAAAGAGTCGGTTCTCTAAAAAGAGCCAGAATTCCCATCACTAACAGTCACAGTGTACTGTGGAGTCTAAAGTGTGGACGCAGAGCGCTGTAGTGCTCTTTCTAACAGGTGCTCCAGATCAGTCTGTTAAAGGGCAGCACTGGACAATAACGGGACATTACACTGCAGAATTATTAGGACATGATTAGCAAAACAATGCTCGTGCACATTAGCAACTGTGGGACTCTGACTGAAAGAACATTGTACTAGAACTCAAAGAACAAACTTGTTTCATGCAATTCTTCAAACTCACAAAGAAAAATACAAATTAATCAAATTAATTTGAATAATTACCTAGCCCGAGCTGAAGTACAAACCTACTCTACACTTTTTTATTTAGATTTAACATTCCATTTCAGGACACGGGGAGAACATGCAAACTCTACACAGAAAGAGCACTCCTGAGCTGTGAGTTATAACTGTTCCTTGCAAACTTACATATCCAGCACTTCAAATACTTGAACAAAAGGAACGGAAAAGAAAAAGTGTGGTAGCATATTTAGCCATGAATCACACTCTATGAAAATAATGCCACAGAAAGCTCTTCTAATCTACATGACATAACTCTTCTTAACTTTACTGTAGTGTCAGAAGATGAAGAGCCTGTATTATTGCTCCTGGGGCTGTTTGAAGTCAGCTGAAGTATTATTTGAGTAGATTCTTGACTAAATGTCTGTCTCCTTCCCCAGTGTCTCGGCTTGTAACCCCGTTTGCCTCTGTCTGCGGGCTGTCTGAACACTTATGAATATCTCATACGAACTGCCGGCTAAACCAGGACCAGTTAAAAATGAATGAACCGCGCCACAAAATCTGGTTGGTGTGAAATGGAGGCCGGGGACGATTCTGCTGCTGAGTGCGAGTGTGGGGTGACATCAATTCAGCTGAGGAGGCCATAACTGCCACGCTGTGTACAACAAGATTATTTCTGGAGTACTCTGGGGTATGTATTACAGCATATACCTGCAGTGGAACAATAAACTCTACTTAACAACTTCATAAATCCAAATGAATAGATTTTAAAGACTGACTTCGCACAATGAAAAGGGACTACTGCAGCAGCTCTTGAGATCAACATAAGTCCACTGTGTACTGTGGGCCTCTAATTATAAAGCCTGTATTGAGAAAGTAATGCCAGACCAGAGTTCCTATTTACCTGGGACAGTCCCAATTTTGAGCCGTGTCCCCTGTCCTATCGGATTTATAAAAAAAACTGTGTAATTTGTCCCAGTTTTATACAAGAAATGTTGTAGGTGTCCCTATTTTTGACCAATAAACCAGGCCTAAACTAAGAGTAAATCAGGACTACATCAGGTCTAAACCAGGACTAAAACAAGATTATAACAATTTTTACTCAGACCTGCAAACTCCTCAGAGAAAAAAAGGTGACAGTGTCCGGCGGTGAAGGGGGCGGCGACTGTACTTTTCCTTCATGATCGCAATGTCTCTGATTCATTTAGACTTAAAATAAGCCAAGCAAACAGTACTGCACTTAAACACTCTGCACCCCTTTTTTAGACCAAAACCAAGCCAAGGCTATCACTTTGGCGGAGAAGGAAGTCCAGCTACATGGGGTGTCTACTGAGTGGTGGGACAGGTGTGGCTCCTTATTGAAGGTGGGTGTGAGTGTGTTTTGAAGTTTGTTCGTCTGAGTGACATCAGTGCACACGTGAAGCTCATATGCTGGGCTCATGTGTGTACACAAGTCACCTCCTATGGCCCACCTCCTCCGGTCGGAGGTGTCGTGTCTGGGCACGGTTCGGTTGCACTCCCACTGGACATGCGTTCTGCGCTTTAGGGGCGATGGATTTTAAAACGTTTAACTCGTCACGTTACGTCTGCTCTGCCTCCTTCAGAATCTGAAGCAAGGGCTGAGATTCCCATTGGCCCAGAGCAATGCCAACAACAAGGTAAGTGAGGAATAACTCTGAACCACTGCAAAACGTTTAAAATGAAAATGATGCTTTAATCTGCCTTAAAACTTTGGCAGTGTTTACTAATGTGTGCCTTGTGTCATCATGGTAACTGCTGAACATTTTTCCATAGACATCCACACAAACCTCTCATTTCAAACGATCATTACACTGACCTGGTAGAAGTAGGGGTTGGGCTCGGACTCGCCCACTCCGTTGAAGTCGTCCACGTTGACGAGCTGGAAGTCGAAGGTCAGGCCGGGGTTGGGCACCTGGAACTCAGGCAGCTGCTGCACATGAGGCAGGTTACCCAGCTGTTTGTAGCGCCAGTTATACAGATTACACAAGCTAAAGGAGAGGAGAGAGGTGATCAGGCAAAGGCAACAATACAGGGAATAACAGTCAGTGATTTAAACTGGCTATACCAGATTTTGTCACGCCTGAAGTGCATATATCTGTATTTTAAAAGCAGCTCTTAGGATCAAAATGAGGCCACTGTGTACTAGGTCTGGCTATAATTAAAGATTGTATAGAGGATTTTCCCAGGAAAAATGAATCAGCTGTTTTCAAATTGAATACACTAAAAACACATAGCAGCAGCAGCAGCTCGACAAAACGTACTCCTCTAACGGCTCATACATACAAGATGAAATTCCTGTCTTTATCGTGTCGTACCTGGCACGTGCTCGTCCCTGGGCGTCTAGGTCCACCGTGGGCACTCCCAGGCGGACGAAGCGCGTGAACAGGGACTGCTCCATGTTGGAGTACTTCTGGAAGGCCATGTTCTTGATGACGGGGGGCAGCTGGTGGTGGTCCCCGATCATGATCCAGCGCTTCAGTCTGCTGTAGCCGTCCTCTGGGTTCTGGAGGGTGAGAGGTTCAGCACGGTTTGGTCATTTTAGTTGTGTACAGCTCAGTCTTACCTAACTCGTGTTTACAGTGTGGAACTACAGAACGCTCTAATAACATACAGTCCAAGTTTAGCCAAATGCGTTTTTTTTTTAATCTGTTTTTATGGGTATTTTATTTTTTAGGGCTGCAGTCCTTTAGTCAATTAATTAGGGGAAGTGTTAGTTGATTTTTTATTGTCTACTTATTTTAGACCTTTTTAAAACCATTTATATAAAAACTTAATTCTTGAATTTGTGTTTGCATTTATTTCTCAAATTAATCTGGGGAGTAGAGACTCTTCCCCATAACTCCAGAAAAAAATGAAACGTGTCACTCTGTAGCGTAAAACCAAGGTTAAAAAACAACATAACGGCTTTAGTCAAACTTTTTGTTCTGCTGAGATTGTCTTTGATTTTACTCTTCTGCTCAATTTGTTTCTTGTGGTTCTGTAGCACAGGATCTTCAGTGACGTGTTTGGAAGATTTTAACCCAGTTATTTAGTTACCCTCACTTATTGTTTCCGCTGTTCTTTATTTAGGCGAAATTATTTAACCAAATAATAGTGTTTGACAAATTAAACTTTTGAGGAGAAATGCGATATAGAGAAGTTACATACTGCAGACCCAGATATAAAAATTCAAGACCTTTTCAAGTCTTTTAAAAGTATTATTTCCAAATTCATAAATTCAATGCTTTTAAGACTTTTTAAGACACTGTAGGAACCCTCTATATAGCATATATGGACCTTATAGCATAAGTTTTTGGAGTGACCGGACTATTTAAACCAGGCTAGATCAGATTCCTGCACAGATCTGATTTTGACAAACCGCACCCGCCCGTACCCATTGTACCTCAATCCGCACCCGACCCGTTTTCTGACAGAATTTAAAGAAAATTCTGCACCCAATCTGACCCACTATAAATACATATCTACAACCAAACTGCACCCGAATGAAAATCAGTCTGAGAGCCAAAAAGAGCCACAACATTATACTCTCCACTCGCTAATTTTCTTTTCAGCTCCTCGGGAGTCATTTTGAACTGCAGGATGTTGCATGTGCGGTTTGAAAATAAAAGTGGCAGAGATTTGTGGGAATGTGCAAAAACATGGAGTTTACATTTAATCATGTTGTAAAAACAAAGGCATTTTTGCATTTCACTAAAATACAGCTCTGTTTTTTGCTCACACATGATGTTTTCTAAACCGCAGATTAGACTCAAATCTGCATCCAACACAGCACAACATTTTTCACCCCTTTCATTCAAATTTGCAGTTCACCCGTCGGGTATCTGCGAGTACCCGAACCTGTGCAGGACTCTGGGCTATATTACTGGTCAGATTTGTGAAAAGATGATACTGCTCACAGTAGAATGCATGTTTTTCCCAGGGATTTTTGAGCAGTCAAAACACTTGTGACAAATGCAAGATAGATCAGTTTAATGCCCTACTGTGGAACTTCCAAGTAAAGCAATAACAAGGAGACAAGCAGGTGGAGGATTCTTTAACAGAAAAGTCAATGAGCGACTGAAATGTAAAAGTCAAATTGGAATGTTACAGTTTTCCATTTTTAATAGATAGCTTTGTTTTTTGTTTTTAGCATTATTGTATTTTGACATAAACAACATCAAACTAATAAAATGTGGCTGAAACTTGACCTCAGAGCATTTCCATTACCTGTAACAGTAGAGGGATGAACGTCTCTATTTCCAGAATCTGGGCCGCTTCCTCCATCAGGATGTTGTCGTACTAAGACCAAAAAAACACAGGGCATTTGGTTAACAGGTCGATACTCTTTCCTTCAGCACAGATTAGGACTTGGTGGTAGTAAACGCACCTTGAAGCCCAGCTCCACCAGGTCGTGGCGTTTGAGGGCGGCGTGGGTGCAGGTCATAGCGATGATCTTAGCCTCTTTGACCAGGAGATACTTGGAGCGGTCCAGTCCACTTCTGAGCAGCTCGAAGGCCCTGAACTCCTGCACGAGGGACATGCAACAGTTACAAACACAATCTCAGGAAGAAAGAAATGATTTACATGTTTATTCGGATTGTAATAACACTGTATCAGTCTTATACAGCACTTTTGTTATCAGTTTTGGTATCTCTCACTCACAACACATTCATACTAGACAAGGTGGGTGAAGTGTATTGCCTATGGACACATCGGCAGTGTGCTCTAGAGCTACTGTTGCCCCACTGTGGCACCTGCTGTTCCCATATTCTCATTTGATACGTTTGACAATATCCGAGAACAGAATATGTTTCAGAGGCAATTCACTCAGCAATGATTTATAAAATATATTGATCTGATTTATTTAGCTTTCCTTATTAGGTCTTCATCTTATTTAATTCATGTGTGGCCAAAGCCTGGTCTTGTCCATCTAAAGGCCGCTGCACACTACAGGATTTTTCAGTCTTAAACGAATTTTAAACGTGCGACAAAATGCGCACACCACAGACACAAGGAGAATCTGATGAGACTAAAAATCTCCGATCACACAGACTGCAGCGGGATCTGTGTGCGGACCACAGGATATAAAGCTGTGAGCGCGAGGGCGTCAGCTGTTTCCTGTCTATGGTAAAACCACTCGAGACTCTGAAGTGTTCAAAGATCAGAGCTCTGCACTTCTAGTTTAGACACAAGTCAAAACTGTGTTATTATTATTGTGAAATGTGGTGCAATACTTCAGATACAGGATTTTTTAAGCAGAAAAGAGGCGATAAAGTCCACAGGAAGTAGAGTCACTGTCGCTGATCTGCAGCTTTACACTCTGTGGACATAAATAAACACGTGAGGAACAACTATCACCTTTTTAATTTCAAAGAACGCTTCAAACTGGAATAATATTATGTATTTTGGACTCATTATTTGTGGAGGACAATTTCTATGGATAATGTGGATAAGACGCTGCACTTTAAATGTTCCACTTTACATTAGGTGAGTAATAAAGTCTTTATTTTCTCTGTATCCTGAGTTTGTATCTTTTGTCTCTGTGTCCGTCGCTCCTCTGCCCCTGACGCTCTGTTTTATCGTCTGTTTCCGTCACGTTGTTGATGTTTGGTGGTTCTGATCTGACACTGACTCCACACATGAGGAGCAGAGGCTTCAAAATCGCACACAGAGACAAAAAGTCGGGCCACACCTCCTGAACTCGGGAATAAGAAATCACAGCCAAAATCGAGCAAATTCTCCTGTAGTGTGTGGAGGCCTTTAGGCAAGACATTTCACCCACATTGCCTCTATGTGCACGAGTATTGTTGGTGGTGGTTGAAGGGGCCGATGGAGCAGATTACCAGTGAATTAATAAATGCGCTTGATTGTAAAGTGACTTTGAGCATCTGGAAAAGTGATATATAAAACCCATGCGTTATTATTCTTTTTTAATTCAGTCACTCATTAACAATGGTGACTAGTAGTATTGAAACACCTAACTCAATGCACCACTGCTTCTCTAAACCAGAACCAAGGTTTAAACTATTCCACCATACAAAACCAGAACAAATGTCGACCAACTAAGTCTAATTTAAATGTAGTTATTTATGTGTTTCTTTAAATACAGACAGTTATTTCTTTTTCCAGACTTTGTAGATTACCTTTCATTTTGGTTTCAAAGGCCAAAACACACACATCAGTAACCACGACATGCACATTGCCAGTTACCATTCGAAGTCCCACTGAAACACATTACTGGTATTGTATCTTATTTTTACAGTACAGCAGCCTGAAAATAGCCTGTTTACCCGTCCTCCCCTCCCCACGTCCTCTGGATTTTATTGGTCAGTGATCCCCTCCCTCTGCAGCATCACTGCCAGGGGACACAATCTGAGCTCACACTGCTCCCAGACTGGCTTATGGAGCAGGGACAGCCCGCTGCTTTTAGAGCTCTGCGGGGCTCAACCATTTTATTGTGATATTTCTGACAAGTGTTGCGATTATATTTGAGATTTATGTTTTGTTCACAGGATTCTGTGTAAAATCCCTCAGTCATCCAGGGAGAATCCATGGAAAAAAGGAGAAATTTGTCAAGAATTTGTCAACTGACTAAACAGTAGGGGTGTAATGATATCCAAGTCTCACGATACGATATCATCACGGTCTGAAACTCACGGTACGAGAATTTATTGCAATATGGTGGGGAGGCTCACGATATTACGATATTCTACAGAATAAAAAGACTGACATTCTAAAATGCTTTGACCAGTCATTTGGTACAACATTTATTGTCATTAGGAATTGAACGATATCCAAATCTCTCTGTACCATATTTTCACCATATACATCTCACCGTATCAGATTTATTACAATATTTTGTGGAGGCACAAAACTGTGAATCTGCTCCTTTTTCCTCTAAAAATCTCTTCAGAAGAATTAATCCAAAGAATGAAGATTTCAAAGAGCTTAGAACAGTTATTTCTTCATGTCGTCTGCACTGAAACGGAGCAAAGAATCATGGTCTATGTAGTTCCCTCTGGTTTTTTTTAGCTATTTCGGCATCTTAACTATTCACTTGTGACTCGATATATTGTGATGGGCCATGATATTATAGTGAGACCTTTCACAATATTTCACATTTTTTGGTAAATGGTCACATTTTTATAGCGCTTTTCTACCTCAAGTCACTCAAAGCAATTTACAACAAGGAACCACTCACCCATTCACACACCAGTGTACACAGACACTGGGCAAGGTGGGTTAAGTGTCTTGCCCAAGGTCACAACGACAGCATCATCCGTGGGAGCTGGAATCACACCAATCACAAACTGTGGGTCAGTAGATCTGACCACTCACCAATGATGTTTATGTCAAGAGATTCGAACCGCCAACCGTCAGATCAGTGGACAAACACTCTTACCAACTGAGCTACTGCCGCCCCGCTGCCTGCCATATTTCAGCTATTGTTACACGCCTACTAATTATATACTGCTCAAAAAAATTTAAGGAACACTTTGAAAACGCATAAGATCTCAATATTAAATAAAAATAAATAAATAATAAATATAAATATATATATATATATATATATATATATATATATATATATATATATATATATATATATATATATATATATCATGCCCATATATATATCTCGCCCATGTCATTCATATATATATATCTCGCCCATGTCATTCGGGATCGAGAAATGTAGTAGGATGGTGACAAAGAGAGGGAAGGTAGTCCACACAGAGGGGGTCTCATTCCCAGAGGGAACAATAACAGACATTGAGGACAGTTACCTTGGTATCCCACAGGCAAATGGCAACCTTGACGAGGCAACAAGGAAAGCAGCGACAGCCAAATACCTGCAAAGAGTACGGCAGGTCCTAAGAAGCCAGCTCAATGGCAAGAACAAGGCGCAGGCAATAAACAGCTACGCCCTGCCAGTGATCAGATACCCAGCAGGAATCATAAGTTGGCCAAAGGAGGAGATACAGACCACAGATGTTAAGACACGAAAGCTCCTGACCATGCATGGAGGGTTCCATCCCAAGTCCAGCACCCTGAGACTGTACACGAGCCGGAAGGAAGGAGGCCGAGGACTAGTGAGTGTGGGAACCACTGTCCAGGATGAAACATCCAAGCTCCACAAGTACATCAGTGACAAGGCCCAGACTGATGACGTGCTCAGAGAATGTCTCTGCTGGAGGGACCATCACGGCAGGACAAACCCCTACATGGGGCGTACCACCGGAACATAACTGAAGTGCCTGATATCAAGAAATCCTACCAATGGCTGGAGAGGACTGGTCTGAAGGACAGCACGGAGGCACTCATCCTGGCTGCACAGGAGCCTTGAGCACCCGAGCAATAGAGGCCCAGATCTACCACACCAGACAAGACCCAAGGTGTAAGTTGTGCAAAGAAGTGCCTGAGACAGTCCAGCACATAACTGCAGGGGGTAAGATGCTGCAGGGAAAGCATACATGGAGCGACATAACCAAGTAGCGGGCATAGTGTACAGAAACATCTGTGCAGAGTACGGGCTGGAAACCCCAGGATCAAGGTGGGAAACGCCTCCAAAGGTTGTGGAGAAGGAGCGAGCCAAGATCCTGTGGGACTTCCAAATACAGACTGACAGAATGGTGATGGCGAACCAACCAGACATCGTGGTTCTGGATAAGCAAGAGAACAAAGCCGTGGTGGTGGACATGGCAATACTGAGAGATGGTAATGTCAGGAAAAAGGAACACGAGAAACTAGAGAAATACCAGGGGCTCAAAGAAGAGCTGGAGAGGGCCTGGAAGGTGAAAGCATCGGTGGTGCCTGTGGTGATCGGAGCACTCGGGGCCGTGACCCCCAAACTGGATGAGTGGTTGCAGCAGATCCCAGAAAGGACAACAGACATCTCAGTCCAGAAAAGTGCAGTACTGGGAACAGCAAAGATACTGCGCAGAACTCTCAAGCTCCCAGGCCTCTGGTAGAGGACCTGAGCTGATGAGGGTGAGACCCCAACCACCGTGGAAGGTGAGAAATGCGTTTTATATATATATAGATCTTAATTTTTTTCCCCACATTGAGCTCTGATGTGTTTTCAACGTGTTAATTTATTTATTTTTTTGCAGTGTACTTTTGTCCAATTGACAAACTGAATTTCTCCTTTTGCCATCATAGGATTCTGTTCAAAGTTCCCATTTTAAAAGCGTCCAGAAAAACTGACCAAAAGACTGAAATAGGAATTGAAACTAATACAAGAATCACATTTCTGAACGTGCTTGTACAGATCACCAGATTATACAGGGTTAGCAGTTTATATGCAGATCACCAGATATAGCATTTTATATGCAGAATAAGAGCAGAGATTTTCATGTTTGTGGAGGAAACTACGGTACGTAAACATGGTAGTCTTTGCCATTTGCATTCAAATGGCAATTCTTGACTTTTCTCAGGTATGGTCCGATATTATTTCAGACAATACCGATATCAGATATCAGTCTGTTGTGACCAATAACCGAACTTTGCAAATATGGTGATATTTTCACATTTTTTGCAAGGTCTACAAATTGTGGTATGAGAAAAAAACACTTAGAATGTATTTATATGTGATTTACTATCATGTATTGTCTTGTATGACACCAACTTTTTAACATATTAGTATTGTTCTTCCATTTCTATTATTTTAAAGGTGCTTTGTGTAAAATTTGTCGTGGAGGGTCCGTCAAATGCTTTTCTCCATGGATATGTTATCACCTTGTCTGGAATGTTTTACAGTATGGTGTTAAACCTTTCCATCTTCATGGAGACCAAACCAGACGGAGTTACAGTTCAGATCTATTTATTTATTTATTTGATAGGGACAGTACATAATGAACACATGTAAATAACAGTGTAAATATGTCAGATTATAGCAAAGATGCTAATTTCCATCTGTTGTCCCGAGGCAAGTGACACAAAAAACACTATAATACATTACAAAACAAAATAGAGAAATAAAAGTCCAGTTAAAAGTGCTCACAGACTTGGTTATCCTTCATCCACAGTTTAAGGTGCAGTTTAAAAGTGGACAGAGATGGACATTCTCTTCTGCTCTGTTCTGATCTGTGGAGAGGCGACCCCACTCACAGTCAGAGGTGAGTCATGCCTGTTTTTCTAGGTATTTTTGTGCTATAAAAACCACCTGTAATTACAGATGGGACATCTTGTTCCACCAGATATCGTGAGAGAAAATTGCCACAAGATTCTGCACATAAGAGAAAAAGTATCCAGTAAGATTTTTCCATTTAGTCTACATTTAGATTGGACATTAAAGGCTTAAGAGATGATAAATTAAATCTCTTATGAAGCTCTGGTTTCAAAAGGTAAGTCTACAGTTACAAAATTGTTAGACCAAAACTGCAAATGGAATCACACATTTTTTTTAAATTATGTGAAAATCTCGTCTTGTCTCGATCTTGTGGACCTAATCTCGTGCCTTGTTTCATCAAAACTGTGTCTCGTCCTATCCCTACCTGTGTGTTGAATAAATGTAAGTTAGAGCTGTTTATTGTCATACTGTGGAACATTCCAGACAGAACAATGATATATCCAAAAACCATGTATTATCTTATTGTCCGATATCAACACACAAGCTCAACTATCCGCGTTGTCCCCACTATTTCCTGATTCTCGGGTGACTAGATGTTTGCTCCTCAGAGGTGCTGCTGACACTTCACTTCAGATGCATATCCCATCCATCACCGAGCTCCGGCCCATCCATCTGTGTCACCGCAGCCTTCACAGCAGCATGTTTAAGCAGCTAACACAGGACCCAGCTAATAGAGACATATTGACGCCAAGTCTACGGTTTTAAGGCTGAAACAAAGATAGTGTCGTTTATAAGGAAACATATCGGCTATTGGCCTAAATCTTGCTGATATGGGCTGATATTCCACGTGGACATGTTTTACCTTGTTATAAACCGTAGACTCTCTAGATTATGTCCATTTAATCCAATTTACAGACAGATAAATGCCCTAATATGTGGCGCTGCATCAGTATTTATCTGCGGAGTCATTTGTCTGTGTCTGTGAAGTCTACGGCCCCTGAACCATAGACCGTATATGCCCTGATGCCACAGATCCACGTGCGCAACCATGAGATTATTTTCTTTTTCCGGACGCTCAGTTTGAGTCTGGATTAAAAGGACAGTTCTTAGTGCAGACTTGGGATCTGAGAGGAGCCTGTGTGAGGCTGAGTGTTGGAAATGTGTCGGTTTTGACGCTCGTTTTGGTTCTTTCTCATTGGTTAGCGATTAGCTGTTGTAGCTCGCACACATAAACGGGCTGTTTTCTCTTCTATTAGTGACTGTAAAGTGACTATAGTGGCCGTATATGTGTTACTGGACACGCACTGACATGTAAATATAAAAGAGCGGTTAAAATAATGGGTGTGGCCCCTAGCTCACTTCAGCAAATCTTTGAGGAGACAGTTAGGAAACTCAACAGGAAGGTGGTCAGTGACCCAACCCATGTTCTTCACAGCCAGTTTGAGATGAGGCCATCAGGCAGAAGGTTCAGGGTCCCAAACTGTAAACTGAACAGATTCAAACATTCTTTTGTGCCATTAGCCACTAATCTGCTAAACTCAGGGAGTGCAGTTAAAAAATAAAAGTCAAAGGCTTAGGGAATGTGCAATAAAAACTGCACATAGGCTTGTGCAAGCCTATGTGCAGCACAGGGGATGTGCAATTCTGAATAGATACAAGATTGTTAAGGTCTTGCCTGTAAAGACTGACTTAAGGTCCCATTTCACTCATGGTCATATTTGATCTCTTATCTATTTCTGTTCTATGGTGGATGTTTGTGTGGTGCTGATGTTGTGTTGTCCTGTCTTTGTGGTAAAGCTGTGACCCCCTGTCCCAAGACACGGGAGACAATAAAGAATTATCTTATCTTATCTAAATGAGGCGTGAATAGAAGTGTGAATTATCTGCATTTAGCAGATCATTAATTACTGTGGCGCACACACATTCACTGCTAGCAAAAGCTAATAGTGGTAGTTTACTTACAGCACTTTCTTTACTGGCTAGGAGTAAAAGATGAATGGGGCTGACCTTTGTGAATCATATACTTGGTCAAGGGTGCCAAGTAGAGTTGTTAAAAGTATCAAAAATCACATTCTAATCAATACTAAAACTAGCATGAAATTTACTCATTTGAGCAGGTATCAATACTAAAAAAGTCACATTCACAGGACAGAAATGAACCTTTCCTCAAAAGCTTTAGAATGATCTTGAGCTGTATCAGAACAAGTATAAGAGCACATAGACTAGTATACATGTCGATACATAGGCCACATATCCCGATACAGTGAGCTTTCGATTTGATACGATATATTTCAAATCGTTTCAATATTATTCAATAAAAAAACAAGGCTAAATTATAGCTGTGATACTAAGTCTTTGTGAAACCACTTCTTGTGCAAAGTGACTATGAAACACAAACATTTTTTAATCATCAGAACAGTAAAAATGTCAAATGCGTCGCATAAACGATTTTCCTTCCTCTAAATAAGTAACAAAACTGTAGGGCTAATTTAGTAAAACATACCAAAAAATACTCTTAACGATAGGCCTGGGCAAAAAATCGATTTAAAATAAAAATCAAGTTGGCAAGTCAAATCGATTTGTTTTTTCTGAAAATCAATATTCAAGTTTTTTTTATACAGCGCGCATTTTGCATAGGCCAAAACTTCCTCTAGGCTTTCCGTAGTCACTTCCTTCAGTGCATCGCTCTCACTTTCCCCTGAGGACACAGGCACAAACAAATCTCTGTCACAGAAAGAACAGAGTCGTGTCCTTTAGTCCGACAGAAGCTGAACACATCAGGACAGAAGGAAAGAGCTGCCTTTTTCAGCGTTTAAAGTTTATGCAAATGAGGCATGTGGTTTTAAGTTTTGTTTCTGTAAAACATAAACAAATGTCCCAAAGCTGCATTAAACACATTCTGATCTCACACTGATGTGGCTCTGTAGTGGTGATGGTTTATATGCTGTAAAGTTGAGTTTATTTATGCAGATTAGTAATATTAATAATAATGATGACAATTTTAATATAAAAAAAGTTCATGATTAATCGATAATCGATTGTTAATTCTCCCAGCAACTGAAATGGCCAATTTATTCGGTGGAGAAGAGAGGTTTTCACAACATGAACGATCGGCTATATGATTGAATCGAATCGAATCATGAATTGAGTTTTTTATTTTAAAAAATCAAAGAATTTTGGATGGGGATATATCAATACAGCAGCCCATATCGATACTGTATCATCTTATTAAATGATACAATATTTCAATATTTTTGCACACCTCTACTTAGTATTGAAATAGAGTTTGAAATTTGTATATTGTGCCAACACTAGTACCTTTAGTTTGTCAATTTTGGTATAATCCATCCATCTGTCTATCTCTACATCTATCCATCCATCTTGATACAACGGCTACAACCGTGTACAATTAAACAATTTACGAGTATGTTGTGTTTTCATACCGCACTGTCCCTGTTCTGGGATTTTAGAGCAAATAAGGTATCTTTCTGGGTTAAAAAAAAAACAAATGTGTGCTGCCTTTTGTGACCACTACCACTTCAAGTACTATCTGACATCACACAGGACTGCCCCGATCACAGCCCGGTGTTTCAGAGTACAAACACCAGTCTGCACGGGCGGAGTCTGAAGAGTGGATACCCGTTCGACCAATCACGCCGCTCTTTATACAGCCAGACCCCGCCACTCCTCCCCTTTAGTCCTCCAGGTCCTGTCCAGTGTAGCAGCTCTACTTGAAATGCAGTTGTGGGTAGAGTCATGATACTAAAATTAACTTGATTTCGAAACTAAGGAATAGACTTCATATGATTCCGATACACAATAATAATAAAAAAAAAAACCACTCAAAGATTCAACACCTTGCCATGTTGCGTAAGAATTAAAATAAAAAAACAGAATTTCACATTTTCGACAGCTCTTTTTAACATACATCCCAAAGCAAAGTTAGAGATTTTTTTTTACAGTGCATCTTGACAGACGGGCCAGACATGAGTTGTCCCGGGGCATCACTATGGGGCCGATTAATATTTGATGTGTTACTATTTTAAAATTCATATTAACCAATCACACCATTCATTATTAAAGAGGTCTATTTTTAACCCCCGTGGCTCCAGATGGGTGGGAGGCTGAAATGGAGAGACAGTGAGGGCAGAGGGGACACATGGTCAGGGACGACAACAAGACGAAGAGGAGGATGAGGAGGGGGAAGAAGAGGAAAGAAGATCCATCTATGGAGGACCCGTGAGGCATTCTGGCCCTCCTCTCTGTGCTAAAGCATGGTCCTGACTGCCACACACAGAAAGAAAATTTGACCAAACTAAAACAATAAATGCAGTTGAATAATGGAGACTGCATTCAAACTTCATATTCTCTAATGATAAATCTAAATATATAAAAACTCAAAATAACAGTAATAATGCAGAAGTCTCAAAGTCACTTTTTGTTCATTCTTCATTCCCTCCACACTTTACCATTGTAGCCACAGCTGCCCTGGGACAACACCATTAACCCCTCTGACCACTACCAATACACACACACACATGCACACATACACACAAACACACACACACACACACCATATTCATACAATGCAGTGGGTGGACATAGGGGGTAGGGGAGTGGGAACTGTCCAAGGACAAACTGTTAGATCTCAAGAGCTCAGCAGGACTGGGCCGGGTTAGTATTTGGATGGGAGGCAGCTAGGAATACCAGGTGCCACAGTGAGGCGCCAGTGGTCAATGTGTCCTTAAGCAAGACACTTCACACACATTTCCTAGTATGAAGCAGATTGTCCACCTTGATTCAGTCGGCCCCAGGGCAGCTGTGGCTGCAACAGTTTACTTTCCCCCACTGACTGTGAAGTGAATGAATAATGTACAAAATTGTAAAGTGATAGGAGACTATCAGCATTATTATTACCATTACACAAGACTAAAAATGTACTGTATTTTTTGGACTATAAGTCACACTTTTTTTTAATGGTTTCATACCTATTTGCTTAGGTAAATCCAGGTGGCGAATTTTTTTTTGTCCAGGCAGTGAATAATCCACTGAATCTTGTCCTTTAGTCTTGTCCTTGAGCTTTAGAAGTTCACTGCATCAGCACCAGCTGTTTGTTCAGCGCTTATACTATATGCAAATGAGCCATGCAGCTTTAAGTTTCATTTCTGTAAAACGTAAACAAATGTGCACAAAGCTGCATTAAACACATTATTACTCAGTGTATATACTAAGCAGAGAACCGGAAACGTCTGCAGAGCGGTGGGAGGAGGAATCGAGCATCAGAAAGAAAGTTTGGAGTGAGCGAGAAACTTGTGTTTGATGGAGAAAAGTGGAGGAAACCATAATGAAGAAAACAAAAAAGATCATCATGGCTAAAAGCTAAATTTATCTGGGGTTGGAGGAGTTGCTCAGAAGTGACACCGAGGATGAAGAATTCAGTGAATTTAGTGATTAGGAGCGAGATGGAGAGTTTGGTAAACTTGTTCTCTGTTGTTTCTGCTCTAGTTTTGTGAATAACTGTTCATATGTGTCATGAACACACCAGACACATGTTCAGCCTGTTCTTCTCTGTTCTGTTCTTATTACTAGAACTCGCCTTTTTAGATGAAATGTCTGTTCCTGGAGTCTGATTTGATCAAATAAATTTCCCCCAAAAAATGCGACTTATATATGTTTTTTTCTTCTTCATTGTGCAGTCAGTATTTCCACAGTCTGTGCACTTTAGGCTGGAGCTTGGGTCGTTTATCCCTGGACGTGGCACTGTCCAGTCCTCAGAGTATTTTAGATCCTGAACACCAGATTAGCACATTCAGCACAACCTGCTCCTGCTCCACACTGGATCTGAATGTGTACGGAGCTCACTGCAGCACGAGGGGGAGGGAGGAGAGGGGGAGGAAAGGAGATGGAGAGAGGAGAAGAGGAGAGGAAGGAAGGGAAGCTGAAGAGAAACTGGAGAGAGGGATGAAAGTCCGAGAACAAAAGGGGCAGAAGTGAAAAGGAGTAGAGAAGAGAGAAGGGAAAGAGAGAATTAATTGAAGAGCGTAGGAAAGGAGAGTAAGGGGAAGAGAGGAGAGAGGGATGAGAAAGTTAGGGAGAAGAAAGAGAGAGGGTAGAGAGAAAAGAGGGGAGGGTGAGAATGAGAAGATAGTGAGAGAGAGAAGGTTTTGGAAAAGGGTAGACAGGGAGAGAGAAACGAGGGAACAATTCAATACAGGAGAAGAAATAAAAGGGAGAGAGAGGAAGGGGAAGGAGAGAAGGATGAGAAAGGTCAAGAAAAGGGAGAGAGGCTGAAGACAGAGAGGAGGGGAGGAGGAGAGAGATAGGGAGGGAAAGGAGGGAAAGGAGGAGAAAGAGTGGGGAGAGTTAACAGATAGGGAAAGGAGTGAAGAGAGAAGGGAGAACGAGGGATGAAATGGGCGTAGAAGGAGGGAGACAGAGAGGGCAGACAGAGAGAGGGAAAGAGGGGAAGTGAAGAGAGAATGGAGAAATTAGGAAATAAGGAGCAGAGGAAAGAGGAGGAAAGAGGAAGAGGGGAGGAGAGGAGAGTATGAGAGAGGGAAGGCGAAGATGGAAGGAAGGAAGAACAAGGGATTAAAGAGAGAAAGACTCAGAGAGGCAGAGAGAAGGGAGAAAGGGTGATGATGAGGTAGAAGAGAAAGAGATGCCGGAGAAGACAGAGCAAGGGATAATGGAGGAAAAGAGGGAGCGAGAAAGGAAGGAGAGAAGAGGAGGAGAAGGATGGAGAGACCAAAAGATGAGCGAGGATGGAGGGAATGGAGGGAATGGAGGGATGGAGGGAGGCGTGGCGATGCAGAGAGATACACAACCCCCAAAGATAAATCAAGGTCGCAGCGCATGTTGGCCATATTACCTCCAGCCAATAACTCCTTTATTGCTTTTCGGAGACCTTCCTGGTGTTCCTCATAAATCTGCAGCGCTCCGCTCCTCCCCACAGAAACACCAAGCGGCTCCCAGGAATTAGACCGAGCCGAGCGGCGTGTAGTAAAGGGCTGACAGTGGGTAAAGATAAGTAATAGCGTCGTGTGCGGATAAGAAAGAAAGGCACGTGAAGGATCTTAACTCAATATTAGCACCAGATAGAGACGGATGGAGTAGCAGGGTGTGTGGACGTTACAGTATTGGAGGGAAACAGTGGCGAAAAACGCAAATTAAAAGCAAACGGTGGGTCTTTTCTGGTGTGTGTGCATCGCCTGCTTGTGTCCATGGAGATGTGATCATGTTACTGTATTTTTCTTTTTTTTTACTTTGTTTTTATTGATTTTTAGTAATAATTTCAAAGCATACAAGAACTACATAAACTAGTGCTGTCAAAAATACTGCGCTATTAACATATTAACTCAACAACAATTTTAATGGCGTTATTTTTATCGTGCGATTAACGTACTTTGTGACCCAGTGGACTAGTTTTGCTGTGGCCACTGCAGTAACGCAAGTAGAAAAACTACAGGATCTGGTTGTAAACAGGAAGGAAAACTATTTGTACGATACCGAGAAGTTGGAGGTGGGCCAAAGCACGGCACACCTGCGCACACGCCGATGCCACCCACACGAGGAAAATACGAAACAAAGTCCGCTTTAAAACATACGGCGAATCCACGATAAGGACCACAGACGGCGACACAAACACACGGAGGAGCACTGCAGCAGAACCCACACCCGCCCCACCACACAATAGACACCTCATGCCACTCGACCCCACCCTCTCCACCAAAACCACCAGCTGTGCCGTGTGACCCACAAACAGCACCGTGCAACGACGCCCTGCCCGCAGCCTGGCAGGTGTGAATGCAGTCCACAGAATCCCAGGCAACCGCGTCCAAGCACAGCACGGCCTTAAACTCCAAGTATGCCCCGAGTACAACAGACAAACACAGTAACTGGAGATCACTGGACGTCCCTCAGTCATGAGAACTACCTCAGATCACAGCACAATATTTCACCTGTTATGTGACTGTTCTGAAGACAGAAGAGACACTTCACTCACACTGTTGCTGAGCACAAAGTGTCTCACTGACAACTGTACCGAAAAACCACTTGTAAACTACCACCACTCTTTGCAAATCTCCTCCACACTCCACTTGATACTACAGGCTCCGTGACGGGTGCTGCAGAAATTTACCGTAATAACCCGATATGGCTAGAAAGCGCAACTTCTCTGCTTTCAGGAACTGTTGGAATTTTTTTGATAGCGCATGTAGTTTTGGAGATGCGGTAATGCGGCAGGCGCACCCGTCAGTCTGAGGGTTAACGTCAAAATTTTAGTAGCGGTCCACGAAAAGAGAGCTCAACACTGAAGCAAGCAGCCACTGTTTGAAGCCTCTTTACTCCAGGTTTAGTCCCAAACACCAAACTATGGACCATAATCCTTTGCCCCGTTTCACTGAGCTAACATGAAGCAATTACTTTACAGCCTCTAGAGAGAAAACTGAGATTTGTCAACGTCAGAACAAAATGATCTTTGGCTTTTGGGACATTTGAGGACATGTGGACACTTCTCACCTCCAGCTGGGTGAAGATCTTCTTGATGTGGCGGTAGCAGCCCTCTGCGATGTCCATGTCCTCCTCGTAGGTCCGGCCCTTGAACACGGGCTGGGGTGCATTGGAGAAGAACTTGTGGAAGGGGAAGTGCTCTGCCACGGCCTGCATCTCCACACTTTTCCCCTGCTTCGGCTTCACTTTGCTCAGGTACTGCTCCCAGCGAGAGATCACCTGGAAGAGATGAGAATGTGGGGAGTGAACCTGATCAAACACTAGGTTATGAACATTTACCGCTGACAAGAAAATGGACCAGAGTCATCAGATCATCTCCACAACAGGCAGGACAGTGGGAAACACAGACCTGAGCTCCTCATGCTGGGCTTCTGATATTCCAGAGGACTGTTTATGCTTTTGTAGACACTCCACTGTCATGTGTAACCTGCTCTGTGTGTTATTCAGTGTTGGACAGTGTACCTTTCTTTTTTTCACAGAATTCTGAATATCTACATTAAAATATACTGTACTTTGTAACATTCTGTTCTGAATATCTAATGATACTTTCAGGTTAATTTGCATTATTCCATAGTGGAAAAATGTGACATGGATAAATACAACATGACATTTGTTTCACTGTCTGCATGTAATTATACTGCAACTTTATTTATGACTAGTGCTGTCAAACGAATAATTTTTTAAAATAAGATTAATCACACTTTAGAATTTTGATTAATCACGATTAATCGTAGTTAATTATTCTCAAAAAAGACCAAAATATTTGGACAAAAATGCAATTTATTATCAAAAAGATATTTTTCTATCGCTGGTAGTTTTGTTGACAACATTGCTGCGGGTGCACTCCGCCAACGTTGTTGTTGGTACAAGTAGCGTCGTTGCTGCTGCCGCTGAATCAAACCCGTGTTTTGCTTTAAGATGCTATTTTCAACTTGTGCTTCTGTGGAAAGAGAGTTCATCACTGCGATATCTGCAAACTACCTTAGTTTGATCTAAAGTCACGTATGGACAGACCTGATCACTGACCTAATAACTTTGCGCCGCCTTTCAGGTCACCATCCACACTTTCCTTAGAGGAGCATGTGCTTTCAAAATAAGACGTTAATGTTGACAGCCCTTCTTACAACGCACTTTAAAAACAATATTGGTTGACCAAAATGCTACAAAACAATACAAATAAAATAAAATGAGAATAAAACAACATATGAAAAACAGAATCTAATAAAAATCTAATAAAATTTCAACACCTCAAACTGTGTCCAAGGCCAAAGTGAACAAGTGCGTTTAAAAACAGAAGAGGCCTGTCTAATGTACAAAGGCAGCTCATTATAAAGTACTAGTGTCTGATAATCAGGACGTGCATTTTAGTATGCTAGTTGTTGTAATGCTTACAGTCACTAAAAGTGAAAAAATGCATAGCACAGTCAGATGGCCGATGTCCAAAACTTTATTTTTAAATCATGTTTGGGCAAAAAGCCTTCGTCAGATCATTTCTCTTCATTTGGACCACAGTATGTGTCTATATGTCATACCGTGGTCCAAAGCAAGAGAAATTATCTGACGAAAGCTTTTTGCTGAAATGTAATTTAAAAATAAAAAAAAAAGCTTTTGGACATTGGCCAGTGGCTATGCATTTTTTCACCTTTAATTGCTGTTCCTTTGCATTTGCACCTCTACAAGAACTTTGTCGCGCGTTTTCGGTTTCATTTGACCTTACAATCACAGCAAAATTCTGCTCAGGTCTCCGACAGCTGTGAATAGTGCTCATAAACTCATCATGGTGAATAGTTAGAATACTGTGAATGCATAAAGTAGGTGAGGAATAACTTTGAACTACTGTGAACGTACTTAAACAAATTCAAAATCAAGTACAGCACATTTAAGACAAAACTCATAGCAATTTCACCTCCTATCATGTGCAGGTGGCCGTTTATTCTAAACCTACAACACTGCGGATAACCCCTATATTTCACACATACTTATAGCGACATTAGGACAAAGAGAAATGAGGCGGTCGTATATACAGAGAGCATATAGAGGCCTTCCTGCTGTGGACCTAATAACCTGGCTCTAGACAAACAGCAGGGCAGCCCAGCACTATAAATACAAGCAGGAAAAACAGTAACATTGTGCAGTGTGCTGGAGCCTGCTCGGGTGTGCGGGGGTCTGCTGGAGGCTCGGGTAATGACTTGTTAAGTATCTGTCGGAATGACCAATTTAGACGGCCGCCCCGACATAAAGCATTTCCCGGGGCCAATCCGATTAGAGCGGTGTAAGAATTTATCAGGCTCTAAACAGGAACGTTATTGACTGTGGAATTCAATAGCGCTGCAGCTCAAGGTACACCTCATTAGATCTGACCCGGGGATGCCAGAGAAATAATACTGGGAGATGCCGGTGGAATAGACATACTTGTTGAAGAGGTGCTATTTTTGAAAATTTGTTTTTGTAAATCGGGAAGTATTGGATTTCCGAATGTATTTATATAGACTATATTGTCCTCTGAATTTTGTGATTATTTGAGCCATCTTTCAACCAATCCAACTAAGGAGCAGTCCAGATGTTGGGATATAATATTTCTGTTCGACAAATAGAGGTGTAGTCTCGGATGATAGGGCTCAGCTATTCTTAAAGGGGAACTCTGGCACATTTGAAGCTAAAGTCCATTATTAGAGGTGGTGGAATTCTGTCAGAAGCCAAAAAAACGGCACAGACCAGTGTTGCCTCGGTGGAGATCTCACTGTGGCAGTGAGTCTGTCAAGGCAACAAACTAGTGGTAGTGATGGGGGCAAGTTCTTAACTTCCACGTAAAACACCAATTTGTTTCACACAGAAGAAGCTTAACACCACTTTAACTCATCTTACAAAGAGTCTAAGAAACAAAACGCTCTACCTGGCTCACTCATTACTGTCTGGAAAAGTTAGAAAACAACTGTTATATAGTGTAGTTGTCTGACCAAAACATTTTTAAACTTTTTGGTTTTTAAGGTCAGTTTTTAACATCATATCAAGTGCAGCATGTGCAGTTCAAGGGACACAAGTAATGGGCTGTTGATTTGTGTGAAATAAGCAGTTTGTTTTTCCTGTATCCATAGAGACCGTGCAAGAGGCTACCTAAGGAAATAGCTACAGACCTTTGAAATCCTACAGACTTCTTACACCATATGTGGCAAGAAGTGCGGCAGAGGACCTTCCAGAGGAAACACTTCGATGGAATGTTATCACCAGTCGGAACAACAGAGCGCAGGAAGACTGAAGCTTAGAAGAGCCTTTCCTGTTGCGTTCACATGGCTCCTCCCGGACACAGGAGGGACACTCTTGCTGTAAACTGCACCGAGACCTTTGACTGAGAAGCGCAGTATGGTGGTGAAGCTAAACTACAATTTCCCTCGAGATCAAGAAAGTATCTGTCTAATGTCATACCATGGAACATTCCAGCTGGACCCTCCTCCAGAAAGTTGTGCAGTGCATCTTTAATGGAAATTTTCTTTCTTATGTATTTATTTAAGCTTTCTGTCTCAAAATGGCTGCTTTTGACGGAAACAAATGTTGTTTAACTGTTGAAAACAAAACAACAGATGGATGGATCTTACTTATGGTGTACATATTTACAATTTAATCTAGTTCTTAATTACACTTAAAATGGAAAAACAATCCAAAGTGTTACAAAAGAAATACTTATGCCATATCTCTTCGCTTTCTTGTAGCCTGGTCTAATGAAGCTGGAGGATGCGTGTTTCTAATTGTGTGTGGATGCATCGTTCCTGCAGCTCGAGGCCACAGTCCTAATGAGGAGACAGGCCTGTGCTGTGTCAGGGAGAGGAGCACTGAGTACACTGAGCACTATAGAGCTTAGTTAGGCCATAATGGATACGAGGAAAGGCAAGAAGAAAAAATGAACTAGTACATGAGTTAATGTCACTCACTCTTCACGTCTCAGCTTTGCACACAAAAAAAATCGAAGACCTCTGAGTTATAGAAGCTTTCAAGGACCCTGGATTTTTCTAATTATGTGATTGCAATGAAATATGAAATGTATGCTTTTCTGAGCACTTAAGACTCAAATGCGGGACAATACAGGGTTACTCAAACATGCTTGAATCACTCTAAATAGAACTCTGAGTACGATAATGAGGGAACACTGTTATAACGGGTATAACAGATATCACAAAAGATGTACATAATTTTGGTGGAGGGTCCGCTATAGGGTTGGGCAGTATCCAAATTTTGATACTGTTAAACCGTCCCAGCATTTTACCAGGGTATACAGTATTACTGTGACTAATTAAGAATTATTTTATACCATTCAGAAACAGAATAGCAGCATTATATCTGAAGATGAGGCACAAGTTCTGATCAAACCAAACTTTGCAGCGCGTTCGATCACATCTGCATCAGAGCACGAGCCGTTTTTATCAGCGCTAATGAGCCATGCGGTTTTAAGTTTAATTTCTGTAAAATGTAAACAAATGTGCGCAAAGCTGCATTGAACATATTATTACTCAAAGTCTGTAATGAGCGGAATACTGGAAATGTAGAGCGGTGGAGAGGACCAATCACAGCCTTTATTGTCTGCGTCGTTTTGAGGCGTAGTTAGAAAGTTTGGGAGGTGCACGGCAGTGCATAGGGGGTGCCGACGCAAACACGTTTTGACACAGAACCATAAATTGGGCTTTACCGTCTCCTCCGTGAAAGTCTGACTTCGCCGTCGAGCGGGAACTTTCTCCTCTTCAGCGCCTCGTCCCCTCTCGACTCTCAGCGTTCAATAAAACATCTCCATCACAAACTTTTGGGCTCAACATCACACACGAAGCGTCAGTCAGGTTTTTTCTTCTTCCTCGCTGCGTGTGGATGGAAATCTCCGAGCGGAACGACATTTGTGGTTTTAGGTCCTTATGCAGATTTTTTTAATGACGGTAATGAAACTGATACCATTGCTACTTTTTGATACTGTGGGATACTGTATTACTGTATTACCACCCAACGCTAGTCCATTACCTACTTGTCTCCATGATGTTATTTCTTTCCCTGGAATGTTCCATGGTAGAATCTTAAAAATATGCATCTGGCATGTATTCAATAGTTTGGCGTTTCTATTTCTCAAAAATACAATGATTCTTTCTGTGAACAGGGGATCTGAAAGGTTTCAATTATACTGTGGAACTTTCGAGACAAGGCAATAAACATTTCCATGGAGACAAGTAGATAGTGGCCCCTCTGCTAGAAATGTTAAGCGCTGCAGTTTTAAATGTATGGAATATGAGTATGATAAAAAGCGTATAAAAGGAAAGTCTCCACCTCTTCCCTGCTCACCTGATAGAGATAAAAGTGTCCGGCGGTCTCACAGGTGTAGGACACGTCTCCGGGGACATCTAGGCTCTCCTGCAGACGGCCCACCTCCCCCAGGAGCTCCAGACGCCGGGCCAGCACGTAGTTCACCCTCCCGTATCTGTGACACGCAACGTAAACAAGATCAGTGTGATGAATAAACGGGTAAAGGATCAAGGTACTTAAAGCTCTCAAACTCTCACAAGTCATTTCTCACAACATGACTATTCACATGCATGGATCCTCTGGTCACAAGAGGACACAACATTTGGACAGCAGCTGTTTTTGACCTATTATAAAATATAAATAAGTTGGGTAATTTAAAGGTGCATTGTGTAACTTTTGTGGTGGAGGAATCATTTACAGAAACATCTTACTCCTTCGCCTTTATCTACATCTTTGTCTTGCCCCTCGACACTGAGCTGAGAGGGTGAGGGGTACGAATGTTTCCCTAAGAAATGGGACACCCCTCCATTTACGTTTGTGGATTATCGGGTACCTCAGCTCGACAAATAACTCGCTTGTTTAAACATGAAAGTTCCATGACAACGATAACGTCGGCTAAATAGACATTACTACAATTAAAACCGCAACAACAGTTCACTAAACATAGACCATGAACGTCATAATTGTAAATCATTGTTAATTGATAATTACAACTGCTGAAAATACTTAGATTTATGAGATTCCTCGGCTGGTTGAGCTGATGCTGCCATCCTGATCCCAACCTGCCTGAGCCTGTGGACATACCCCTTCGTTTCTAGTCTGGTCGAGAGCTTACTTCGTTTCAAGGGGTGTGTAGCCCTCGGTCGTGGCTCTAGCCCTTGATCAAAATTAGAATTGAGACACCCCTTGGACTCACATGAACTCGCAAAACCAAGGAGTAGGAGTAAGATGAAGGGGTAAGACAGGATAATCTATGGTGTCACTTGATAAGTTCAAGAAAATTGTAAAAAGTGTGGTGACCGAGGTGTGTGTTTTGCTTGAGAGATGCAAATGGTTTTATAATGTGGTATTTCGTGATTCATTTTGTATTGAAAAAATATTCTGAATCTCAATGGGACTTCCTGGTTAAATACAGGTAAAAAAATATATATTTTTTTAAATGCTTTACTACATGGAGATGTTATATCTTCTATCTATTCTATCTTCATGGAGACTAAACCAGACCGAAGTTACAGGTCAGATCTGTGGCAAAGCAACCCTGCTCACAGTCAGAAAATTGTTTTTTTTCTTTGTAATTTTGAGCTATAAAACCATCTGTAATTGAATAAATGTAAGGCAGAGCTGTTTAATGTCACACTGCCACAGCGAGATCTCCGCAGAGGCAACACTGATCTGTGCCATTTTTTGGCTTCTGACAGAATTCCACCACCTCTAGCAACAGACTTTAGCTTCAAACATGCCGGAGTTCCCCTTTAATCCATGTAAAATCATTCAACACAGAAGCAAGTGACTCAATACTAGTACTAAATGTAGCATTTACAGTTCAGGGAGACAGTTTCACATAATGAAGGGCTGCAATATACAAAAACATCTGTAAGGCTGCATGTGCATTCACTCTGAGAAGACAGAAATCTGAGCTGATGAACCGGTACAAGAACAATATGTGCATCCCATGGTTTAATATTTATTGTGAGCTTTTATGGAGTTTTACAAAATTGTGAATATGCTACTTTTTCCATTTAAAAGCCTTGAAAATCCTTTGGTACTGTTATAATATGACGAATTACGAATTAAAAGTGCTTAATAACAGCTACTTCTTCACGTCATCTGCACCCACAACACCGAAGGATCATGGTCTATGTAGTTCCTTCTGTTTTTTAGCTACTGCTGCACCATTGCGAGGAAAAGCAAGTTTATTTATAGAGCACAATGCTCTACAGAATAAGAAACATGTTAAAATGACCATAACTGTTTAAGTAAAGAGACCTGTAATTCGATATATTGTGAATTGTGATATTATTGTGGAACTTTTGATAATACATCAGGATATTTCGGCTATTTTTACATCCCACCTTGAAATAAACACACACATAAATATACATTCTTGCACCTTACAGTACTACTACATCTCTATTCTTCGCAGCAGCGTGGCTTAATATGCACAAATGAACGGACCGGAGCAGTATCGATCTAGTTCTCGTTCTGCGATTGTTCACTTGAATAAATCCATTTTTCCTCTGCTCTGACTTACACTTAATCCCGCAGAACGTCCACAGGAGCCAAATGAGGATTCCGTGCACGGGTCACCCACGGAGCAGGTTATAGCGGGCCAGTGCTGTAGCAGAGGGCAGGGGTATTTTTAGAGTCATCTCCCTTGGCACGTGGCTTAAGGACCTTTACTTTGCCTGTTCGACCTTCTCCATGTATATGCGATTGATTTTTTTTTACTTGGATGGGTTATTCTAGTTTCACAATATTTCATAATTTCTGCCTTATTTGACAAACACTTTACAAGGACGGTAGGAAAAGTGGATAACTGTAATTCAAAGGTCCTACATTATGCAAAATTGACTCCTGTGAGCTTTAAGTCATGTTAGAATGTCATTACTACGTCATAAACAGACCTGGAGTTGTGTTTTGTTTCATTCACACATATTTGAGTAACACTTTATAATTAGTCTATGTACATCTCCAAAGCTCAAATTCCTCTGTGTCATGTGATGTCATGAAACAGTAGTTTTCAAGTGAACAGCTAACTTTTACATATTTATTCAGTAGAGACTAGCAATTCTAACGCGGAAATGAAATTGTATGGAGTTTAAAAACACAGTGGAGCACTTCCTGTATTACCACATTACACCATGAGAGTGGTTTTCAGGCTGGCCAGAATGGTGCTGGTGTCAGTTCCTGGGAACCAAAGTGCTTACCGGTGGATGACCCACGTTCAAACCATTTAAGTGAACTCATGACGCATCATCGATTTGCCACCAAATAAAAACAAGAACGGTACGTAATATTCCCGAACGCTCTGATTTTCGGTGTGAACATGTCAGTCAGTTTGATATTGGGTGAGGGAACCGGCACCAGCACAGTTCTCTATCGGCCTGAAAATGCTAAACATGGAACAGAGTGTTTCCAATTTGAGAGAAGAACTCACCCTAAGGGATGTGTGTTAAACCTGTGTGAATGAAACAAAACACAACTCTGTTTGTGATGAGGAAACGGCATTAGAACATCGATCAGAAAATAGAGTAATATAGGCCCTTTGAATAGATTTATCCAAATGTTGTAAACCAGGAACTATGAGCCTGCGCGATTCTCAAAAATCCCAGCCGATAAGAAATCTGATACCTGCTTCATGTAACAGCACAGTCCCATTTAAAATCTGTCAAAATGCTTTAGTATGACTTTGGTAAGCTACGAAGCTGCACCGCTTGATGGATTGTTGGAGCATTTTGGCGACCGTCGTCAGGAGCCTCGTGGAGTAACACGTACTGTGCTTCAAGAGGAAGACTTTGCCAAAAGAAAAAATTCCGGCCGATATATACGGTAGTTATCCAGCTTTTTTGGTTGGCATGGAAACACTTCTCCCCTGCCAATGGCAACTGCACTCGGATACTTATTAGATGAGAACAAACCAGCAGCAAGGTGAGATCTGGAGATGTGTTAATTGGTGGAAATGTTAGAAGAGGAAGTCTGACACTTTGAGATGCCCGTTTGTCGCCCTATAGGATTCCCTCATATATAAGTAAGTTATTTTTTTGAAAAACACACAAAAAAAAATTTCCAAACCATTTTCGTTCAACTGACAGTATTCAACCACCTCCAGCAATGGACTTTAGCTTCAAACGTGCGTAGTTCCCCTTTAAGGCTCTGGGGACACGGGTGCAGTTGGGATTGCTATACCTTTATTAAAACTGTAAGAACCCAGGCTACATAGAATTTAAACACACTACAAAGCTATCACATAAAACATTTTGCATAATTTGTCTTTAAATATGCGATACTGCTCTAAAAGAATGAATGATGATCCACCCCTTTACGTGTTTGTGAGGAGGTTTTGTAAATGGTTTTCTCTTGTTCTAGCGCATGCATGTTGATTAAAAAGCTGCTCCGTCTTCTTCCTGGTGCCAGTGGGGGGCACCAGTGTGGAGCCTGTGTGTTATAATGAGCGTCAGGCACACAGAGAACATGCCCTTTGGCTTGTGTGTCTCTGTGTTGCATTATTCACGAACGCACCATGCCTCTTGACTGTACAGAGGGCGCTTTGTACAATACACGCTGTTCACAAGACAGTACGAAGAGCAAAAAACTGAGAGGCAGCGATGGAAGTGTACTTTAGAGTATCACAGCACTGAGGTCAGTGTGTGCCACTCAACAGTTTATAGTATTTTCACAGCATAGCGTCTAGTTGACTCATCAAAAAGCAAAGCAAAGCAATATACGTATTGTTTTTAAATGCTATAGTCACTCAAAATAACTTAAAACATAATTAACATAATAAGTTTCAGTTTCTTTTTTGATGTTGCCCTCTCCCTTTGCTTTCTCTGGTAAGTCTCTCCCCTTCAGAACTCTATCACAATCAGCGTACATCCCACTTCACTTCAGGTTTGTGAAGTTGTAGTGTAATATTTTGTCATATGTTTGTATATTTATGGAGAATTGTCGTGTGGGAACATGGATGACGATTGTAGGGCTGAGCATTGCACAGAATTTCACAGTTAATCCCCAGGAGGACTCAAATAGAGCACAGGAGAGATTACTAGATTACTCAAAAATGGGTTCATGACATCTAAACTCTCTGCAGTTGTTTTTGATGAGGGAACAATGTTAGAACTAGAGAGGTCCCGATCAAGAGTTTTTGGCTTCCGATCTGATTTTTTAAGTGCTCTTTCCGATACCTTTTTTATAGCTCCGGTAGCGCTGTCTCTGCAATGTGGTGAAGGAAGTAAAGGAAGTTCATACCTTAGCTAGTTAGTCCATTTGACGACAAAAGCCTTACTGTACCTACCTTACCCTGCCTCGCCTTGCCTCCAACAGTGTTTCCTGCTGTGGCTTTGCCGTCTTGCACTTGTAAATTTCAAACTCGTCCGGATGATTCTTTTGTAAGTGACGGATCAAACTGGTAGTGTTAAAGTGGCCATGTTGGTTCCTCCACCAGAAACTGTTTGTTTGCAGCGATTGTGTCGCTGTTTGACTCTCGTTTTGTTGGAGTGAAAAGTCCCACACAGTGACATGGCGACGTTTTGATTTACAGTTGTTGTTTAGCATGTCAATGCCGCAAAAACATGTGAAACTGGATTGGTCCGATCACGTGACTGAATTCAATACTGTCCGATACTCATAAAAGAGCCGGATTGGGAGCCGGTAGCGATACTGAATATCGGATTGGGACATCCCTAGTTAGAACATGGTAGAAAGGTCCAAAAAATTATTTTGCATAATACCCATAATACCCTCTTTTTAAGGATTAGTTCGATCACCTAAACTTATCAAGAATAATCTATTTAAAGAGGGGCATATTATCCAAAGTTAAATTTTTAGATCTTTCTACCATGTTCATCAAAAACATGCCTGAATAGGTTTTAGATATGTCCTTACGGTAAGATTATCCGAAATACTTCCATCATCATAACTGAAACTCATCCATTCTCCCGCATGCCCAATTTTGATAAACACATCCTACAAAATAATCCACTACTTCACAAACCTGATGAGATGTGCAGTACTTTCAGCAGCAGAATGCTCGCTGATTGAAGAACAGAACAGAGAACAAAAGAAGGGGGGACGCAGAACTAACATAAAACATGGTGAGAAGTTGTTTTTGGCAAATTTAGCTGATTTTCAAAACAATATAAGGTAACGTGGTGATTTAATGTTGTGTGTTAGCAGTTAATACCCCACAGAAGTGAACCAAACACTTTTTAATAAAACATAATTTTTAACAGAGTTCAGATGTGCTCGGTTTAAGCAGTTTATGATTTGTTGTTTAATAGAAATCAGTCTCATGCGTCCCTAATTTTGAAATTTGCTGGACCTTCAGAATGAAGAACGCATCGCTCTTCTAGTCCCAGAAGCAGGCCAGTCTGATCAGCCGTCACTCAGTACTTAGAACACTATAAAGGATCGAGGAGAGAGAGGGGGGTTACGGGGCCGCATAACCCACAGAACAGGGCTACTGTCTGGGGACGGATCGCTTTCACTCACGCAGAGGTGTGGAAGTCCAGAGAGGCCTAATGAAGACAAAGCAGGAGTGTGATGGGTGTGTGACAGGTGCGTGACAGGTGTGTGACAGGTGCAGGTGGGGGTATGGAGTGGCCCTGTCCCTCTGTTGGCTCTCACACATTATGCACGGAGCAGCTGGGACACTTGTATGTCATGTGTACTGCAAAAAGTGGACATCTATATTAGTGTTGTCACTCAAATTTCAACATTGATTTCTATACTAAAGAACTGTCTCAATACTCAACACAGTCACCACAATGAAGATAAAAATGCTCCGTTTTTAGTAACAGAATGTGATTTTTTGTAGATAAGCCAATCAGAAAGCAGGAATGCCTCATTCTAGGTTACCAGGTAAATGTGTGTTTCAGTCCACAATGTATGTCAGAAAATGCCTCAGTGTAAAAGAGTGTAATTTAATGAATCAGTGAAGCATGCTACATATAAAATCTTAAACAGGGGGTATTTTACTTCTCTGGGGTATTAACTGCTAACACATAGATATTTAGATTTACATCACTGTGTTACCTTTTATTGTTCTGAAAATGCTGTATTCACAGAAAACAAGTTTCACTTCTGTTTTTGCCGCTCTGAGTCTCTGCTCCCAGTCATTCTGTCTTCAGAGCACCGTCACAACACAATCAACATACATCCCACTAATGACACCCCTGGACATCGCATCAGGTTTGTCAAGCTGTAGTGTATAATTTTGTATCATGTTTTTGCATATTTATGGAGAATTTTCGTAAGGGAACATGGGTCTTACAGACTAACTGTAAGGAGGGTTTGAATAGAGCCTGAGAGAGATCACTAAAATAATCAAACATGCATGGATGACATCTAAAACCTCTGCAGCATGTTTGACGAGGGAATAATGGTAGAAAGCTAAAAATAAAGTAATCAGTTTTGCGTAATGCCCCCTCTTTGGAGCATTCTGGGGTAAGAAATGTACATAATTAGGACATTAGCAGATATTCTGACAGCGAACAAAATATATTTACGGTAAATCTAAGCTAAGTTTTAGCCAAACTAGTCAATAACACTATTAACCCGAATCCTTGATTTTTCAACCAGTGTGAGGGGACCACTAGAGTCCCTGAGGGTATTGAGGTGTAGCCCGTTATGGTTCAAAAGAAATCCCATTTAAGTTAAAGATATACTTCTAAGCCTAAGACAAGCAGGTGATGCCACAGATCCCAGTTATAGGTATGATCTGTGGAGAAGTCCGCCATCTTAAAGGGCCCATATTACACTATTGTTAAAATCTACACTACATTGTCATTTCCTCATCAAAAATATATCTGGAAACACACAAGCACTGCATACTTAGGCTCTTCTTTCAAACGGAAAACACACTGTTCCAACTTGTGATGTCATGGTGAAACAGAGTGTTTTCTGTCAACTCTACACACCTTCACTACAACCGTTTGGATGATTTCAACCCTGGAATGGTCAATCTCTGCTGAACTAAAGGTAAAAGGTTCACTTGAAAACTTCCACTTCATGAGGTGGAACAGAGCATTTTGAGCTGTGGAGGTGACAGATAAACAAACGTTACTCAAACCTACATGAAATGGAGCCAAACACAAGGCCAGCTCTGTATTTGAGGAGGTAACAACATTCTGACATGACTAGAAGCTCACAGGAGTCCATTTTGTGTAATATCGGTCTTTTAAGTATGCTTTTTGTTTATGTCCCCTTAAACCGGGGTCTCAGACTCGCGGCCCGGGGGCCAAGTGCGGCCCGCAGTACAATATTTTGTGGCCCGCACCTTAATATGAAAGTATAATATTAGTGTGGCCCGCGGAGAAAGTGGACCTCCGAAGGGCCAATCAGCCAGCTCCCGCGCGCCGTCCCTGGTTGGGGCGAGGCTAAGCTACACCAGCTTCGTGCACTTTACGCTTGCAACAACAGCACGGCGTGTAATGAACAGTCAGACAGCAGTCGCCTTTGCGCTTGCCATCTATCGTACTTTCTACCACAAATGTCATGATCGAGCGCAAAAAGAACGGTGACTGTTACCGGGCTGTTTATCGTCTACGCTGCTGTTACAGATAGAAGCGTGTGACGGAGCACCTGTAGCTGCCCTGACATTCCCCGACCGGCGCCTCTCGCTCTGGCTCGAGAGCGCAGCAGAGCGCACGGAGCGCTCTCCCGGTTAAAGCGCGCTCCGTCACAAAGCGTTAAGACGTTCTCTGTGCGCAATTAGCTAGCTAAACACTTGTTTGAAACGTGAAACAAGAGCGCCACTAAGCGGAATCAATTCGATTTTATCATACCCCAGTCATGTCTTCATCAAAGCCTGCAGTGAAGAGAAAGGTTGGTGACGAGCACAGACAATTTCAAGAAAAGTGGGAGACGCAGTATTTCTTTGTTGAGCACAGGGGCATCCTCACATGTCTTATTTGCACAGAGAAAGTTGCAGTGCACAAAGAATACAATGTTAAATGCCATTATTCAACTAAACATGCTCAGGAATGTGCAAAATACCAGGGGGATGAGAGAGCCAAGTGGGTTGCCAGTCTTAAAGCAGGTCTACTGAGGCAACAAGATTTCTTCAAGAAAACAACCAAAGAGAATATTGCAGCAGTCGAAGCTACATGGTTAGTGAGTCTCTGGCAGCAAGGAGTAGGCAAGAGAAGCCATGTTCAGAAGAACCGTTCATGATTTCCACTCAATGTTCCATTCATGTTCAGGAAACTTCATGTTCAGAAGAAATCATTAATACTGTTAATGACATTTGAGGACTTTTTTTTAAAACTTTTTTTTTGTGGAATCCCTTATGCGGCCCACCCTCACCCAGATTCTGCCTCCAGCAGCCCCCAGGTAAATTTAGTTTGAGACCCCTGCCTTAAACCCTTGGCTCTATCTGTTTTACAGTGTGTCCTAAGGCTGTCAGCTTTGATCAGGCAGAGTGTTGGCGCGCTGCAGAGTGGCTTTGGCCTGCTCCCACTTGTTGATAGCCCGTTCACACCTCGCATTGTGTCATTCCAGCCGCCGAGCTCAGATTTCAGGGTCGCGCTTGTTTGTTTAGCCGTCTCCCCCCGATCCCCTTGTCCTCCTTGTCCACTTGTCCCCTCCTCCACCTCCCCCTGTGTCGTGTCCCACCTGCTGAAGTCCTTCTCGGTCTCCAGCTCCTCCTCTCCGTGGCCCAGACGCAGGAGGTGGCGCTCGTCGATGTCCAGGGCCATGATCTTCTCGAACAGCTGGTTCAGAGCCTGCGAGGAGAGGGAGGTGTGAGAGCCGTGGTGACCTGGTGAACTTTGGTACGACATTTCGAAATAAGGTACGCATTGTTTAGTGTTTACACATGGTCCAAGGCTGGACAGTGGGAGAAACGTGATATGAAACTGTTGTATGTGCTCGAATTTATCACAACCAATTTAGATTTATCCTGGCCTAACATCTTATACTGATACTTCGGTTTCCATGTAGGGATAGAACAATGGGCGATATATATAAATGAACAGATTTTCAGCACCAACACATTTTTAAGCCTAATAATCATCCAAATGCATCATGTACGGACAGAACTCTTCCTGGCATCATTCGTGTGCAGAGACAGACTGACAGACAGAATCACACCATGCAAATAGGTTTCACAAATACGACTGAGTGAAAGCCCTGAATGATTCCCCGGGCATGTGCTTTCAACGCCTCAGGTCAGTTGGGATGAAATAGAAGTGACAGGTATGGTTTTGAATGTTGAAAGATCAGATGATGATTAGCAGTGGCCTTAAAAAGCAGAAGAGAACATTACCTGATTAGAATGTGTCACTATGAGAGTCCTCTGCTCGGGGAAGTTGTGGTAAATGTTTGAGATGATCTGGACGGCCACGTCAGTCTTTCCTGTACCGGGAGGTCCCACCACCTGCAGAGGTACGGCCGACACAAAACACATGAGTTTGAACATTCCTTGTGTTAAAAGGCGAATGTGCACACGAGATTTCAGATTCTATTGTTCACATTTGGATTGGACAAAATAGGGTTAAGGTCGCTACACATTACAGGATTTTTCGGTCTTAAACGATTTTTAAACGTGCGACAAAAAGCGCACACCACAGACATGAGGAGAATCTTATGAGACTAAAAATATCTGATTGCAGTAGGATCTGTGTGTGGACCACAGGATATAAAGCTGTGAGAGCGCGATGGCGTCAGCTGTTTCATGTCTATGGTAAAACCACTCGCTCTGAGACTCTGAAGTGTTCAAAGATCAGAGCTCTGCCCTTCCAGGTTAGATACAAGTCAAAACTGTGTTATTATTATTTGTGAAATGTGGAGCAATACTTCAGATACAGGATTTTTAAAGCAAAAAAGAGGCGATAAAGTCGACAGGAAGTAGAGTCTCAATTGCTAATCTGCAGCTTTACGCTCTGTGGACGTAAACAAACATGTGAGGAACAACTTTCGCCTTTTTACTTTCAAAGAGGTTATGGGAGGTGAGGAGCTGGGTAGTATAGTTTATGACTGTGCTGATAGCTTTGGCAATGTACAAGAAATAAGTCACACGGCCAATTACACTTCGTCATGTTAGCTAGTGTAACCATTTAGAGAATGGTTTTAAAATGAGAACAGGCGATGGCGCAGGTTAAGAAAAAACAAAACAAAATGATGAGCAATGTTAGAAGAATAGTTCGTGAAAAAATCTGCATACCGTATTTTTCGGACTATTAGTTAGTACGTTTTTTTCATGGTTTGGGTGGTTTCTGCAGACTTATACTCAGGTGCAACTTATATATTAAAATATATCATTTCATGTTTGTTATTTTCACATTGACAGCCATAAGGGGGCGCTCTTGGCTTGTGTGACAGTATCTGCTACTCCCATTACTTCTGCAACACTGAAAAGTTTAAGTTTAAACTAATACTGTCAACCTTAACGCATTAACTCATGCAATTAATCACAAAAAACATCGCACTAATGTTTTTTTTTTTTTTTTTTTACACAGATTAATCACACTGTCCCCTCCTCGAACCGCCACCTTAACGTGGTGGAGGGGTTTGAGTACCCGAATGATCCCAGGAGCTATGTTGTCGGGGGCTTTATGCCCCTGGTAGGGTCACCCAAGGCAAACAGGTCCGGGGGGACGGGTCAGACGAAGAGCGGTTCAGAAGCCCCTATGATGACGATAAAAACAAGGTCAGTGACGTCGCCCGGAAAGGCGGTACCGGGGCCCCACCCTGGAGCCAGGCCTGGGGTGGGTGCACGTGGGCGAGCGCCTGGTGGCCGGGCCTTTCCCAACGGGGCCCGGCCGGGCACAGCCCGAAGGAGCGACGTGGGACCGCCCTCCCCTGGACCCACCATCCGCGGGAGGAGCCATAGGGGCCAGGTGCAAAGAGATCTGGGCGGCAGTCGAAGGCGGGGGCCTCGGCGACCAGATCTCCGGACATGGAGACTAGCTCTGGGGACATGGAATGTCACCTCGCTGGGGGGGAAGGAGCCTGAGCTTGTGCGGGAGGTCGAGCGTTACCGGCTAGATATAGTCGGCCTCACCTCCACGCACAGCTTGGGCTCTGGAACCCAACTCCTTGAGAGGGGTTGGACTCTCCATTTCTCTGGCGTTGGCAGCGGGAGCAGCGGCGAGCTGGCGTGGGCTTGCTTATAGCCCCACAGCTCAGCCGCTGCGTGTTGGAGTTCACCCCGGTGAACGAGAGGGTCGCGTCCCTGCGCCTTCGGGTCGGGGACAGGTCTCTCACTGTGGTGTCGGCCTATGGGCCGAACAGCAGTGCAGAGTACCCAGCCTTCTTGGAGTCTCTGGGAGGGGTACTGGACAGTGCACCGACCGGGGACTCCGTTGTTCTACTGGGGGACTTCAATGCCCATGTGGGCAACGACAGTGACACTTGGAGAGGGGTGATTGGGAGGAACGGCCTCCCTGATCTGAACCCGAGCGGTGTTCTGTTATTGGACTTCTGTGCTAGTCACAGTTTGTCCATAACGAACACCATGTTCAAGCACAAGGGGGTCCATCGGTGCACGTGGCACCAGGACTCCCTAGACCGGAGGTCGATGATCGACTTTGTTGTCGTGTCATCTGACCTCCGGCCGTGTGTCTTGGACACTCGGGTGAAGAGAGGGGCAGAGCTGTCAACTGATCACCACCTGGTGGTGAGTTGCGTCCGCTGGCGGAGGAGGAAGCCGGAAAGACCTGGCAGGCCCAAGCGTATCGTGAGGGTCTGCTGGGAACGTCTGGCGGAACCTTCTGTCAGTGCGGCCTTCAACTCACACCTCCGGGAGAGCTTCTCCCAGATCCCGGGGGAGGCTGGGGACATGGAGCCCGAGTGGGCTTCGTTCTCGGCCTCCATTGTCGATGCAGCCGTTCGTAGCTGTGGCCGTAAGGTCTGCGGTGCCTGTCGCGGCGGCAATCCCCGAACCCGGTGGTGGACACCGGAAGTAAGGGATGCCGTCAAGCTGAAGAAGGAGTCCTACCGGGCCTTACTGGCCCGGTGGACTCCTGAGGCAGCTGACGGGTACCGTCGGGCCAAGCGTGCTGCAGCCCGGGCGGTTGCAGAGGCAAAAACTCGGGTCTGGGAGGAGTTCGGGGAGGCCATGGAGGAGGACTATCGGACGGCCCCAAGGAAATTCTGGCAAACCGTCCGACACCTCAGGAGGGGGAAGCGGTCCTTCACCAACACTGTTTACAGTGCGGGGGGAGAGCTGCTGACCTCGACTGGGGATGTTGTCGGGCGGTGGAAGGAATACTTTGGGGATCTCCTCAATCCCACCGTCACGTCCTCCGAAGAGGAGGCCGAGGCTGGGGACCCAGAGGCGGACTCATCCATCACCCTGGCCGAAGTCACTGAGGTGGTCGGAAAGCTCCTCGGTGGCAAGGCTCCGGGGGTGGATGAGATCCGTCCTGAGTACCTTAAGTCTCTGGGTGTTGTGGGGCTGTCTTGGCTGACACGTCTCTACAACATCGCGTGGCGGTCGGGAACAGTACCTCTGGACTGGCAGACCGGGGTGGTGGTCCCTCTGTATAAAAAGGGGGACCGGAGGGTGTGTTCCAACTACAGGGGAATCACACTCCTCAGCCTCCCCGGTAAAGTCTATGCCAGGGTGCTGGAGAGGAGAGTTCGGCCGTTAGTCGAACCTCGGATTCAAGAGGAGCAGTGTGGTTTTCGGCCTGGTCGTGGAACACTGGACCAGCTCTACACCCTCCATGGGGTGCTCGAGGGTTCATGGGAGTTTGCCCAACCAGTCCACATGTGTTTTGTGGACTTGGAGAAGGCATTCGACCGTGTCCCTCGTGGTGCCCTGTGGGGGGTGCTCCGGGAGTATGGGGTCCGGGGCCCTTTGCTAAGGGCTGTCCGGTCCCTGTATGACCGGAGCAGGAGCTGTGTTCGCTTTGCCGGCAGAAAGTCAGACCTGTTCCCGGTGCATGTTGGACTCCGCCAGGGCTGCCCTTTGTCACCGGTTCTGTTCATTGTATTTATGGACAGAATTTCTAGGCGCAGCCAGGGGCCGGAGGGGGTCCAGTTCGGGGACCACAGGATTTCATCGCTGCTTTTTGCGGATGATGTTGCCCTGTTGGCTCCATCGAACCAGGACCTGCAGCGTGCACTGGGGCGGTTTGCAGCCGAGTGTGAAGCGGCTGGGATGAGAATCAGCTGTTCCAAATCCGAGGCCATGGTTCTCGACCGGAAAAAGGTGGATTGCCCTCTCCGGGTGGGTGGGGAGTCTCTGCCTCAAGTGGAGGAGTTCAAGTATCTCGGGGTCTTGTTCACGAGTGAGGGGAGGATGGAGCGCGAGATTGGCAGGCGGATCGGTGCGGCGTCGGCAGTGATGCAGTCGCTGTGTCGGACCGTTGTGGTGAAGAGGGAGCTGAGCCGAAAGGCGAAGCTCTCAATTTACCGGTCAATCTACGTTCCTACCCTCACCTATGGTCATGAGCTCTGGGTAATGACCGAAAGAACGAGATCGCGGATACAAGCGGCCGAAATGAGTTTCCTCCGCAGAGTGGCCGGGCGCTCCCTTAGAGATAGGGTGAGGAGCTCGGTCACACGGGAGGAGCTCGGAGTAGAGTCGCTGCTCCTCCACGTCGAGAGGAGCCAGCTGAGGTGGTTCGGACATCTGGTCCGGATGCCTCCTGGACGCCTCCCTCGGGAGGTGTTCCGGGCATGTCCCACCGGTAGGAGGCCCCGGGGAAGACCCAGGACACGCTGGAGGGACTATGTCTCTCAGCTGGCCTGGGAACGCCTCGGGGTCCGTCCGGAGGAGCTGGAGGAAGTGGCTGGGGAGAAGGAAGCTTGGGAGCCCCTGCTTAGACTGCTGCCCCCGCGACCCGGCCCCGGATAAGCGGAAGAAGATGGATGGATGGATGGATAATCACACTGTTTATTTTGAACGCTCCTCTATGGAAAGTGCAGATGGTGACCTGAGGCAGCGCAGGTTATTAGGTCAGTGATCAGGTCTGTCCATAAGCAGACGTGAAGACGACAGATGAGACTGTGACTGATGCTCAGTGGCAAATTTCTCTGCAAAAAACTGCCCCACGGGACTTTAGATCAAACTAAGGTAGTTTGCAGATATTGCAGCGATGAACTCCACAGAAGCACAAGTTTAAAATACCATCTTAAAGCAAAACACAGGTTTGATTCAGCGGCAGCAACGATGCTACTTGTACCAACAACAAACCGAGCACAACAACCCATGATCGAAAAATTTTACTTTAAAAATATAACTTTTTAATAAATTGCATTTTTGTCAAAATATTTTGGTCTTTTTTGAAGAATAATTGTGTGTAATCAAAATTCTAAAGTGTGATTAATCTGATTAAAAAAATTAATTGTTTGACAGCACTAATTTAATCATAAATTTAATAAAGAGAACTGAGAAAGACTGAACACAAATGCTCCCAGAAAGAAAATCATATTCTGCAGATTACAAGCTGCAGATAGTGAAATATGCAGTCAAATATGGTAATCAAGCAGGCAAAAAGTTTGGAGTGAGCAAAAAACTTTTAAGAGACTGGTGAAAAGCGGAGGATTCTCGAACTGCAATGAAGAAAACAAAACACTGTTACTGCTTCATGCAACGCAACCGCCTCCAAGAACTGCAGCAGACTTCCACAACTAGGTCGACAGTTGGAAGTGTTGAAATGTCTGTTCTTGGTTTCTGATTTTCTAAAATAAATTTGCTCCCCAAACGTATGATTTATATTTGTTTTTTTCCTTCTTTATTGTGCATTTTTGGCTAGTGTGACTTATAGTGCGGAAAACATGGTAAATACATTCAAATAAGTTTATTTTCTCCTGCAGTGAGGAAGGAGGACCACTGACCATGGTGAGTCCCGGCTGCATCCCGGCTCGAATGGCTTCTATCTGTGTGGGGGTGAACTGGATTGTATTCCTAAAAAGAAATGCACAGTACATCAAAAAATACTCCATAAGTCATAGGACTAAATATATAGGGAAACAGTGATGTCTTCAATTTGACAGATTCAGAGTAGGGCTTCAAATATATCACAAAAATATCAATATCACAATAGTCTGACACATTAATTGATATCAAATGAAACAGAAAACGCACGCTGAAGTTCTTGTAGAGGTGCAAATGCGAGGAGAAGTAATTTAAAAGTGAAAAAAATGCATAGTACACACAGGTGGCCCATGTCCAAAAGCTTTTTTATTTTGGCAAAAAGCCATCGTCAGATTGTTTTTCTTGCTTTGGAAAACAGCATCAAACAAAGTTTTTGGACATCGGTCATCTCAGTGAGCTAAGCAGCAATAATCAGCGTTCAACGTTCTCAGTATAGAAAAATATATTGTTTTTTGGGGAACTAAAATGGACAAAAAGGCTGATTTTAATTCTGATTTTCCTTGTTTGGTCCCACATTAGTCTTTGGCTGGTCTTGGTTTTGTCTTTGGCCCAGTTTGATGAGTAAATGTGTTTTTTGTTTTAAATTAACTGAACATATTGTTATTGCAGTGCACAGTTATTGAATCAAGCATCTTTTCCTCACATCATGCAGCCCCAGTTCAGATTTACATTTATTTTCTTTAAGAAGCCTTAAAAGATTTTTGTGAGCTAAAATATCTGTTGTCACATCTTGGTCGTGGTTTAGTCCGTTAAGTTTATGTTTACAGCTTGACTAAAAGTAACGTGACAACAAATGGTATATTAAAGCTGCATTGTGTAACTTTTCTGGTGGAGGGTCTGTCAAACCCTTGTCTCTATGGAGATGTTATTGCTTTGTTTGGAATGTTTCACAGTATGGCATTAAACCTTTCCATCCTCATGGTGGCCAAACCAGGTCAGATCTGTGGAGAAGCGACCCCACTCACAGTCAGAATGTTTTTCTAGGAATTTTTGAGCTATAAAACCACCTATAACTGAATACATGTAAATAAGAGCTGTTTAATGTCACACTGTGGAACATTCCAGGCAGAGCAATGACATATCCATAGAAACAAGCAGGTGACAGACCCCCAGCCAAAAAGTTACACAGTGCACCTTTAACAAACAGACAAAAATTGTTTTTAATTTTTTTTTTGCATGCACACATTGCATTCGTCTTACATTTTTACTGTTTTTTTACAGTTACGTTACAATTTTGTGCATTATTCATTATGTTTATTTATTAAATATGGGACAGTGCACATTTATCCACATGTGTTAATGTAAATGTGCCAAAATTTGCCGTGCAGGCTCATTTTCATTTGTAGTAATAACAAGACAAAAACAGAACATAAGCACAAAAACATTCAGTCCATCACACATGACAAAGACATTAAAAATCAGTGAATATTAATAGTAACATATTAGTAAAATGGGAACATGCTAAAAGCACACACAGCACATAGATTAAAGACAATAAACACAATCACAATCACACAACAAGACAGAGACATTTGCTGTGATGTTAAAACACAGATTAGTGATGTTCACATGTCTGATTATCCAGAAAATGCTGTTTCACAGATCAACTAAAGCTCTGGGTAGAGCTCATGTTCCTTATTTCTGTGGGGAGCAGATTCCAGGAGTGTGCGGCATGAACTGAAAAGGCCGACTGTCCAAATGAAGTCTTTCTGAATGAGAGTTTACCTCTGCTGAGTATTTGTGTTTAAATCTACCTGTATGAGCTCTTTTAATGGAGGTGGAGCAAGTCCATGGAGGGTTTTATGGACCAGAATAATGTCAGAATAAATAATTATTCTCAATATTTTATTTATTTTTTATTATTTATTATTTTTGATCTAGTGTTTTCAGAGTCTGCTTTAGAGCCTTTCTACAGCAGCAGTGTGCTCTTGTTTGCCTGGCTCCAACTCATCACACAGGAGTTTATATGAGATGATCATTATTCATTCCACACTCTACGGTGGTAAGATAGTATTGTAGTCACAGCTGTCATGGGGCAAAGAGTAAAGCTGCCCATCTGTAGCATAGCAACACACAAAAACACACACACATTATTACTGATGCCCCACTGTGGCTGTGAAGGAGGTTTGCTTCCTTCTTTTCACATCCAGACTGTAGCACCTGTATCACACTCAGTGCAGTTTGACACTCACCTCTTGGGCTGGTTATAGGGATAGGGCCCTCTGTTTGGAGCCACATACGGTTCAACTATCAGAGTCTTGTCTTCCTTTTTCCCCTCCTCCTCTTCACCACCTTTCCTCTTCTTCCCTTTGTCCGACTGCTCCACGATGGGAAACTTGATCCTGGTGTGTAAAATAAAATATAGTGTAAGCATATTCCAAAATCTGCACATACTGAAGGAAAGAAAAGAACAATGAAAAGTTCTGGTTTGGTTTCTGCCAATATTATAAAAGATTAAAGCGTTATAGAGCCAACATTGCTTTGATTTGAGCAGGGCTGCACTACTTTGAGGAAGACAATAAGATACCGTAAATTCCGGACTACAGAGCGCACCCGATTAAGAACCGCATGCTCAGATTTATGAAGAAAAATCAATTTTGTAATTATATGAGCCGCACCATATTATAAACCGCTGGCCAAAGACTAGGCGGGGGGTTCGCTTCTGCGTCCCCGCCTGGAGCGCCTCGGGGCGGGCAGCGGACGCGTCCCCGCTGAACTCTGGGGACGGACTCGCTCACTGGTGACACTTGGGACACACACGCCACAGGCACTTACACACCTTCACACACTTGGGACACACACACGAAATGCACATACACACCTTGGCGCTCTGGGAATAAACCACGGTAGCGATCGCTTTAGCCTTCAGTCTGATTTGTACAGTGCGGCCGCCTGCTCTTTGCGTGTTAACCCAGTCCTCCAGAAAGTTTTCAAGCTCAGGCCATCTGCTATGGTTACCTCTGAAAGCTCTGGTTGTCTTTTTACACTGGCTCAGTTCTTCTTGCTGGAGCCTCCACCTTCGCACCATCTACTCGTTTATGCCAATTTTACGGGCAGCAGCTCGATTTCCTTCTTTAACTGCCAGAGTGATCGCTTTTAGTTTAAAAGCTGCATCATATGCTTTTTGTCTGGTATTCTCCATGTTGATGAGGGTTAGCAGAAAGACTGAAATAAGGAAGTTGTGATTAATCATACAATTTCATTGGACCTCAGTGAACTACTTATTCATTTTATTGGTCCATGTTTTTCCCGCGATTAAAAAAATAAATAAAAAAGCCGCTTCATATTACGAGCCGCAGTGTTGAAAGTGTAGAAAAAAAGTAGCGGCTTGTGATCCGGAATTTACGGTAATAAACCACATCCACATTTGAGAGAATACTGAAATATGAACCGTTAAATGAATATAAGACTTTCAGGACCTCTAAACTACACATACAAAAAGATGTTTCTATAAAAAGCTTGGATGTTTTGTTCTTTGCAGAGGACATTCTATTATCTAAACAAATGCAGACTCAAATTAAGATTTCGATTCAATTATGAAATACTGGGTAGTTCTATTTAAAAGGTCCTATATTACGAAAATATTGACTTTTGTGAACTTTTAACAAGGGCTGTCAATGTTAATGCGTTAATTGCAACTAGATTAATGCAATCCATGACGCGATTTTTTTTTTATCGCGATTAGAGTTTGCCAGCCTTTTTTCCCTTCTAAAAATGCAATGATTTTTAAAAAAAACGTGGTTAGAGTTCGCAGGCTTTTTGTCCCTTCTACACATCCGTAGGCAGCTCCTCTGGCTGTTTCACTTTTGAACTTCAGAGCGCTGTTTCAGTAAAATTACTGCCGTGATGGAGAAACAGATGCTTCTGGAATTTTGAACTGTTTATTTGACTTTTAAAAACTTCCAGATGCTACAATTTAGAAGTTAAGAGTTAAATGCAGCTTGTGTCAAGCAGAGTTTCAGCACCAGTGAAGTACGTCTAGTCTAAGTTAGCATCTCCGAGCTAAACCCCCGGGTGCAGCGACTGGAGCGTCTGAGCCAAGAGCCTCAGATCAGACAAACTACCATTGGGCAGAGTCTCCACAGACCTGAGGATAATCACACGGCAAAGAAAAGAACTACAGCCATTGCTAAATAGGTAAGAATTGCTTTACATTATGTCTTTAAAACTGTCTTGAAATGCAAAATAACACAATTTTAAACAAGCAGTTCACAATGCAATTAATCATAATTAACAATGGAATTTCTGATCTTAATCAAGGTTTTAAAAATAAATCGTTTGACAGCCCTAATTTTAACCATTTTAGAATGCTGTGTTTTGTTTCATCACACATTATTATAAGTCTGCCTACATCTCTAAAGCTCTAAACGTTCTGTTCCACCTTATGATGTCATGAAGCTGTAGTTTTCACGCTACTTTTTACATTTAATTCATTAGAAATGGGCAGTTCCAGGACCGAAATCATCCAAATGATTCTAGTGAAGGTGTATGGAGTACTACCTGTCTTACCACATGACATCACAAGGTGGAACAAGTGTTTTCAGTCTGAGAGAAGTACACGTGTGAATGAACCAAAACCCAACTCCAGGTAGGTGTTTGATGAGGAAACGGCATTGTAAGAGATCAGAAAAGAGCAGCATACTAAAATCACAGACTAGGCACTTACCTGAAGGGCGGCACTTGCAGGGCCGGGTTCTCCTCATTCACGTGGATGGTGTAGTCGGGGAAGCTGGAGCGCAGGTGGTCCAGGGAGAGGAAGGTGTCATTAAAGTCCAGAGTGGAGATCTGGTCGGGCATCTTGTTGTAGTGGGCGCTGCCCGGGTCCCCGTAGCCCAGGATGATGTCGTGGAGCCAGTCTGGGACCACGCACTCGGTGTTCATGAGGTGTCTGATGGTCTCCAGCACGGCCTGCGGGGAACAGCAAAGAGCAATCCAATAGTTTAGCGATCGCAAATAGATTTAAAAGATATAATGCGTTGATAGGGTGTTTTGACAGGAACACTAGTCTAGTTTTGATGGTCAAATTTCAGAAGAAGCAAAGACTTTAATTACTTATATCGGAAACAACATGTAAAACTTTTATTGATTTAAAGACCCTGTATCCTATATCCCCATGTACTTGAGCAAAATGTGCCTATGTATAAGCGGCTCTCGAGGTCAAAATACGTCCGCTGCATCTCATTATTAAGCGCTTTATTTGTGTGATAATCAGGAAGTGCACATTAACATGCTAGTTGTCAGCTTTACCGTGACATGTCTGTGTAAAGTCGCCCAGGTAGTCAGTGCTTTACCGTGACCGACTATGATTAAACCAGGACTAAACCAGGACTGAACTAGGACTGAACTAGGGCTTAACCAGGTCTAAACCAGGTCTAAACCAGGACTGAACCAGGACTGAACCAGGACTGAACCAGGACTGAACCAGGACTAAAACAGGACTGAAATAGAACTGAACTAGGACTTAACCAGGTCTAAACCAGGGCTAAACCAAGACTAAACCAGGACTAAACCAGGACTGAACCAGAGCTAAACGAGGTCTGAACCAGGGCTAAACCCGGACTAAAACAGGACTAAAACAGGACTAAGCCAGGACTAAACCAGGTCTAAACCAGGACTGAACCACAGCTGAATCTGGACTAAACCAGGACTAAACCAGTTCTAAACCAGGTCTAAACCAGGACCAAAACAGGACTAAACCAGGTCTAAACTAGAACTAAAACAGGACTAAACCAGGACTGAAACAGCACCAAACCAGGATTAAACCAGGTCTAAACCAGGACTGAACCAGAGCTGAATCAGGACTAAACCAGGACTGAAACAGGACTAAACGCGGTCTAAACCAGGACTAAACCAGAACTGAACCAGGTCTAAACCAGGTCTAAACCAGGACTAAACCAGGACTGAACCAGAGCTGAACCAGGACTAAAACAAGACTAAACCAGGACTGAACCAGGACTAATCTTGGACTTTGCTGTTCATTCATGTAAAGGAACATTACCCCTGGGTGACACATTTGTTCCAATAGACAGCGGTCGTCAATGCAAGATCGACCGTTCTATATCTATGGTTTGGACATTTTAGATCCAAATATTTGTCTAAAACAAGTTGATAAAAGAAACAAAACCACAAACTTCTGAGTTGTAAAATTGCCGAGCCCAATGAGAGCCTATAACCCCTGCCCCTTTCCGGTGCAACGCTGTAGTATGACGCATTAGTACCTTGAAGTTGTTCTCCTTGGGCTTGCGTCTCATGAGGATGTTGAAGGTCTCGTAGGGGTCCTCGGTTCCACTCTGGATGTTGTTGGTCATGTCCTGCTGGTACTGGTTTGGGTCCAGCCACACCCGGAACGTTCTGGTGTCTCCATGGAGCTTGGGTCTGGGATCGGGACCTAAGTCAACACAAAGGGAGTATTAAAGGGACAGTTCGGAATTTTGGACATAGGGCCTCGTTTCCTAGTGAGTGTTGGAGACGTGTGGAGACACTTTTTGAAATATTCCATCCAGAAATGAGCTTTTGTTTTGTCCAAAAGTATAATAGGTATATAGGTAAATTTGACAACTAGATGCTATAATGGAGAAATACTAGATGCTATAATGGAGAAATACTAACTGCCAAATTTTGGGAGCCCTACCTATTATACTTCTGGATAAAACAAAAACTTTGAAGTCATTTTTCTCAGTTTCACACTCTGGCAAGTTAAAGTCTTTTGCCTTTGTAGGACAGCATGCCACTAAAAACAGTCTTACCCACTCCACAGAGCAAACTGAGGCAAAACTATTAGAACTCCAGACTGTCCATGTGAACGTTAGAATAATGTTTGAAGTAGGGCTGTCAACATTTTACGCTTTAACACATGCGATTAATGACAAAAAATATCGCACTAATGTTTTTATTTAATGCAGATTAATCACACAATTTATTTTGAATCCTCCTCTACAGAAAGTGTGATGGTGACCTAAAATGCGGCGCAGGTTATTAGGTCAGTGATCAGGTCTGTCCATATGCGGATGTGAAGACGACAGATGAGACTGACTGGTGCTCAGCAGCAAATTTCTCTTCAAAAAACTGCCCCACAGGACTTTAGATCAAACTAAGGCAGCTTGCAGATATTGCAGTGATGAACTCTCTTTCCACAGAAGCACAAGTTTAAAATACCATCTTAAAGCAAAACACGGGTTTGATTCAGCGGCAGCAACGACGCTACTTGTACCAACAACAAGCTGAGCAGCAATAAACTGCATTGTTGTCAAAATATTTTGGTCTTTTTTGGAAGAATTAACTGCAATTAATCATGATTAATCAAAATTTTAAAGTGTGATTAATCTGATTTTTAAAATTAAGCATTTGACAGCACTAGTTTGAAATAAAACTAACCTTGCGTCGCATGAATCGTCGCATGCTAAGAGACTATTTTCTCATATATCAGTCCACCGCTGCCGAGCTTCTATCAGGAAGTACAACTCACTGCTGCTGCTCAGACAGAAATCCTTCAAATGCAACGTTGGTTTTACTTCTAAAATTATTCTGTGGACACAGACGTTCACATGGACAGTCTGGAGTTCTAATAGTTTTTCCTCGGGTCTGTGGAGTGGGTAAGACTGTTTTTAGTGACAGGACGACTATGGCCATTGACATGCACTAGCCTAGCACCAGCAACCTCTGCAAATACAAGGACTGGATGGAAGATTTCAAAAAGTGTCTCCACACGTCTCCAACACTCTGGATCACTAGAAAAAGAGACCCTATGACCAAAATTCTGAACTGTCGCTTTAAGAGGAAATTGTGCATTTTCCTCTGCCATTCACACGCTACGAGAAACTTTTAACATGAAAATAATCATCTAGTGACTTGCAGAGTTTGGTGAGATCGGCTGCTTTCTTAAAATATCTGCTCATATAATCAAGTCGTGTCAGCTGTGAAGTGAAGGCCTACAGCTGTGTGTTCTGAAGTGAATGTTATGTTATTAATGTTTGAATGGAGAGAATTATAGTCAAAGTTTCAAAAGATGTTCAACAGTTAAAGCTATGAATAAGTTTAAAGATAGAAAGTAAGTGCAAGCTAGAAACACTGACTTGTATCCGGCAGAATACAAAGTCAATGAGGAAAATTTACTTGCTTGAAGTGGAACTAAACACTAAACTCACTTTTTTTTAATAACAAATTGTATATATGGTGTTTTAATAGCATTAGTTTCAGTGTGTTCCACTTTAAAGGTCCTAAATTATGCCAAATTGACTCTTAAGTCATGTTAGAATGTTGTTACCTAATCAAAAACATAATAGGAGTTGTGCTTTGTTTTAGTAATTTAGTAATTTTTAGTCTGTCTACATCTCCAAAGATCAATATGCTCTGTCCCACCTTGTGATGTCATGAACCAGTAGTTTTCAAGTTCAAGTTGATATCCGGCGATCACTGATGTTGTTTCTAATCCCATTTATTTATGAGTGAATTATATTTTTTGAAAACACTAAAAAATAAATTCCCAAACCATTTTCTTTCAACAACTTTCAGTTTCTCTTCTTCTTCACCGTCGGCAGTCGAGTCTTTTGGACTTTGCAATGCGAAGTGGGAACTCAACAGAGGTAAGGCTAAGGCTGCTTATAAAGTTGTTTTGTAACGTTTCCAGACACTAATGAGTGAACCAGGCAGAGCGTTTTGTTTGTTAGACTCGTGGCTGTTGTAAGATGGGTTAAAGTGGTGTTAAGCTTCTTCAGTGTGAAGCAAATTGGCGTTTTACGTGGAAGTAAAGAACTTGCCCCCATCACTACACTAGTTTGTTAACTCACTGCCACAGTGAGATCTCCGCCGAGGCAACACTGATCTGTGCCGTTTTTTGGCTTCTGACAGTATTCCACCATTTCTAGCAATGGACTTTAGCTTCAGAGTGTCGGAGTTCCCTGAAGCTCTTTTTACTGTTTGTTCAGGAGAGATGAACAATTCCAGGGCTAAAATGATTCTAGTGAAGGTATCTGGAGTTTAAGAGAAAAACTCTGCCTAAATCTATAGAGCTTGGTTGTTAAATACGGATGAATGAAACAAAACAGAACTTTGGAAGACAGCTGATGACTGCACACATATGCTTAGGGTTAGGGTAAGTTGCCGACCTTCTTCTATGACGCGTCCCTTTTCGTCCAGCATGCCCTGCACCTCGCAGCCCCTGACGTACACCAGGCCCGTCTGCTCCAGGAAGGGCTGTCGGCGGTCGAACCGAGTGCCGTACGGGAGGGTGGGACGCACCGTGATCAGGAAGCACACGTCATGCTTTCGGAGGCCTGCGAGAAGAGAGAACAAGATGATATGGTGACATTTTGGGGGTAAATTTATTTGATCAAATTAGACAACAGGAACAGACATTTCATCTTAAAGACAAGTTATAATAATAAGAACAGAACAGAGAAGAACAGGCTGAACATGTGTCTGGTGTGTTCACGTCACATATGAACAGTTATTCACAAAACTAGAGCAGAAACAACAGAACAAGTTTACCAAACTCTCCATCTCGCTCCAAATCACTAAATCCACTGAATCCTTCATCCTCGTGTCACTTCTGAGCAACTCCTCCATTCATTAGTTTGAGTTTCCTCCACTTTTCTCCATCAAACACAAGTTTCTCACTCACCCCAAACTTTCTTTCTGCTGTTCGATTGGTTTATGTTTTACAGAAACCAAACTTAAAGCCTCATGGCTCATTTGCAGATAGTGATAAAAACAGCTGGTGCTGATGCTTCTGTCGACTAAAGGACAAGATTCAGTGGATTCTTCACTGTCTGGTAAAAAGGTGAAGTGACAGTTGTCCAGGAGGATAAGGAGGAGCAGATACTGGTACACAAGTCTAGAGCACAGTCAGTCAGTGTGAAAATAAAATACATTATATATATATATATATATATATATATATATATATATATATATATATATATATGTGTGTGTGTGTATATATATATATATATATAATCGCAGATTTTTGTCACATGAAAAACCATTGTAATTCTCTTATCAGCACAGAAAAGTGAATAGGCTGGCTTTGTACAAATGTTTATTGCAAAGCATAACATTTCACAGCGACTGACATCCATATCTTCCGTATTAGATGACAAAAAAGCCCCTGAAAACAGGCTAATGCAAAATAAATTGCATATTACTTTGAAAAAATTTGCATTAGTTTAGTCATTAGTTAGCTTATTCAACACAGGCTCAACACAGTCATACTGACCTCTGCTAATCAACGTAGGCTTAAGCTTACCAACCCTGCCACTGATATCGTATTGCGTGCACTGTCTGTGGTCAGCGATACAACTTTTTTGTCGATGTTCCACTCTCTGGCTACTTTCATAAAGTGCTCTGCAACAGTATCAGCGAAGTGCCTCTCTTCTGTCTTCATTATAGTCAAAGCATGGGACTGAAGTTCCCACTGCGGGGTGAAATAATGTGCTGTGACTCCGAGGTAGTTCTCATTACTGAGTGACGTCCAGTAATCTCCTGTTAGCGCGACTATGTCTGTCTGTCCCAATGCCTGTTGTAACTGGGACTTCTCAGTTTCAAACAAAGTTTCTATGCGGCTCGTGATAGTAGCTCTGGAAGGAGTTTCGTAGGTCCAGTCGTTGGATGCGATGCGAATTATCTCCGTCAGACCCTCATCAACCACAATGCTAATGGGCCTGCATGCTGTAGCCACCCATTTAGCCAGTATGTGGCCATACCGGCTTGTCAAAGCCTGATCCCGTCAGATCTCAGAAGCTAAGCAGGGCCGGGCCTGGTTAGTACTTGGATGGGAGACACTGGGAATTCCAGGTGCCACAGTGGTACCAGTGGCAAAAACTGTCATTGTGTCCTTAGGCAAGACACTTCACCCACATTGCCTAGTATGAAAGTGATGTGTGCATGGCAGGACTCCCTTGAAAAAGAGATTAGTAATCTCAATGGGACTTTCCTGGGTAAATAAAAGGTTAAAACTTTAGCTATGGCTGCAGTTAGCTTGTTTTTAGTTGTAGCATCCATGTGCCGCTGATGGAACCCATCCATAGTTGTTTGGTTGTGACGCAGGGGAGGCGTAGAATCTGCATCACTGGTGTGTTTGGCCATCAAATGGTATTTCAAACTGGATATGCTCCGATGGTAACTAAGCTCACATTGACAGTAAGTGCAGATAACTTTAGTTTTATCTATCGAACCATCCTTTCATGTTTTAAATAGAAACTTCCCGTTCAGAAGTGTTCCTTTTGCTTCCATGTCAAGTTGGCGCAGTCTTGGCTGGTGTTGCTCTAGTTGGGTTCTTCTTTGTTTGATATTTGGAAACGTATCGCTCCGTACCGCCACCATGTGTACGGACGTGATATTACAGTCTGTAGTTTTTCTAACGTTCGTGGCAGTTTAAAAAGCTTATGGAAATACGACATCAGGTCACCCAGTGTTAATAAGCGTTAAAAAAATTATTGCAGTTAAAATGAGCTTGAGTTAACGCAATAACACAATATTTTTGACAGCACTAATAAATAAATAAATAAATATAAATATATATATGTATATATATATATATATATATATATATATATATATATATATATATATGTATATACACCCAAATCATGAAAAAAGTGTGACTTATAGCCCAAAAATAATTTGCTTGTATGCCAGAATTCCAAAAGCTAGCAACATTCCATCATTCCATACATTAGCTCCACTGTATTTTCAAAGGAGTTAGAGTTAGCCTCCAAACATCACAAACTATGAAAAACCAAAGGCATTTTGGCGAGTCTCATTAGAAATCATTCCCACATGTAGTACTGGTTTATGTAGGTTATAGGGATGGGATAAAAACTTGTGCCACAAGATCTTGTAAGACAAAATTGCTACAAGATAGTGCACACATGAGGAAACTGATCTTTCCATTTAGTTTACATCTTGATTGGACAAAAAGAGTTAAGGGCTAGTAAATGATATCTCTGGTGGAGCTGTGGTTCCAAAAAGAAGATCAAGAACCAAAATATAAAATTAGAAAATGTTAAAACTGCAAACGGGATCGCACAATTAGTTGTTCTAAATGTGTCTGGCCTTCAGCTGCTCCAATCCAGTGGCACTACTAAATTAAAAAGAACAAAAACAAGGGCCAATGTACACACAAATAATAATTATCCCAGCTTCCAAGTACTGAAGGATAAATTGCTACAGTAAGTATCCTGAGAGGCCTAACTACAGCTACTATAATACTCCCAACAGTGTCCACCTTAGTGCTGGTTTAACGGGGGCTGGTCTGGACTGCGTACCTTCCCACTCGTTCTTGATGTGGTCCTGCACGTTGAGGTTGACGGTGACGTCGGCGCGCACTCGGGCGGGCCAGCTCTCTCCGATGTTGGGTTTGGCCACTTCCACGATGGAGAACCCTGTGATGAACTGAGCCATCCTCGCCCAGCCCCCGAACACCACGCCGCCATATTCAGACTCCCTGTGGAGAGAGAGGAGGAGATATTTTAGATTTTTTTTATCTACAGTAAGTTATAATTTTGTTTCCGCATTAAAAACATCCAAGAAAGGCTCAACTGTGTTTTAAACTCCATACAACTTCACTAGAATCATTTGGATAATTTTAGCCCTGCAGCTGCTGACTTCTACTGACTTGAAAACTACCACTACACGACAAGATGGAACAGAGCATTTTGAGCTTTGAAGATGTAGATAGAGTAATTACTCAAAGATTATTTGAGAGGATGTGAAAAAAACAACTCCAGGTGTGTTTTTGAGGAGGTAACAACGTTCTAACAAGGCTTAACACTCACAAGAATCAATATTATGTAATATTGGAACCTACGTGAAGTTGGCCCCCAATCAAACTCAAACCTACACAAAAACTATGTCAAACGTGCTTCGGTTGTATTGTTTTGCCAAAAGTTTCGTTTGTGCTGCTTTAGTTTTGGAGAAATTAACGATTCTTTTATAGGTCAAATTGGGGTCAGCCCCCAGGAAGCTTCAAAATGCACTCAAACAGTCCGACGATGACGTCGTCCAGTCCCTCAAAATGACAAACAGCCTCAAAACAGGCAGAAAATTATAGAAAACATTTGTATTAAATTTGTGCTGTTTTGTGCTGTGACAATTTTCATTTGTGCTTTAGTAATTTGCTTTTGATTCATATTTTATATACCGTATTTTCCGGACTATAAGCTGCTACTTTTTTCCCAGGCTTTGAACCATGCGGCTTTTACAAAGGTGCGGCTATTCTGCGGATTTTTCTTCCACCGCTAGGGGCGCTCTAACCAGAATTTCAAAAACAAAATAGACGGAAAATTAATGCTAAGAATACGCTACTTTTTATTTAGCAGATATAACACGCATGACAAATTACTACAGGTAATTATTTTCAAATCCTCACCCCTTCATCATGAAAAGCACACAAAGGAGTTTGTATGATGCAAGTTTTAAGTTGAAGACCATCGATCTTGCTCCAGGAAGGAAACCGTGCTGTAGAGCACTGCGTGGGTCCTGGGACCCAACACGACGCAGGAGCGGTACCGAAGAATGTGGGAGCGGGACTGAAAATTGTGTCCCGCGCAGACCTCTACCGTGCTGCTGCACGTAAGCTTGGGTCAATGGTTTCAGCGAAGATGATTAAAGTGACTTGTGGTTTCACTGCACAGGAGAAATGAAGGTCAATCAATTACCGGTTCTTTTCTGTTTTTGACCTCGTTTTAATCAGCACAGTTGCTGCCGTGTTAAAAGTCGCTGTCGTCAGCTGAGCAGAAATGACTTCCTATAATTGCGGCAGAAATAATAATTAATAATTTTAGAAATAAACTTGCACAAATGAAAACTGTCACAGAACAAAACAGCACAAACGACATACAAATGTTTTCTGTAATTTTCTGTCTGTTTTGAAGCTATTTCACATTTTCAGGGGCTGAATGACGTCATTGGCCGAAAATAAAACTCCAAATATCTTAAGAACCAGAATCGCACAAACGAAACTTTTTGCAGCACAAAACAGCACAAACAAAGCACAAACAATTGACACCATTTTGTACTGTTTAGTGCATTTTGAAGCATCCTGGGGGCTGACCCCAATTTGACCTATAAAAGAATCGTTAATTTTGTTTTGTTAATAAGCTAAAGCAGCACAAACAAAACTTTTTGCAGCATAAATCAGCACAAATGAAGCACAAACGACTGACATGATGGGGAGACAACTTCACAGAGGTAATATTGGAACTTTAAACCTGGATTGGGAACAGGGGAGTTTAGAAATAATCTGGTGAGCAATTCTTGATTTCAACGCAAATTCAACAAATGAGGTTTTGACAGTGTGTATATATTACTACCATAATGATGAATGTTGTAATGTTACATGAAGAGCTGAAAGTACTGCGGTTACCATGGTTTCATGCGCCACACCACGTCCTCTATGTCCTGTCTGATCTCGTAGGTGGACTCGAGGCGGAACAGGTTGAAGTTCCTCAGGAGGTAGTCGTGGAGGGTCAGGAACTGCAGATTCAGCTTGGGCAAAGCCAGACAACCTGGACAAACACACGCAAAAATATATACATGCACCGTAAGAAACCCTTTGCGGTAAAATAATTCAACCTTTTTTAGGATAAAAGGTCAGAATAAGGGTGAAGGAAGGGTGTGGTTTGGAGGACTAAAGGGGAGAGTGAGGGGGTAGAAGTGGTAGGTTTGGAGGACTAAAGGGGAGAGTGAGGGGGTAGAAGTGGTAGGTTTGGAGGACTAAAGGGGAGAGTGAGGGGGTAGAAGTGGTAGGTTTAGAGGACTAAAGGGGAGAGTGAGGGGGTAGAAGTGGTAGGTTTGGGGGACTAAAGGGGAGAGTGAGGGGGTAGAAGTGGAAGGTTTGGAGGACTAAAGGGGAGAGTGAGGGGGTAGAAGTGGTAGGTTTGGAGGACTAAAGGGGAGAGTGAGGGGGTAGAAGTGGTAGGTTTGGAGGACTAAAGGGGAGAGTGAGGGGGTAGAAGTGGTAGGTTTGGAGGACTAAAGGGGAGAGTGAGGGGGTAGAAGTGGTAGGTTTGGAGGACTAAAGGGGAGAGTGAGGGGGTAGAAGTGGAAGGGTTTTGAGGACTAAAGGGGAGAGAGGAGTGGAAGGAGAGGGAGGGTTTAGAGGACTAAAGGGGAGAGTGAGGAGGTAGAAGTGGAAAGGTTTGAAGGACTAAAGGGGAGAGAGGAGTGGAAGGGTTTAGAGCATTGTTTCCTAAAGACTGGGTCGCGACCCTTACGTGGGTCGCAGAAGATTTTTTTTGGGTCGCTTGGCATGGTTCACGCTCATCCGCATGTCTGTATCTAGGCCCTAAATAAAAAACAACTGCCACATTAAAACTACACCACCTATTTCTGCAAAGTAAAAAAAAAACGTTAATTACAACCAGGGGATATTGAATGTCGCCATGACCGAAAATGCGTGCTTGAATCGATTTAACAACAACGAGCTTACGTGTCTTCGCCTTCTCCGTGTTGTTTGAGCTACGAAGGCCACCGTAACAGCTGCAGCTCAGCTGTGATGGCACGCTGAAAAAGCGGCATGAATCTGCAAAGACTTTGTCGTCATTTTGGATTGGGGTTTCGGCGGAATACCCTGTCCTCAGTGGGGCCAGCATTTCAATCCTCATCCCATTCACCACAACCTACATGTGTGAACTGGGATTTTCGGTGCTCACAAAAACAAAGACAAAGCACAGGAACCGACTGAGCGCATCTGCTGATATGCGTGTTGCGCCTCCTCCTGCACCCGGACTGGAACGCGCTTACAGAAGCGCAGACAGGCCCACCCATCTCACTAGCTGAGTAATCAGGCCATTCAATCTCGTTAGGCCTAGTTATGTTGATATAATTATTACTGTTATTTTTAAATCTTACTGCTGATTCATTCGAAAAGATGAATAGAGTTTATATCCCAAGAGGTCTGCTATTTGATTATTGTTCTGCTTTTGGATTATTGCTGGTTTGGATTATTTTACTGAACAACTTTTATTATTATTATTTTTTTAAACTTTATTGCTGGTTCAATTGAATGTTTAAAAGGAAAAAAGAATAAATTTCATGCTGCAAAGGGAGCATGTGTAATTTGTTACTTAAATGAAAATATAATAGTGTATAATATAAATAGGCCTGCTTGAAAAGAAATTCAGAAATAATTTTGTTTAGTTGATAGATAATTAAACAATAAAATATCCACTTTACTGTTCAATACGTCTATTTTTTTTTATTAACATATAAGAACTACTGATTTGGGTCACAAAAGTTTGTGACTTTTAAAATGTGGGTCACCAGAAAAAAAGTTTGGGAAACACTGGTTTAGAGGACTAAAGGGGAGAGTGAGCGGGTAGAAGTGGAAGGTTTGGAGGACTAAAGGGGAGAGTGAGGAGGTAGAAGTGGAGGCGTCTGGAGGACTAAAGGGGAGAGTGAGGGGGTAGAAGTGGAAGGGTTTGAGGACTAAAGGGGAGAGTGAGGGGGCAGAAGTGAAACACTTGGAGGACTAAAGGGGAGAGTGAGGGAGGACTAAAGGGGAAAGTTGGGGGGATGGGGAGGGTGTGGTAGGGTCTAAAAGTACAGTATAGAGTGTGAACAGCCTCAGGTCTAAGTCTAACAGACTACCCTAGTTCACACAACAATCACAGTTCAATGCAAAAAATATTAGCATGAATACAACTTTGCCTCTTGAGTTGAGATGACATACCCTCCCCGGAGTAGTACTCTGTGGGCACGATGTTTTGGTCCCAGATGATCTTCTCGGTGGGGTACAGGGGCATCAGGTTGAGCTGTTCTATCTGAGAGATCCTGCGCTCATGACGGGAAACCTGCAGAAACAAGCCAGAGTCTCCTGAGCCATGTACATATGGAAGAGCTTAGGACGTCATCACGGCATTTCTAAAAACGCTCAACGTCCCAATCAGAAGTTTAGAACAATAACTCCAAAACAAAAACAATACATTCTTAGTTATAATATTTAAAGATGCAAAATGCAACTTTTCTGATGGAGGGTCCGCAACCTGCTTGTCCATGGAAATGTAATTGTTTTGCCTTGAATAATCAACAGTATGGGCTTACAGGTCAGAGCTGCACAAAAACGGCAGTTATCAGCTAATCAGAAATTCTTCTCCAATCCATCCTGGAATCGCATAAGAGAGCATGAGTAAACATCCACGGGACATACTTTACACATCCCATGAATAATGGTTCGAGGGCATATGAAATATTAAAGAACTGTTAAATATTTGGTTTATGGGCGCCACCTTGAATTTGCATGTGTTTCTACTGCCCATACACAGCACTGATTCAGGGTTTCTGTCAGCATTATGCGTTAGATTATCATTATCTGACAATTATGGATGGGACAAGATCTTGTGCCAAAAGACTGTGTGCACACAACAAAAGTAATCTCATGAGATTCTTTTTTCCCCATTTGGATTGGACAAAAAAAAGCTAAAGTCCATTACTAGAGGTGGTGGAATTCTGTCAGAAGCCAAAAAACGACACAGATAAGTGTTTCCTCGGTGGAGATCTCACTGTGGCAGTGAGTCTGTCAAGGCAACAAACTAGTGTAGTGATGGGGGCAAGTTCTTAACTTCCACGTAAGACACCAATTTGCTTCACACTGAAGAAGCTTAACACCACTTTAACCCATCTTACAACAGCCACGAGTCTAACAAACAAAACGCTCTGCCTGGTTCACTCATTAGTGTCTGGAAACGTTAGAAAACAACTTTATAAGCAGCCTTAGCATTACCTTTGTTGATTTTCCATTGCTCATGCCAAAGCCCAAAAGACTCAATTGTCGACTCCAGCAGCTGCGAGAGGCTCGAGCTGCCAGAAGCAACAAATGAGGATCGACTACTGACGGTGAAGAAGAAGAGAAACTGAGAGTTGTTGAAAGAAAATGGTTTGGGAATGTATGTTTTTTAGAGTTTTTCAAAAAATATAATTCACTCATAAATAAATGAGATTAGAAACAACATCGCGATCGAGTCTTTTGGGCTTTCGCATGCGCAGTGGGAAATCACCAGAGGTAAGAGGACTTTAGCTTCAAATGTGCCGGAGTTCCCCTTTAAGTGCTGGTGGGTTATCAATTTTATTATTAATTAATCATTGCATTTATATAGCACCTTTCATGATACTCAAAGCGCTTTACAGTTCATTCTTCATTCTCTCCACACTCAGTGGTGTAAACTACTACTGTAGCCATAGCTGCCCTGGGGCAGACTGACAGAAGTGAGGCTTCAATCTGCACCATCGGCCCCTCCGACCACCACCATCACTCACACACACACCACTTTCATACTAGGCAATGTGAGTATAGTGTCTTGCCTAAGGACACAATGACAGTTTTTGCCACTGGCGCCCCCCTATGGCACCTGGAATTCCCAGTGGTCTCCCACCTAAGCACTAACCAGGCCCGGCCCTGCTGAGCTTCTGAGATCTGATGAGATCAGGCTTTGACAAGCCAGTAAACACAAACAAAGGTTGCATCTTTTGAGAAGCTGTGGTTCCAAAATCCACAAATAGAATGAAAACAAGAATATTCAATGAAGTAAATACAAATTCTGAAGCCAACTATGGGAACTAAATCGGACTGTTGATATCAAAATCTCGTCTTGTCTCATTCTCTTGAACCCAGTCTCTTGTCTTGTGGAAATTGTGTCTCGTCCCAGCCCTACTAACAATATAAAACAATAAACGTTGCCAGTTGTGTCAAAAAATGTTCTTACAAATCTCCCGGGTCGCCCGGGCCTTTCTGTGTGGAGTTTGCATGTTCTCCCCGTGTCTGGATGGGTTTCCTCCGGGCACTCCGGTTTCCCCCATCAACTCAAAACATGCAGCACCCCTATGAACTAACATCAAGGACCATGACGTCCACCCTCCTGTGGGCTCACCACCCGCAGAGGGGTTCATAGGGGGGGTCAGGTGCTATGAGGATTGGGCAGCAAGCTGCCCCCGTGACCCAGCCAGATTAAGCGGGAGAAGATGGATGGATACTATAAATAAATTGTGCAGTGAAGATCCTAATTTTATTCTTGCCGTTTTTGATTTGACTTTATTTCATATTTTTGCTGTGGCTCTGCTTTTTGTGACTACAGCTTCTAAAAAAACGATCCGAACGTAAAAATATGTGGAAAAAATCTCATGAGATCATTTTCAGCATGTGTGCACGATCTTATGGCGATTTTGTCTTTCAAGATCTTGTCCCGTCTCTAGTATCGAGTCCCAAGCGTCATAAAAGCATGTATTTGTAGTGTTTTAACTAGATTCGTGGCATTGGATTTGATGATCTTACATGTAAATAAACCTTATAATTGGACTCTAGTTGAATTCCTAGGTCATAAAGAACATTAAAAACAAAATACTAAATCAAACACAACTCATTAACCCGTAAGCTCTGAACAACACATCTCCAGGCATGTATAATGTATGAAGGCCTATCTTAAGGGCTGGTCTCTCGTTTGTATGAATATTTGATGCACAGGGTGTTGTAATGTAAAATGCAGGCCATAGAAGAAGATCGAGTGATAAAAGCAGAGTCATTACCAGCAGCTCCAGGAGGAAGTCCTTGTCATAGCTGGTGTCCTGTCCTTCAGCCAGCTCCGGTAAAAGGCACAGGTAAGACGCCACCTGGTGGAGCTTGTTCGGACTGCAAGGGACAAGAAAATAAACGTCTGTTAATACAACATACACTGCCTGGCCAAAAAAAAGTGGCCACCTGGATTTAACTAAGCAAATAGCTATGAGTTTGCTGCAGTTGGTCAGGTCCAGGTTCAGCAGCAGTGTGTGCTCAAAGAATGAGGTTAGCTGAACCTGAATATACCGAGCCTCGTTAACCGGCTAAAATCGGTTAACCGTTCAGTTTAAAATCTATTCTAAATTTAAACGCTATTTGAAATAACAGACATTTGGACCGGAGCCGTGCCAGCTGCCGGCTCTCACAAGTGACAGCGCTGAAGATAAAGGTGTTTGAAACATCACCGTGGCTCATTTCAGAAAATGACACCTCCGCAGAGACATCGCTTATAGACTGCGGAGAGCAAATCTGTCAACGCCACACATAAAGCATTTATACACAGGTGCGCACGTGAGGCTCAGTTTAAGCACAAAACCGTGAGTATAAAACGCCAAAACATCCAACAGTCGCCTAGACAACAAAAGCACTTCTGTGGCAAACAACTTGCTCGTAGCAGCACTAAAGCGCTGTAGAGAACAGAAACACAGAGAAAGCACTTGCTTGAGGGTGTCGCATTTTGAGGTGAAAAGGATGTCAGTGTGTGTCACCTCTTAGTCAAATAGATAAACGCAGCAGCGAGACCTCGCGCCACATACAGTGTGCATTTAGGTTACTGTCTATGATAATTCAGGGCGCACTCACACTCGGACTGTAGAACCGTGCCGTTCTCAAGCACGATTACATAGGGTTCCATTTAACCGACAGTCAAAACATTTTGACCGGTTAACGTTGATTCGGTCCAAACCACTGGTCAAACGGTTACTGGTTAACATCCCTAATTCCAAGAGGACAATGCCAGGATTCATGGGGCTCAGATTGTGAAAGAGCGGTTCGCAGGAGACATCATCTTCACACATGGATCAGCCACCACAGAGTCCAGACCTTAACCCCAGTGAGAATCTTTGGGATGTGCTGGAGAAGACTTTGTGTAGCGTCAGACTCAACCATCATCAATGCAAGATGAAGAATTAATGCATTTACTGTGGCTTTGTTTGGATAAGCTTCTGCAACGTCACAAGATTTATTTCCTTCCAGTATTGCATTCATTTTTCACCAAGATCTTGCATTGATGATGGTCAAGTCTGTGGCTGCCCTGTAACACCTTCCTAGCATAACACATTCGTAGCATTCTAATTACTTATTAGGAGTTTATGACCTCTTTTTACACTTCCCGTTGTGATGCATTTTATAAATAGATGCAGACAGGACACAGCGGTCTCAATTTGACCTCAAGAGCTGCTTATACAATATATCTGTACTGGGGAAAGACACATTCTGCTCAAATACATGGAAAAAAATATTAGATACAGCTTCAATTCAAAAGCAGATTTCCAAGACTTTTCCACAGCCCTGTCCCATTGTCCGGTGTGACATAACTTGTGCAGACACCAGCATGTAAAGCGCCCCCCCCCCCCGGTCCTTGCATTGCACAGCCTTATCGTGCACTTCTTGTGTTAGCTCCTCTCCTGACAGTGTCCTCCTGCTCCGTCAGCATGTGTCCAGAGCCCTGGGATTACGGAAAATCAAAGCACACACTGACCGGACGAGCCGAGGCGTGGTCCTGGGCACGCGCGCCGCGGCTAATCGCGCTGACACCGAAGGAGGACGACGCGATGTGACAAGCCCCTGGACGTGTACATGCATGCGGGTGAGGGAGGGGCTGGAGGGCGAGAAGCGGGCGGAGGGCCGGGTGCTGAGGAGGCACTTCGGAGGGATGACCTGGCATGTGGGACGTGCGGATAAGCAACAAAACAACGGCGGGAACAGGGGAGGGGAGGAGGAGGAGGGTGGCTGACAGCTGAGTAAGGAGGAGGGGGTGAGGTGAGCACAATGGTACAGTTGCAGGGTGCTGTTGAAAAGATGTTTGCACTAAAAATCACATGCAAAAGTGTACTACATCACTCATACATGATCAAATCAAACTGTAATCTAACCTTGTGACAACCTGCTAACTGCTAAGAGGGGTGTACTGTATTATTGTGTTCAGGGTCGCTCGGGTGAATGCTGAATTGTGTACTCTTGGTGATGCTTTGAGTGAGTGACTGTCAGATTGAACGGTCAGAAGAAACAGACCTACATGCATGTCATGTTTTTGTCCATAGGTACGTCACATGAAGGCTTTCACACAAGGGCCACTGTCAATTACTCTGTCTAATCTAATAGTCACGTGACTGGACTAGATCTAAATATTTTCCAAACTTAGGTATTTTACTTGTATATGTAAATCATGTTGCTCTATAGCAGCTAGCATGAACTGTCACTTGGAAAAATTGTCATTCCTGTCACCAAACTGATGATTTTTACATTTTTAGGCTGTTAGGATGCTGAACTCTCTCCTCTCTCTAACCACCAGCCTGCAAGGAAGCTAGGAATCTGCGTCTCCCTTAAGAAGAGCTTTGGACTTTTCCTTTTATTTTATTATTTAATTTAGAAGATTGAGAGTGACCACATAATTTCAATTTTTCATATGGAAATTTGACAATAAACTTTGAAGTTAATCGTCCAACAAGATTCAAAAAATAAACAAGTAAGCTTGAGGAGGGCCTTAAATATTGTGTCTATTTCATATATACAAAGAAAAATATTTCCAATTCTTCAAAGTTGAAAAGGTCCAGATTTCATGGAAAGGTCCAACTGTCATGACATAATTTGGGGATAATTTTCAGTTTTTCTATATAAAACTATATTGATCTCTCAAATTTAAACTGAGGCATCCAACTCTCCAATAGTAGAGCCACAAATCGGTTCTGCTGAATAGAACGCGTTCCTCACACTGTGTAGACAATAATAACTGTATCATTGCTATTGAACCAAGGCTGCTGAAAGGCCCCGGTCCATCACTCGGAAATACCACAGTGAAAGGTAATAAAAACCTTAGTAATTACAATCCAGCAATAAATCTGCACCTCCTCGCTCCCTTTTTACACCCCCCTCTAGTGTAAAACCCTAAACCATCTGTACGGGCAGGTTCACCGGAGCGAGGGCACTTTGGGCTTTTTGGAGGCCTAATATCACTTGACAAACACAGCTGTTCTGCTCAGACTGTGGAGGATCGATGGAGGTAATGAGGCGTGCCCTGCTCTGTGGCTGCTGCCGGCTGCTGTTTATCGGGGAGGCCGGGCACAGAGAAGGGCACTGCTGTTAGCTAACAAGACAGCACGGGTCACAGTCTGCTAAACTAAAGTGATGAATCAAAACGGCTACAATTATTTAAAGGTGCACTGTGCAGCTTTTCTGATAGAAGGTCATATGCTGGTCTCCGTGGAGGTGTTATTACTTTGCTTGGTATATGCAGGCTGGTGACAGAACCAAGACCGAGTGACAGGTCAGATACGAGATACAAGTATTGTTCAAAAGTGACATACACAAGTTTAATGTTGCATTTGGTCAAGTGCAAAATGGCAGTCTGCATTTGACCCATCCTTCGATCTCCACTTTGGTCGATCTCAATGATAAGGGATGCATATTTTAATCGACAGGTCAACAGCCAATCATGTGGCAGAAAGAGCGTGTAATGCTGATGAAAATTTACATTCTTGTTTAGGAAAAAGTAGCCTGAGCCACAGCCCTTTTTCTCCTCACATCTTCACAAGTTTTGACTTAAACCTGCAAATTCGGCTCAAAGTCCAGTGTCTCTCTCTGTGTGTCTCTCCTGTGTGTTTGCAGTTCTGTCTGACCACTCCCCCTCTCCCCTCCCTCTCCATCCAGCTGCAGCTCCTCACCTTTTCTCCTCTTTCTCTCCTCTGGTGCTTCTTATTTTTAGAATACAAGTTATAGAATATAAATGACTGTTTTCTCACAGTTTATGAGTGAAACTTAAGTCCTAATTTGGCACATGTGAACATCTGTACCAAAATTGAGCCAATAGGACACCAGTAAAGAGTAGCACACTTAATGTTCTACATAAGAAAGCGCAGCTTTCGCAGAAACAGAAACTTGAACAATACAAAGATGAACAATACAAAGAGAAGTCTGCTCATTAATAATCTCTCCCAGTCTCTGTACTTATGCCACATATATTCGAACATTAGAACAGTTCAAACTCTATATTCCATGTATGATGACTTTGTTCTCTTTGATACTTTATCTCTGTGTCCTCGCACAACGCAGAACAAAATCGCTTTTGGTCTTTTTTTCACTCAAATCGACACAAACATTCACATAGACAGTCTGGAGTTATGCACTGTGGAGTGGGTAAGACTGTTTTAGTGGCAGGACGACTATGGCCATTGACATGCACTAGCCTAGCACCAGCAACCTCTGCAAATACAAGGACTGGAGGGAAGATTTAAAAAAAACTGTCTCCACACGTCTCCAACATTCTGAGGAAATGAGGCCCTATGTCCAAAATTCCGAACTGTCCCTTTAACAAGTCTTTGTGAATTGTGAAAGTGTTTACCACCCCTAAATGTGCAGCAATTGACTCCATTTTGGTACAGACGCTTATAACATCAACTGGAACAAGGCAAAAAGCGATCTGGCAAAATTTGGTGAAAGTTAATTTTATGAACCACCCTGACGGACATCGCTGTGTTTCTGTCGATAGCAGTAGCACGCGTGCATGTGACTCTGCTTTTTGGTTTAATATATTGTACAAACTCAACTTTTCAATGTGAATTTCTCCAAAATGATTGGTCCTATCAACACAAAATAAAACTGTAGTGACCCTGACACACTACACCTTTATGTCTGTCCACATGTCTATGTTTTTCTTAGGACTGAAGAAGATTGAATTGAAAATCGAGATCGATCGATATTGCACAGCCCTGTTGGTCAGGACTACTTTAGCTGGAGGATTTAACCTACCAAAGCACAAATTGTTTTGTTAAGTTCGAGTAAAAAGCAAAAAAATATATAAATGTAACTTACATTTTAGTTTTCAAACCATGACAGAGAAATGTTCAATTCCTGGTCTTTTTCTTCAACTACAAACTGAATTTCACTCTATGAAAAGAACAAACATGTCCTGCCTGTGTGAGGAGGTAGAGATAGAGATAATGAACCACTGTTGCTTGTTTGGACTCTGGACCAACCTCCAGAACCTTGTGAATACTGGAGCACAGCTGCTACTGCCACATATTCTCTCTCCTCCTCCTGGTGTTTACCTGAGATTTCCAAAGTGTTTCTTTAAGGATTCTCTGGTGTCTACGGCCGCCACGTTGGACAGAGCAAAGTCCAGGAGCTCGGGGAAGTGGGCAAAGGCTGCCCTCTGAAATACACAAACACAAGTCAGGATGCTACGTCTACACTCTGAATATGAGCTTAAACTTACATAAACTATCTCAATGAGGATACTAGACAAGATACAAGAATTCTGTCTGTACATTCTATCAAACTACTGTATTTTTTGGACTATAAGTTACACTTTTTTCATTTGTTCATTTTTACACCGCTCTAAACAAGCTCTAAAAAGTCGATTACGCACAATATATCTCCTTTAAAGACACACCTGAAGTGGAGTTTTACGTGGTGCAGAATGACGGTGCCGTGATGCATTGTAACATCCTGTGGCTCTGTCTGAAATATTGATTTATGAGGCTGCAGTGGTGCATTGCGTTCACAGCCAAAAGTGTGGAGAAGTGTGCCAGAGAGAACACAAAACCTGCACTGTTCAGAAAGGAGCAGGTTTTATCTGCACTGTGGCATCGTAATCGGTATCAAGTATTGGATCAATTCTAGTGTTGGGCGGTAATACAGTAACACAATATCCCGCCGTATCAAAAAGTAGCAGTGGTATCAGTTTCATTATCAACCTCATGTTTCATGTTTTACTTTGTATTTTAGAATGTTCATGTGTGTGAGTGTGCATAAGTGTGTGTATGTGTGTGTGTCTGGGTTGTTTGGTTGTGTGGGGTCGGGCGGTTTTGAGGGTTGGGTGGGTGGAAAGAAATGTGGGATTGTTTTTAATCACTGTAAAGTACTTTGTGTAACATTTTATATGAAAAGCGCTTTATAAATAAACTTTGATTTGATTTGATTACCATCATTAAAAAAATCTGTATAAGGACCTAAAATTACAGCGTGGACTTTCTCCCCTCCGCTCTCTCCTCTTCAAACGTTGTTACGCTCGCTTGAGGGCAAAGTCAGACTTTCACGGAGGAGACGGTAAAGCCCAATTTATGGTTCTGCATCAAAACATGGGCATGCACCCGCTACACACAGTATCCGCGACTGCCGGGCATCTCTGAAACTTTCTAATTACGCATCAAGACGCAGACAATAAGGCCTGTGATTGGTCCTCTCCACCGCTCTACATTTCCGCTGCTCCGCTCATTCTAGACTTTGGGTAATGTGTTTAATGCAGCTTTGGCACATTTGTTTACGTTTTACAGAAACAAAACTTAAAACCGCATGGCTCATTTGCATACAGTATAAGCGCTGATAAAAACAGCTCATCTGCTTTTTATAGATATTTTTCAGCTATAAAACAACCTGTAATCGAATAAATGTAAAGTAGAGCTGTTTAATGTCATACTATGGAACATTCTAAGCAGAGCAATGGCATTTCCATAGAAACAAGCAGGTGACGGATCCCTGAACAATAAATTACATAGTGCACCTTTGGATCCTAATTGCGCTTTACATAATTGCTAAAAATAGATCGTGATATTACATCGCAAAGCACTATGGGATTCCCTCTTAGACAAACAAGCGGTAAAGCAAAGCCAGTATGTCCTCTTTCAACATTCTGTAACATTCTTAACTTGTTTTTCCTGCACAATTTGTGGCATATTTAAATGTAGAATGTGTGGCATGTCTAAAGTTGTGACAAACTATGTGTCCGATACCTGTAGGGAGATGATCCTGTCGTAGTGCAGGGTGGTCATCTCCTTCTGTGTCAGGGCGTTCCCCGTCTGGTCGTTGATCTCAAACCCGGCGTAGAACTTCAGCATGTCCAGCAGCTGAACGCCGCACACACAAAAAAGTGAGGTTAAGTCAAGGCAAACCAGGTCAAATTAACATCAAATAAAGAATGATTACACTTTTTTAAATGTATTGTAACTATGGAACTTTTTGGTTGGGGGTCCGAAACCTGCTTGCTTCTGTGGAGATGTCATTGCTCTGCCTGGAAAGTTCCACAGTATGACATTAAATAGCTCTAGGTGGTTTTATAGTTCAAAAACACCTAGAAAAACAACATCCTGACTGAGAGCTGGGTCACCCCTCCACAGATCTGACCTGTAACTTGGTCTGGTTTGGCCTCCATGAAGATGGAGAGGTTTAATACCATACTGTGGAACATTCCAGACAAAGCAATAACATCTCCATGGAGAAAAGCATTTGGCAGACCCTCCACCAGAAAAGTTACACCAGGGTCTCCAACCAGTAGCTCTCCAACCCATTCCAAGTAGCTCGCAAAGAGATTTCTGAATTATGTGCATTGTGCTGAATAATAATAATAATAATAATAAGTTTTGGTTAATTAAATGGCTACTATTGTATTATCCTGAAGCCTAACTTTGTCCACTAATACATGGTTTATGTTTTGTAGGCTTCTAATTGTTCCTCATCTAAGGCCATGGCTCTTTTATATACTCAATTTCTTATAACCACTAAAACGAGCAGCTTTTTGGTATTTTTGTTTTGTAAAGTAGCTCACTGGAGGAAAAAGGTTGGAGACCCCTGAGTTACACAATGCACCTTTACGGAACACAATGCAAAATTGACTTTAAACATGGTATAATGTATTTTACTTGACAAATAACAAATCTTTTTTTTTCTCTTTTTTAAAACAACTCTTAATACTTGATATCAAACTTTAGCACATCTTCAAAACAACATCTGTGATACCATTAATATTTCAAGAATCTGTCCACCTCACATTCCAGTCATTTCCTAACACTTTGTGCAGCCCTTACATAAAAACAGTGGCCTGTGAGCTGTGTAAATGTGTGTGTGCTCTTCTCCTTGGGGAGGGAGTGCAGACACAGAATCACAGTACCTGACAGAAGAGGTGCCCCTCCTTCTCCCGCTGGGTGAGCCCCGACAGGTGACAGTGGACCACCAGGTGGGAGTCGTCTAGCACCGTGTTGAACCAGCGGCGGGTGGGCAGCAGGGCCTGAGCACAGGGCACAGCAAAGCAACAGTTTTTAGATGTTTTAAGAACATTCTCACAGTTCCGCAATGACCAGTTATAATACAAAAATGTGAGGACAAATTTAAACTGCATTACTCTTGAACAGTGATTTTTATTTGATTTTATTTTGAACTGTTTTGACAATTCCCTGCATTATTCAATCACGTGCCATAGCGGGCAGGGATGTAACGATATCCAAATATCTCGGATAACGATATTTTCATGATATTTTGTGGAGACTAACAAAAACTTTTTCCTCTTAAAATGCCATGACAAGACTTAACCCAAACTAAGATTTAGTGCTTAGAACAGTTATTTCTGCATGTAGTCTGCGCTGAAATGGGGCAAAGGATCATGGTATATGTAGTTCTCTGTTCTACAGAATAACAGTGACATTCTAAAACGCTTTGACCAGTCATTTGGTACAACATTTATTGTCATTAGGGATGGAACTCTGTACCATATTTTCACCATATACATCTCACCGTAAGATATTTATTGCGATATAAAACTGTGAATCTGACAACTTAATCCAAAGAATGAAGATTTCAAAGAGTTTAGAACAGTTATTTCTTCATGTCGTCTGCACTGAAACGGAGCAAAGGATCATGGTCTATGTAGTTCCCTCTGTTTTTTTTTTTTTTAGCTATTTCTGTATTAGAACTATTCATTTAAGCAAAGAGAATTTGGATTTGATATATTGTGATGCTCCACCATATTATAGTGAGAACTTTGACGATACGATATCACCATATTTCGGTTGTTGTTACATCCGAGCAAAGCAATCACATCTTCATGGAGACAAAAAAACCAGGCAGACGTTCCACCAGAAGAGTTACACAGTGCACCTTTCATGGTAGTTTCTGTATCCATAGAGTAGAAAGTGAACAAAATATCATCACTTCCACATCTTGGACACCACCCTGTCGTCTAGCGCTGTACTTTCTCTCCTTCATCAGCTCATTCTTGATTCATGGACACGGCAAGAGGAAGTATGGATTTCAGGGAAGTGATTGTGTGTAAAAGGATAGCGGAGGATGGAGGACAGAGGAGAGGGGAGGGAAGGGGCTGGGTGGACATTTTGCGGACAGTACCGGGAACAGAGAGATGCGCCTGTCAGCACTGGGCCCGGGACGGATCGGGAGAACGTGGGTAACATGAGAGGTGCCGAGGCAGCAGCGGAGACAGGAATGGACAACACGGACGGAAGTGTGTCCTACGCCGCATCCTACAGCTCAAGCCTTACATGTTACGCGATTTTCTGAGCTTATTTCCACATCACAAACAGACCTGGATTTGTGTTTTGTTTCATTCACACGTGTTCAACACCAAAATCCTGCATATTTAGGCTTAGTTCTTGATCGATTCATTTATTTTAATTTCAAGTTTGTGCCAAGAGAAAAAAATAATAATAAAAAGAAAACTTATGTTAACCCAGTCCCTATTTATGACAGTCTCAAAATGATATGGTTGCTTCTGTACATTGATAAGGCTGAGTTCTTCTCTCAAAACAAGTCCTCCATTGTGTTTTTAAACTCCATACCCTCTACACCAGGGGTCTCCAACCTTTTTTTTGCCAATGAACTACCTTTACGAAACAAAAATGCCAGAGAGTTACCAATTTCAGCAGTTGCAGATAAAGTGAGGAAATATAAGAGCCACGGCGAGCCTTGGATGGGGAACAGTTAGATGCTTGTAAAACAAATTATCTATTTATCGGTGCACCAAGTTAGGCATCAAAATCATATATTTACAATTATTTAATCAAATTTGACTTATTATTCACAATACTACAATAGAATTCAGAAATCACTTGGGGAGCTACTTGGAAGGGGGTGGAGACCTACTGGCAACTCCTGACCTACAGGTCAGAGACCCCTGATCTACCCTAGTGTTGTCAAACAATTTTTTTTTTAAAAATCAGATTAATCACACTTTAGAGTTTTGATTAATCACAATTAATCACAGTTAATTATTCTTCAAAAAAAGACCAAAATATTTGGATAAAATGCAGTTTACTTGGTACAAGTATCGTCGTTGCTGCCACTGAATCAAACCCGTGTTTTGCTTTAAGACGGTATTTTAAACTTGTGCTTGTGTGGAAAGAGAGTTCATCGCTGCAATATCTGCAAACTACCTTAGTTTATCTAAAGTCCTATCGGGCAGTTTTTTTTAAGAGAAATTTGCCGCTGAGCACCAGTCACAGTCTTATCTGTCATCTTCACATCCACATATGGACAGACCTGATCACTGACCTAATAACCTGCGCCGCCTTTCAGGTCAATATCCACATTTTCAACAGAGGAGCATGTATGTTCAAAATAAACTGTGTGATTAATCTGCGTTAAAAACATTAGTGCGTTAACATTGACAGCCCTAGTCCAGACATAAGTTGCCCTTCTGGGGGGCTATTTCTCAGGGAAGCTAAAGGTTCCATTCACATATGCACACATGCCAACCACAGACCGTAGGTTACAGGTCAGTTCATTTATTCAGTCTAGTTCCCTCCATCCTGCTTTATCACAGACCAAAGCCGCAGCCTGACTCTCCCCAAGTGAAGCGCCTGTCCGGATGTGGGCTGGATGGGCCTCATGTTTCAGAGTGCAGAGGTGTGCAGACAGCAGCAGCGACAGCAGACTGCAGACTGTGGAGGTCAAGGCCGCCTCTATCCACAGAGCTGACCAGAGCTGATCAGAGCCGGACAAATGTGAAGGACACGCTAACTGACTACATATGCTATGGCAGGAGGAAACCACAGAGAACTTTGTGTTTATTTATTTATGTGAGGTCTAAATGAGAGTGTGAAAGTCTAATTCATCACACCAAATAGTCTGGTTGGGGGGTAAAACGATTGCAGTTTTACTAATTACTTAAACTGTATAAAGATAAATATATGAATTTGAAATATTCCATAAACATGACCAAACTGTGTCCCCAAACATGATGTTGATATGTTCAAATAAGTTGCTAGCACTTATTAATATTTGTAGTAATACTGATTTATTCTTGATGTTATAATATGGAGTTCTCAAGATGATTCTCCAATCAGAACGCAGACCGAGCCTCACATGACTTTTCATTTGTGTCCTCAGGTTCAATACTCAAATCCAGTGTGTTTAAACCAGGGGTCTCAGACTCGCGGCCCGGGGGCCAAGTGCGGCCCGCAATACAATATTTTGTGGCCCGCACCTTAATATGAAAGTATAATATTAGTGTGGCCCGTGGAGAAAGTGGACCTCCGAAGGGCCAATCTGCCAGCTCCCGCGCGCCGTCCCTGGTCGGGGCGAGGCTAAGCTACACCAGCTTCGTGCACTTCACACTTGCAACAACAACACGGCGTGTAATGAACAGTCAGACAGCAGTCGCCTTTGCGCTTGCCATCTATCGTACTTTCTACCACAAATGTCATCATCGAGCGCAAAAAGAACGGTGACTGTTACCGGGCTGTTTATTGTCTACGCTGCTGTTACAGATAGAAGCGTGTGAAGGAGCACCTGTAGCTGCTCTGACATTCCCCGACCGACGCCTCTCACTCTGGCTCGAGAGCGCGGCAGAGCGCTCTGCCGGTTAAGGCGCGCTCCGTCACAAAGCGTTAAGACGTAATCTGTGCGCAATTAGCTAGCTAAACACTTGTTTGAAACGTGAAACAAGAGCGCCACTAAGCGGAATCAATTCGATTTTGTCATACCCCAGTCATGTCTTCATCAAAGCCTGCAGTGAAGAGAACGGTTGGTGACGAGCACAGACAATTTCAAGAAAAGTGGGAGACGCAGTATTTCTTTGTTGAGCACAGGGGCATCCTCACATGTCTTATTTGCACAGAGAAAGTTGCAGTGCACAAAGAATACAACGTTAAACGCCATTATTCAACTAAACATGCTGAGGAATGTGCAAAATACCAGGGGGATGTGAGAGCCAAGTGGGTTGCCAGTCTTAAAGCAGGTCTACTGAGGCAACAAGATTTCTTCAAGAAAGCAACCAAAGAGAATATTGCAGCAGTCGAAGCTACATGGTTAGTGAGTCTCTGGCAGCAAGGAGTAGGCAAGAGAAGCCATGTTCAGAAGAACCGTTCATGATTTTCACTCAATGTTCCATTCATGTTTAGGACACTTCATGTTCAGAAGAAATCATTAAAACTGTTAATGACATTTGAGGACTTTTTTTTTTTTTTTTACTTTTTTTTGTGTGGAATCCCTTATGCGGCCCACCCTCACCCAGACTCTGCCTCTAGCGGCCCCCAGGTAAATTGAGTTTGAGACCCCTGGTTTAAACCTAACCATGAATCAGTGCTAGTGAAGCCTCTGCAGCTCAGGGAGGGAATTCTGGAGGTTCTGAGCTTCACATGAGGCCTGAACATAAACTGAGAATGAGACAAATCCAGGATGTGTCTCTATCTGCAGGTGAAGGCTCTGGAGACACATGTTCAGTTGTGATTGCAGTGGCATTTTTAAAAGTGTAAGAATGCTGGTTCCTTTAACAACTAATGCATCTCCCACTGTTGTGTAATATAGTAAAAGTTCCATACCTCCAGATCAATGAGCAGCTCAATGAAGCGCTCACAGTAGTGCACTTGGTCCATGGACACTGGATCTGTTTCAAACAAATCCACCAACAATTAGACATTTTCACACACAAACACAACACAACATTATTTTACAATGTATTGTGTACATTCTCTTAGGTTTACAACTTATAATGAAAAAGTTAAATACTGCATGTTGTCCAGTAGGAGGCGCTTATTCACAAAGGCACTGTGCACTATTTTTACCCATGTATCTGAGCTATAGAGTGTATATATGAGTGGACTAAGTCACCCACAGCGTTCAGCGCCGCTCAAATGAGGCTCCTGATGCCACGGTTACAGGAGTGAATTTGGAGCCAGTCTGATATCCGACCGTGAGTATCATAGCAACCACAAGAGCCAATCATGATTGAGGTTGTTAAATGTGCCCGCCCGACTCACCGGGAAGCTGCGATACTCTTCTGTACATTCCATACTGCACGGACCGCTGTATTTCTGTGATTCTTGAGAATAATAAGGAAACTTTTAGCTTTTATCATTAAACTTTAAATAGTAAGTTTAAGTCATTTATTTATGTTCTATGTTCTGTTATGTACAAACAACAAGAGAGTTGCAATTTAACAAAATTCACTTTACTTTATGCTAGTTAAGATTCTAGTAACGTTAGCTATTGTAATTGTTTGAGATATTTTGTCATTTTATTTCAAAAATAGTCGGGGCAGGAAAGCGGGAAGGAAACTTACTTAGCAACGAAACGCACAAGCTGTCACTCAAACCTGTTGCTAACACTAGGCAGCAGCGACCTCTGGGAATGAAGGCGTCTGATTGGTCCGTTATTTATGTTCATATCTTGATTTAGGAACAAAACAGTGAAATGAAAAATTCAGGATCCTGTGTCGTGGGTTCATATGAACATTTAAGACCAAAATGTCAAGGCCACAGCAGCAGGTTCAGAGACAGGAGCAAGAAGAGCTCAATGTAAGTCAATGGGAAAAAGGGAGAGAAGAAGCTGGAAGAGCCTCCTGAAGCACTTCCTGTTTGGCACACGGCGGCTAACGGGTTAGCTTAGTCCACTCATATATACGGTCTATGATTTGAGTAAAATGTGTCTTGCTCCAGTACAGATATATTTTGTTAGCAGCTACTGAGATCAGAATGAGAAGTGCGCGTTAGTATGCTGGTTGTTAGCTTTCCTGTCAAAAGCACTTATAAACTCATGACTGTGAATAATTAGGAAGCTCAGAATGAATAAGGTAAATGAAGAAGAACTGCGCCACTGGACTACTGCAAACCGTAAATAATTTAGTTGTTTTCCAAGTTTTTAATCAGGTAGAGCGCCTTTAATGCATTCCTTTTAATAGACGGCGCACAACTCCCCCAGCGATCCTCCTACAATTACCACCAGTCAAAATGTGAGAACAGCGATGCGGCGGAGACATCGGCGAGGCCCCCTGCTGACTCCGGTGAGTAAGTATAGCGTGGCCGGCCCGGGAGCGTGCTGGGAGCTGGGAAATAATTACCAGTGCAGTGGACAGAGGAGTGATGAGCCCCGCTGTTCGGTAGAGACTAATCTGCACTGTCACTTTAGGAGCCCCCCTCAACGCGACGGGCTGGGGCTGTTTTTAGAACTCAGGTAGGGGGCCCCGCATCGCATGAAGATACAGACACTGGAGCCAGTGGTTAGCGGCGGATAGGAGACGATTTCGGAGCACAACAACGGCTTGGAACTGTTTCAACGAATGAATACTCAGCTGATTTTATATTCATTTTAAACTGCATTTTTAGTTGGAATGTTTCGCAGTATGGCGTTAAACCTTTCTATCTTCATAGAGAGCAAACCAGACCAAGTTACAGGTCAGATCTGTGGAGAGACGACCCCGCTCACAGTCAGAATGCCTGTTTTTCAAGGTATTTTTGAGCTCTAAAACCACCTGTAATGGAATAAACGTAAAGTAGAGCTTTTTAATGTCACACTGTGGAACATTCCAGGCAGAGCAATGACATCTCCATAGAAACAAGCAGGTGACGGACCCTCAACCAAAAAGTTAGACTTCGGCACGGTTGAAGCTAAAGTCCGTTGCTAGAGGTGGTCGAATTCTGTCAGAAGCCAAAAAACGGCACAGATCAGTGTTTCCTCGGTGGAGATCTCACTGTGACAGTGAGCCTGTCAAGACAACAAACTAGTGTAGTGATGGGGGCAAGTTCTTAACTTCCACGTAAAACACCAATTTGCTTCACACGGAAGAAGCTTAACACCACTTTAACCCATCTTACAACAGCCACGAGTCTAACAAACAAAACGCTCTGCCTGGCTCACTCATTAGTGTCTGGAAATGTTAGAAAACAACTTTATAAGCAGCCTTACACTTACCTCTGTTGATTTTCCACTGCGCAGCGAAAGTCGTTACTAATCCCATTTATTTACGAGTGAATTATACTTTTTGAAAAATGCTAAAAAATACATTCCTGAACCATTTTCTTTCAACAACTTGATCCTCACTTGTTGCTTCTGGCGGCTCGAGCCTCTCGCCGCCGCTGGAGTCGACAATCGAGTCTTTCGCATGCACAGTGGGAAATCAACAGAGGGAAGTGTAAGGCTGCTTATAAAGTTGTTTTCTAACGTTTCCAGACACTAATGAGTGAACCAGGCAGAGCGTTTTGTTTGTTAGAGTCGTGGCTGTTGTAAGATGGGTTAAAGTGGTGTTAAGCTTCTTCAGTGTGAAGCAAATTGGTGTTTTACGTGGAAGTTAAGAACTTGCCCCCATCACTACACTAGTTTGTTGCCTTGACAGACTCACTGCCACAGCGAGATCTCCACCGAGGAAACACTGATCTGTGCCGTTTTTTGGCTTCTGACAGAATTCTACCATCTCTAGCAATGGACTTTAGCTTCAAATGTGCCAGAGTTCCCCTTTAAACCTATCTTTGAACGGCACAATGGATTCCTGCGAGTTTTGTGTTCACTTATTCGTAAAAATCCATCTTGGAATGTACCTGCTGGTGAGATAAAGCCCAGGGTGCGAGTGGTTGGGGACTAGACCAATCGCATTATGGTTTGGGAGCTAAAAGTGAAGTGCCCAAATCAACCGAAACGCAGAAAGACACAGCCTATACCAATACAGACTGAAAAACGTGCGGAAGGTCCATGGAGAGCCATCGTAGAACATCTTACCTGCAGCTGGAATAGACATGAGCACTTGAATGAACTGTTTGATGAGCGCCGATAAGAAAGTCCTCTCCTTTTTAGACCTGACAGAAACACAGGACACATGTTAAAAGCCCGGTTACATGTCTCATAAGACCTCTACTTTAACTGTCCTTACTGCTCTGCAGCGTCAGCGTCCATCTTGTCCATTTTCTTCTCGATGAGGTTCCAGAACTTCTGCAGCTTGGGAACCTTCTTGAGTTCGTGCTGCAGCCTGGCCTAGAACATCCAGAGGCACAGTTAAGTTGGCTGAACACGATTGGTGCCTGGGAGTAAAATATACTGAGGCATTTCTTTATAATAGCTTCTAACTTTGTATAACAGGAGCCAATGTGATTTTAAATATTCTGACGCTATTTTCTGTAACCATTACACCTGCAAATTTCTGAAATCCTTGTTTAGTTAGTTTATTTTTCTTCAGTCAATTAACATACTCATCAATCATATTACAACGATTTAGCACAGAAATGATTAGGGATGTAACTAACTGAAATATGGTAATCTTGTATCGTCAAAGGTCTCACAATAATATCCTGGACCATCACAATATATCGAATCCCAAGTCTCTTTGCTTAAATGAATAGTTCTGATGCAGAAATAGCTTTAAAAAAAAAAAAAAAAAAACAGAGGGAACTACACAGACCATGGTCCTTTGCTCCGTTTCAGTGCAGACTACATGAAGAAATAACCGTTCTAAGCACTTTGAAATCTTCATTCTTTGGATTAAGTCTTGTGAAGCATTTTCACAGGAAAAAGGAGCAGATTCACAGTTTTGTGCCTCCACAAAATATTGTAATAAATCTGGTACGGTGAGATGTATATGGTGAAAATATGGTACAGACAGATTTGGATTTCGTTCCATCCCTAATGACAATAAATGTTGTACCAAATGACTGGTCAAAGCATTTTAGAATGTCAGTCTTGTTATTATCTAGAATATCGTAATATTGTGAGCCTCCCTACCATATCGTGAGCTTTCCCACGATATCACAATAAATATCGTACTGTGAGGTTCATACTGTGACACTTGGATATCATTACACCCCTGGAAGTGCTTCTGCTGTGGATCTGAACATTTGGAAATGTGGTGTGTCTAGAGTATGCCATACTACAAAATGTGATCCTTGTTTTGCTGTACTACTGCATACTGTATGTATAGTGATATTTCAGACTGAGACTACAGAAGAGGTTATTTATGCTGAGTGCCATAAAGAGCAAAGTATTATGGTCGGACATAGCGTAAACATCATTATTTGAGACTTATTGTGTACATCTTAAATGTGCAAATGTATCTTGGTACTTTGTCAAAATAAGTGGACTATCTTCCATCAATCTTTTCAAATTCAGAATTTCCAGGATTTTCTCCATGTTTGTAATAGTTCTCAGTAGGACTTACTGGTAGCAGACACATCCACATGGGCAGAGAGATGAGCTGCTGCACCTGCTCCCGGATCAGGTCCACCTCCTGCAGCACACGGAGAAGAGAGGTTTGATTGACATGAGGAGACAGAACAGTGTGAGACGTGCTAAGAGCTGGTGTAGGAGACAGTAAAAGTACAGTGGGGCCTCTGCAGTGCTTCCCTGTGGTGTACTGCAGTACTATAGTACACGGGGCAAAGAGCGAGCCAACACTGACATCTAGTGGACTTAAAATGGAACTGCACTGGACATGACGTATTTGTGAGTGTGTGGAAATACAGTTGGATTACAGCTTGACAGTTTTCCTGAATCATCTCTTATCCCTGTCTGACATTTTTGTTGAAATTGATCCATTCCTGGGCTTTGATTTTGAATAAATTAAAATTTCTATTCTGATTCTGAACCTATGTGTGAATGATGAGAACACATATTCCAAGAAAACTTCCAAAAGTATTAAGTAATAGTTCTGCACTCTTGTTGATAATTTTACCCTTGTCTGAAATGTAAACCTCAACTAAGACATTTTAATACATTTATCATATTTCTATTGGACTGACATAATATTGTGCAACTAGTGTTATCAGAATACTCCAAAAAACAATGAGATTATTTAGCAAATCGATTAATTTAGAGATTAAAACTCAAAATTTACACATTTCCTGCATAATTTTTCTCATGTGTGCACGTTGTGTGGCAATTTCATCTTGTGAGATCTTGTCCAATCCCTATCCAGAAATAAGGTAATAATCTAATTTTGGTGTGGATGTGGACAAAACCAGTGTCAAGATATAAATTGCATTTTTTTCAGGGTTTTGGTGGTCCTGGACTTATAGATTACATTTTTCACACTGACATCCCATAGACCAAATATATGAATCGTATATATATATATATATATGAAAAATGAAAAAAACATATCGTTATCAGTTTTTCATTTTGGTTTTAGAGACAAATAATAAAGAAAAGAGTTGTTTTTACATTTTCGTATTTTTGGTTCTATATTGAAAAACGAACGAACAAATGATACATGGATTCTTCTCTATTCTGTTGTTTTTATTACTATAACTTCTATAACTTGCCTTTCAAGATGAAATGTTGGTTCTTGGTCTCTGATGTTATAAAATAAATTTCCCCCAAAAAGTGTGACTTATATATGTTTTTTTTCTTCTTCGTTACACATTTTTGGCTGGTGCGACTGAGCGACTTATAGTCTGAAAAATACAGTAGTTACGAGGAGTGTAACGATATCCATGTCTCACAATACTATATTGTCACGGTCTGAACCTCTCGGTACGATATTTATTGCGATATCGTGGAAAAGCTCACGATATGGTGGGGAGGCTCACGATATTACGATATTCTACATAATAACAAGAGTGACATTCTAAAATGCTTTGACCAGGCATTTGGTACATTTATTGTCATTAGGGATGGAACAATATCCAAATCTCTGTACCATATTTTCACCATAAACATCTCATATTTATTGCAATATTTTGTGTGAATCTGCTCCTTTTTCCTCTAAAAATGCTTCACAAGACTTAATCCAAAGAATGAAGATTTCAAAGTGCTTAGAACAGTTATTTCTTCATGTAGTCTGCACTGAAACGGAGCAAAGAATCATGGTCTATGTAGTTCCCTCTGTTTTTTTTTTTTAGCTATTTCTGCATCAGAACTGTTCATTTAAGCAAAGAGACTTGGGATTCGATATATTGTGATGGTCCAGGATATTATTGTGAGACCTTTGACGATACGATATCACCAGATTTCAGTTATTGTTACGTCCTTAGTAGTTACTTGTATTGCAAAATCATGCATCTTAACTCATTTTCGTGTGCGTGTGTCTGTGTGTGTGTGTGTCTGTCTGTGTGTGCGTGTGTGTCTGTCTGTGTGTGTGTGTCTGTCTGTGTGTGCGTGTGTCTGTGTGTGTGTCTGTCTGTGTGTGCATGTGTGTCTGTGTGTGTCTGTCTGTGTGTGTGTGTCTGTGTGTCTGTCTGTGTGTGCGTGTGTGTCTGTGTGTCCGTCTGTGTGTCTGTCTGTGTGTCTGTCTGCGTGTGTGTGTCTCTGTGCGTGTGAGTGTGTGTCTGTGTGTGTCTGTGCGTGTGTGTGTGCGTGTCTCTGTGTGTGTGTTTGTCTGTGCGTGTGTGTGTGCGCGTGTGTGTGCGTGTCTGTGCGTGTGTGTGCGTGTGTGTGTCTGTGCGTGTGTGTGTGTGTGTGTGTCTGTGCGTGTGTGTGTGTGTCTGTGCGTGTGTGTGTGTGTGTGTGTACCAGGCTGTTGAAGCAGTGGTCGAGGAACAGCAGGAGCACGGTCTGTTCTCTCAGGGTGAGTCCGGTTGTGTCTCCCTGCAGCACAGACTCCATCACACTGCGGAAGAAACAGGGGAAGTGCTCCGGCTGCTTCTTAAACACCTGACGCCAAACAACACAGACAGACAAACATTATATTAATGATTTGTCATTATTTTTATGTTTCATTTGGGTTTGAACATGTTTGTATCTAAATATTTGTGGAGATAGAGACGTGCACATCGGATAAAGGCTGAAGCATCTCTGGAGCCCCCAATTTTCTAGTATTTTTTTTTTAATAGTAACATAACTACTATATCAAAATCTTTAACAAAACTCACGGGTCCTATAGTAACAACTGTTTCAAAGGTGCTCAGCTGGTTTTAAAGGCTCACTATGTAACTTTTCTACTAGGAAGGGTCTGCAACCTGCTCGTCTCTATGGAAGTGCGTTTGCCATGCTTGGAATGTTCCATAGTGTGCCAGTAAACCAGCCAATCTATATTACATCTATTTAATAACGTGTGTTATTTAAACCGAGTTCTTCTGTCAAACAGAAAACACACTTCCACCTTGTGATGTCATGTGTTAATACAGGAAGTTCTTCACTGTGTTTTTATTTTACTTTTACTTCTTGGCTTTTAACACTGCGTGAGTGGTGTGGTCCTCTGTGTCTTTTATTTAATTATATTTATTTTATTTATTTTTATTCTTTTTTATTCATTTTTTTAAATCATTTTTAGCTTTATGCATTTTAATGCTTTTTATTTATTGTTTTTTATTTATGATTTACTGTCTTTTATTGTATTCATTTGCCTGTGCAGTTTGGAAACTGATGTTTCTGAAATGTGCTGTAGAAATAAAGTGGATCAGATTTTTAAACTCCAAACACCTTCACTAGAATCACTTTCGATGATTTAGGCCCCAGAATTACCCATTTCTACTGACCAAAAGGTAAAAGGTAGATGTTAACTTGAAAATAACCACTTCATGACATCACAAGGTGTCACAAAGCATTTTGAGCTTGCAAACAGACTAATAAATGATTATTCAAACATGTATGAATCAAACCAAGATATGTTTTTGAGGAGGTAACTACATTCTAACATGGTTTAAAACTCACTCATGTGGAATACAGGATCTTTAAGTTCCAATTAACATTTGAAACCTCAGGCACAAACTTTTTCTGGTATTTTTATGAAGATTTTCAGTAAAAGCGTTGGCCAAATATCATCTTATTTTCCTGCTCTGCGCTCTCCTCAGCTGACGAGCACGACCTTTAACCTCTGCAGGTGAGAGAAACACTTAAACTCACATTGACAGGTCATACTGTTGCTGTTCCTTACCTCCCAGGCGGGCACGTTCTCTCGGAACTTCTCGTTGACGATGCAGCAGATGGACATGATGTAGGCATTGCTGGACATGTCCGGACTGAAGTTCACCCACAGGTAGTTCTCCAGGTACTGACTGAAATCAAAGGAACATCACGTCAGATATGGAGAACTTTAAACTTTTATATGCACCGCTCAGCAATGAACATACAAACTTACCTGAACTCCAGTAACATGATTTTCCTGATTGCAAATCTGAAATCAAATAAAAATGTGAAGTTGGGGATTATAGAAGTAGAACTGTCTAATTGCACTTTTTCCTGACACTTGCATTAGACGTTTCAATAATCTTGTAAAAACTGGTTAAAAACAGCATCAGAACTATAAGGTTTAGGGCTGGATCATGTGGTCAAATCTGACTTATTTTGTCATGTGCTATCTGCTTGTCTCCATGGAGATGTTACTGCTTCACCTGGAATGTCCCATGGTATGACTTTAAACATATCCATCTAGCATTTATTCATGACGGGTGTTTCTATTGCTTAAAAATACAATAATAACAGGCTTATTCAATACCGTGGAACCTTCTAGACAGACCAATAACATTTCCATGGAAACAAGCAGGTGGCAGACCCTCTACTAGAAATGTTATGCGGTGCAGCTTTAAGACAGGCATTATTTTTGTTTTATTTATATTTTATTAGGGGTGTAAGAAAAAAATTGATTCAGTGATATATCGTGATACTTCATTGCACAATTCTCAAATCGATTCAGAATGCATCGGAATCAAATTTTTAAATAATATTTTTCACTATAATTCATTAGTTGCATTCACTGTTCTCATGATTTAAAAAAGGCAAGAAATTATATTTCATTTGGTTCTCATGAAGGTGTAGTTGGCAATATTATTTAAAGTAATAATAGATAAACTGCAATATCTCATCCATTGTTTTAGTCCCCCTCCTCGAACCGCCACCTTAATGTGGTGGAGGGGTTTGAGTGCCCGAATGATCCCAGGAGCTATGTTGTCGGGGGCTTCATGCCCCTGGTAGGGTCATCCAAGGCAAACAGGTCCGGGGGGACGGCTCAGACGAAGAGCGGTTCAGAAGCCCCATATGATGAGTACTATTCAGAGGCAAGATACGTCGCCCGGATCGGCGTCACCGGGGCCTCACCCTGAAGCCAGGCCTGGGGTGGGCGCTCGATGGCGAGTGCCTGGTGGCCGGGCCTTTTCCCACGGGGCCCGGCCCCGGTGAACGAGAGGGTCGCGTCCCTGCGCCTTCGGGTCGGGGACAGGTCTCTCACTGTGGTGTCAGCCTACGGGCCGAACAGCAGTGCAGAGTACCCGGCCTTCTTGGAGTCTCTGGGAGGGGTACTGGACAGTGCACCAACCAGGGACTCCATTGTTCTACTGGGGGACTTCAACGCCCACGTGGGCAACGACAGTGACACTTGGAGAGGGGTGATTGGGAGGAACGGCCTCCCCGATCTGAACCCAAGCGGTGTTCTGTTATTGGACTTCTGTGCTAGTCACAGTTTGTCCATAATGAACACCATGTTCGAGCACAAGGGGATCGATCGGTGCACGTGGCACCAGGACTCCCTAAGCCGGAGGTCGATGATCGACTTTGTTGTCGTGTCATCTGACCTCCGGCCGTGTGTCTTGGACACTCGGGTGAAGAGAGGGGCAGAGCTGTCAACTGATCACCACCTGGTGGTGAGTTGGGTCCGCTGGCGGAGGAGGAAGCCGGAAAGACCTGGCAGGCCCAAGCGTATCGTGAGGGTCTGTTGGGAACGTCTGGCGGAACCCTCTGTCGGTGCGGCCTTCAACTCACACCTCCGGGAGAGCTTCTCCCGGATCCGGGGAGAGGCTGGGGACATAGAGCCCGAGTGGGCTTCGTTCTCGGCCTCCATTGTCGACGCGGCCGCTCGTAGCTGTGGCCGCAAGGTCTGTGGTGCCTGTCACGGCGGCAATCCCCGAACCCGGTGGTGGACACCGGAAGTAAGGGATGCCGTCAAGCTGACGAAGGAGTGCTACTGGGCCTTGCTGGCCCGGTGGACTCCTGAGGCAGCTGACAGGTACCGGTGGGCCAAGCGTGCTGCAGCCCGGGTGGTTGCAAAGGCAAAAACTCGGGTTTGGGAGGAGTTCGGAAAGGCCATGGAGGAGGACTATCGGATGGCCCCAAGGAAATTCTGGCAAACCGTCCGGCGCCTCAGGAGGGGGAAGCGGCCCTTCACCAACACTGTTTACAGTGCGGGGGGAGAGCTGCTGACCTCGACTGGGGATGTTGTCGGGCGGTGGAAGGAATACTTTGGGGATCTCCTCAATCCCACCGTCACGTCCTCCGAAGAGGAGGCCGAGGCTGGGGACCCAGAGGTGGACTCATCCATCACCCTGGCCGAAGTCACTGGGGTGGTTAGAAAGCTCCTTGGTGGCAAGGCTCCGGGGGTGGATGAGATCCGTCCTGAGTACCTTAAGTCTCTGGGTGTTGTGGGGTTGTCTTGGCTGACACGCCTCTGCAGCATCGCGTGGCGGTCGGGAACAGTACCTCTGGACTGGCAGACCGGGGTGGTGGTCCCTCTGTATAAGAAGGGGGACCGGAGGGTGTGTTCCAACTACAAGGGAATCACACTCCTCAGCCTCCCCGGTAAAGTCTATGCCAGGGTACTGGAGAGGAGAGTCCGGCCGATAGTCGAACCTCGGATTCAAGAGGAGCAGTGTGGTTTTCGGCCTGGTCGTGGAACACTGGACCAGCTCTACACCCTCCATCGGGTGCTCGAGGGTTCATGGGAGTTTGCCCAACCAGTCCATATGTGCTTTGTGGACCTGGAGAAGGCATTTGAACATGTCCCTCGTGGTGCCCTGTGGGGGGTGCTTCGGGAGCATGGGGTCCGGGGCCCTTTGCTAAGGGCTGTCTGGTCCTTGTATGACCGGAGCAGGAGCTGTGTTTGCATTGCCGGCAGTAAGTCAGACCTGTTCCCGGTGCATGTTGGACTCCGCCAGGGCTGCCCTTTGTCACCGGTTCTGTTCAGTGTATTTATGGACAGAATTTCTAGGCGCAGCCAGGGGCCGGAGGGGGTCCAGTTCGGGGAACACAGGATCTCATCGCTGCTTTTTGCGGACGATGTTGTCCTATTGGCTTCATCGAACCAGGACCTGCAGCACTGGGGCAGTTTGCAGCCGAGTGTGAAGCGGCCGGGATGAGAATCAGCTGTTCCAAATCCAGATCCATGGTTCTCGACCGGAAAAAGGTGGATTGCCCTCTCCGGGTGGGTGGGGAGTCTCTGCCTCAAGTGGAGGAGTTCAAGTATCTCGGGGTCTTGTTCACGAGTGAGGGGAGGATGGAGCACGAGATTGACAGGCGGATCGGTGCGGCGTCGGCAGTGATGCGGTTGCTGTATCGGACCGTTGTGGTGAAGAGGGAGCTGAGCCAAAAGGCGAAGCTCTCGATTTACCGGTCAATTTACGTTCCTACCCTCACCTATGGTCATGAGCTCTGGGTAATGACCGAAAGAACAAGATCACGGATACAAGCGGCCGAAATGAGTTTCCTTCGCAGAGTGGCAGGGCGCTCCCTTAGAGATAGGATGAGGAGCTCGGTCACACGGGAGGAGCTCGGAGTAGAGTCGCTGCTCCTCCACATCGAGAGGAGCCAGCTGAGGTGGCTCAGGCATCTGGTCCGGATGCCTCCTGGACGCCTCCCTCGGGAGGTGTTCCAGGCATGTCCCACCGGTAGGAGGCCCCGGGGAAGACCCAGGACACGCTGGAGGGACTATATCTCTCGGCTGGCCTGGGAACGCCTCGGGGGAGCTGGTGGAAGTGGCTGGGGAGCAGGAAGCTTGGGAGCCCCTGCCCCCGCAAACCGGCCCCGGATAAGCGGAAGAAGATGGATGGATTGTTTTAGTATCGGGATATATTGTGATATATCGAATCGTGACAGGTATATCATGATGTGTATCGTATCATCAGACTCAAGGCGATGCACAGCCCTATATTTTATCCATCTTATTCCGCCCTGTCCTCTTTTGTCTCTAAACGCTCCTAAACTGCGCTTTTTTGTGGCGGCACTGCCGGTTAAACGAGGATTAATTTCAATGAAGAATTTGCTAAATTTTTCATCGTAAATCTGACATAAAGTCGGTTTATTTGTGTAAAATGTTCAACTGTCATGTGCACCTCACCGATTCTCTGGAGACTTTAAACTGGCTTTATCATCTGTACTGAACTTACCATAAAATCCCAAATCATCACCTAACAGACCCGGCATTTATTTGAGACCAGGCGGTAATTTGGGACCAGCGATTAATTCTTTCCTTACAAAAATCTTGTTCATCATAACCACTATGACCTTCGGATATGTTTTTTCTAAGCTTTGCACCTCGGACCCCCGTGCATGATTCTGGGACCCCCCGTGCATGATTCTGGGACCCCCGTGCATGATTCTGGGACCCCCCGTGCATGATTCTGGGACCCCCCGCGTACGACACTCGGACCCGTCGCACACGCCACTCGGACCCGCCGCGTCAAATCAAAATCTTGCATACACTTCCTTTGATTCAGGCTCGATGTAACTCGTTTGACAAATCACAACCACCACATTTTCTCCTCTTTTAAACCCATGTGTATTTTATTCAGGCACCTGGAATAGCACGACCAAAGTGGTACCTGGGACTCGCCGCGCATGCCACATCTCTGGGACCCGCCACACACGCCACTCAGGAGAAATAAATACATTCGACTCTGCGTTTATTTGGAACCGGCCTTTGTTTACCAAAATATACGTCTTCACCTGGCGTTTAAAGAGGACCCGGTGCTTAATTGGAACTCTTATTTGCCATTTTACTGTCAAGATACAACCCGAATCATGATGGTGGCGCACATGGCAACTTCCGGAATAAGGTGAGTAGGAAAATTATTTCATCCTTAATCCGAACACAAACACTGCATTTTCATCACAGTATTCAGGGGATGTGGGTCATGTAGTTTATTGAGTTTATTTTGTTGTGCAAAAGAAGAAAGAGATCCGCACTGCAGTTTTTTGAAGATTTTTATTTCAACGACACCAAAATGTGACGTTTCGGGTCAGGGGTTTGTCTGTACGATATTTTCAGGCAGGATTTGACCCAAAACGTCACACTGTGGTGTCATTAAAATAAAAAACTGGGAGCTTCAAAGAACTCCAGTGCAGATCTCTTTCCGCTTTTGCACAATTTTTGTTTTTGGACCCAGCACGCAATTGCAATTTTTGATGGCTGTGCATAATTGTCTATCAGTGAGTTTCTTTTATTACCACAAAATTACAGTACGTGAATTCTAAGCATGCACTTACTTGGACTGTAGAATCTCCTGATCGTAGATGTCTTTCACCACCTGCAGCAAAAACACAGTCACAGTGAGTCAAAGCAGCACGTGTTTGGTAGTTTTGGAGTTGAATCGAGTTGAAGATCTTACTTTTTTGTTGAAGGGCAGTTTGTTCTGAGCCTTGGGAGCCCAGTATTTATTGGCCAGCTGAAAGAAAACAGAGCGACAGGTTCATTACAGGTTTGTCGCTGGAGCTCAGACGCTGTGAGAGACGCAGACTGAAGACAACAACCGGAGGAGAGACAGAGAAGCTGGGAAGGGCTGATCCACTACTGAAGTTGTCGTACTCATTTATCCGATTTGGGTCAGATCTCGATAAAGCGCTGAGAATATATACAGTGGCATAGAAGAGGGGAAACTAACAAAAACCACTTATTAATTATTTTGTTTGATTTGTCTGTAGTGTCACTAGTCGACTTGTAGACAAAGATGACAGATCTTACAAGGGATGTCCCGATCCGATATTCAGTATCGGTATCGGTTCTGATCCGGCTCTTTTATGAGTATCGGACAGTATTGGATTCAGTCACGTGATCGTACTGATCCAGTTTCACATGTTTTTGTGGCAGTGATGCGCTTTACAGCAGCCCTAAATAAAAACCACAGAACGATAGTCAAATCTGGACGATGAATCCAAGATGGCGCCGTATTGTTTTCATATTGCCGCATTGTGAAATACTCTACTACACCTTATTTAATGAACCTATGAACTAACGTCAAGGACCATGACGCCCACCCTCCTGTGGGCTCACCACCTGCAGAGGGGTTCATAGGGGGGGTCAGGTGCTATGAGTATTGGGCAGCAAGCTGCCCCCGCGACCCAGCTGGATTAAGCGGGAGAAGATGGATGGATGGATGGATGGATGGACCTTATTTAATCATACCTGCACCTTTGTATTTTATTATATTTTATCATATCTGTTTTTTGTGATTTTATTATATTTTATTTATATTTCTTACTGTATTGTTTACCTATTTCCCTTGTATTTGCAAACACTTTTTTAACAGTACTATTTATTGCAGCTATTAGTACTTCTTGAATATTAGCGAGTCAAACAGTTCTTCTCATCCTAAGCATTTCATTGCACTGTCGACCTTGTGTTGAACCTGCATATGACAAATAAAAACATATTGAATCTGTATCTTTTCAATGGTCTGTGCTCATTGGCGCATGACCCCAATAATTTTTACTTCCGCAGCCCAACGTGTGATGTCAGAAACACAGTTCTGTCCAATCAGAGCGCGAGCTGCTAAAGCGGAGCGAGGCTAACTCTTACAAAGCTGATTTTTAGGTGCTTTGACGATTTACTTTTTTTTTAAAGTCATATTGTAAAAATACAGAAGAATCCCCACAAAATCCGACCTCTATGAAAGCTGTAGATGCCCTGTCAGCCGAACACGAACAGGTTGATTTTTAAAAAAATGCATTGTGCTTCTCTGGGGTATTTTTTCCTGGGCTGTGGGCACAGAACTACCGGTATATGGCTGAGGGCTGCAGTACCTCTCTCAGCCACACATTAATCTGGGGTCACAGATAGAGGGGGCATGTCTTATCCAGCTCTTATTATACATCCATGAGCAAAACACCACCATGTCGCTGTGTGGGACTTTTCACTACAACAAAACGAGAGTCAAACAGCGACGCAATCGCTGCAAACAAACTGTTTCTCCTGGAGGAACCAGCAGGGCCACTTTAATGTGACAAATTTGATTAATCATTTACAAAGAATCATCTGGACGAGTTTGAGATTTACAAGTGTAAGGCGGCAAAGCAGCAAAGTTCCTTCTATTTTTTAGGGTTGAATTTTAAAAAAAGATATAGGATCAGTATCAGATCAGTATCGGAAAGACCACTCCTTAAAAAAAGCCTAAAAATCTTGATGGGGACATCTCTAGATCTTACTGTAGGCTAAATGCATTTAGTGCTGTCAACCGTTTTCTGTCACAACTCTCATAATAACATTGTTTGCCGTTCACAAAATAAATAATAATACACACAAGAAACCAAAAACTATTCGCTGTATCCAGTCCAAAGCATAAGAATCTACATTTATAGCTAAAGCCTTGTTCAAGCCTATCTGTATACGCCTCATTTTTTCTCCCTAAATCTGTTGAGAGAACCACAGCATGAGTGGCTTAGTTTTATTTTGAAGTGCAGAACAAGTGCCTATATCATTTACTGCAGTAGTGTCTTTAAAACAGCTCTTTTGGCAACAAGTGCAATTATACTAATCAGGATTAAAATAATGTTAACTGTGAGGCACAAACAAATGCACAAAAACACTAATCGAGCATCTCCTTCAAGTTTAATTCAGTCTCTTTGTACTTTTACTCTTAAAAACGTATAAAACAGTACAGAACTAGTTCACGTGAAATAGTTTACAGTGGTCCAAAAAATCCTCTGATCCTAATTATTCACTGCAATTTTCTGAGTCTATAGATGGTATTCATAACTCTCAGAAACCAGAGTGGAGTTGGGTCATGAACATAACACCAAATTACTGACACCAGACAATAAAACGCAATATAACGATGCATAGATAATTTTGACCTCTAGAGCTCAAGAATAATATATGCGCATGCCAAAGCCCAAAAGACTCGACTCTCGACTCCAGCAGCGGCGTGAGGCTCGAGCCGCCAGAAGCAACAAGTGAAGCTCGACTACTGACTGTGAAGAAGAAGAGAAACTGAAAGTTGTTTTACTCATAAAATAGGTTTAGAAACAACATCTGCAATTGAGTCTTTTGGGCTTTCACATGTGCAGTGGGAAATCAACAGAGGGAAGTGTAAGGCTGCTTATAAAGTTGTTTTCTAATGTTTCCAGACACTAATGAGTGAACCAGGCAGAGCGTTTTGTTTGTTAGACTCGTGGCTGTTGTAAGATGGGTTAAAGTGGTGTTAAGCTTCTTCAGTGTGAAGCAAATTGGTGTTTTACATGGAAGTTAAGAACTTGCCCCCATCACTACACTAGTTTGTTGCCTTGACAGACTCACTGCCACAGTGAGATCTCCGCCGAGGAAACACTGATCTGTGCTGTTTTTTGGCTTCTGACAGAATTCAACCACCTCTAGCAATTAGGGGTGGCACGGTATATGTATTTGTATTGAACCGTCGCGGTACAGGGGTCACGGTTCGGTGTGCGCATTTTGACGGAGAATATACGATACAAAAGTTTAATATTGAACTGACCACGGGACTTTCCTTTTGCCACGGTTTCCTTAACCATTGCCATGTGCAAGCCCTGATTGGTCCATGAACATGTATACATGTCTGGATTGGTCTAGCTAGCAAACTTCTTCAAATACAAAACTGCTGTTGTTGAAAGTTGCTGCTGTTAGCTCGTTGCGAGAGGGGTGAAAGACGATGGCGAGTAATTCAAGCCCGGAGTTAGAAGACCCACCACCATCATTTAAGTCGGTGGTGTGGGCAGGGCTCTACAGTGCGCTCATTTCACTCGCATTTGCGAGTAAATATTTCGGCGTGCGAACGAGAAAAACAAAACAGGGTCACCTGTGCGAGTGCTTCTGCAGCCACAATAAGGAGAGCTGCGCACAGACGTAACGTGACGAGTTAAACGTTCTAAATGTATCAAACATTAGGGGCGCACTCACACTAGGACTTCAGAATCGTGCCCAAACCTGGATCGCCCCTAAAGCGCAGCACGCTTTCCCAGCGCGAGCGCAACCGAACACCTCCGACCGCGCACAACCCCAGCATACGAGCTCCGCGTGTGCGGCGAAATCACTCATAGAACAATCTCCGCATCAAAACACACCCATGCCCACCTTAAACGAGGCGTGCCGCAGCAGGACCCACACCTCTCCCACACAGTAGACACCCCCGTGCTGCTGGACTTCCTCCTCCGCTAAAGCGAGAGCTTTGTCTTGGTTTTGTCTCGGACTCGAGCGCATTTGGACTCAGTCTCGTCACGGACTCAAGGTCTGAATACTGAGTGCGGTCATATTTCATTACTGCCGCTGCTTTCGGCAATAAACTTGTGCTGGTATGCGGGACCTATGCGCTGGAGCGACGCGGACACTCCGTGCGGCACCGCCAGTGCGCGGCTCGTCCACCACTGCGCGCACCCAGAAGGTACCTAAAAGGCACCTAAAAAGACCATGTGTTAAAACTTCACTGATGTACCCAGCTCAGTAACCAATCAATATACTCAATGTGGTGCTTGTGTGTTCACTTGTTTTACATGTTTTACTTTTACTTGTTTTACTACAAGTTGCAGTTATCTCAGCTGGAGATTTAGGCAATAAAAAGCAGCCTTTGAGGACAGCCTTTCTGGTTATGTTTTTTTTCCTGCACTGTACCGAAAATGTACCGAACCATGGGGTCTGTACCGAGGTACGTACTGTACTGTGAATTTTGTGTACCGTGCCACCCCTACTAGCAATGGACTTTAGCTTCAAACGTGCTGGAGTTCAACTTTAACACTATGTCTAGTCTATCATGTGTTACCTGTGTGACATATTCAGCGTTGATCTGAGCCACAGACGGGGCTGCTGCCTTCTTTGCTGGAGTTTCCTTCTTCTCTGTGGAGGTGGCCATCATGAACAGACGCACGGGTCACTGGTGTCAACAACAAGAAATACATACAGTATATGAACACATTTTTGAACAATAAACCAAATATTAATAATACATTGCATTGAGCAACTTTCCTAGTGGAGGGTCTGATACCTCTTTTTATTGTTTTGCCTAGAATGTTACACAATATAGCACAAGCAGGTTACAGCACTACGCTACATTACAGTTCAGATCTATGTGTCAAAAAAGCCTTTGTCAGATATCTGAAGAAGGCTTTTTTGCTAAAACATAATTTAAAATAAAAAAGATTTTGGACATCGGCCAATGGCTATGCATTTTTTCACTTTTAAAGAGCAAACTACTACTCAGGTAATTCTAAGAATAACTGTCTGGATGTAATGTCTGATTTAAATAAAATTTTAAGTCAGTGTAATTGAGAAAGAAAAACACATTAAATAATAATCTATCAATATAAATAATAATCTAAAATAATAATCTGTTCTTTGCTGATGGAGCACAAGAATGAGAATTAAATCATATCATAAATCATATCTGAAGAAGCAGCGAAAGAAATACAAATGTTCAAATTATATTATAAAATTATATTGTCTCATGAAGCTTTTGTCACTCACAGTGGGAAGAGTAACGACAAGTTTTACTCAAGTAAAAGTACTGTTACACTGTATAAGTTACTCAAGTATATGTACTTGAGTAACATACTTTGAATATCATTGGGACGCAGTTATAAAAAATATACATTTTAAACATATTTTAATTGAAAATATGATTAAAGACTTCCACACATTTAGAACCAGGGATGTGTGTGTCGAAACAGTAAAACTCAGACATTTGGTTTACAACTATAGGTTTAAATTAAGCTCTAACGCCGATATAAGATAATGGTAAATTCAGGTTTCGTACAATATCCCGACCGTCTTCACTGACCTTTATTCTAATGATTTTATTCCAACATGAGCTCGTCTTTTGGTGGTGAAAGAAAAGCATGTACACAAAACGCGCTGTTTGCGACGGACTTCCTGGTTTGGTACGTCCCAACGTCGTCGTCCCCACTATTGATTGAAATTTCTGTTCCGACCAGCGAAGGTTCCTACTGTGGCGAGATCAAGTTCAGGGCATTTTGGGTCGGAGAAAGAAAAAAAAAGAGACACATGATGAAAGAGCAGATCATATTTGATTTTTGATTGTTTTTATTTTATTTTATTTTTTAACAGATTTTTTTTGTCCTAAAAAACTAAACTGACACAAGAACCAACGTTATTTAGATAAATGGGCCACAACATATTTAACAGAACAGCCTTGTCCATAAATCTCGTTTAACCATGAAAATGTAACTATATTATAAAATTAAAATCAACAATAAAACAATATAGGAAGTGTATAAGCTGCCGTCTTTACTTTGTCCACTAGAGGGCGCCACACACCAGGGAATGGTAGCAACAATTTCCATAGTGTAACTATAAATAATAATAATAATAACAACAACAACAACAACAACAACAACAACAACAACAACAACAACAACAACAACAACAACAACAACAACAACAACAACAACAACTATTATTATTATTATTATTATTATTATTATTATTATTATTATTATTATTATATAAGTGCATCAGATAAATGCATGTTTTAAATTGGTATTGTGATTAAAATTCTAAGTTTAAGTCTAATTCAAATTCACCCTTTGTTCACCCTGCATAACCTCACTTATAAAATTGGATGTAATTTTATGAAAATTATTGCAAGGCCTTCGTTTTTGCAAAATGGGAATCAGCTCAGAAAAAGCACGGAATTATTTTATTGTCTTGCCTAAAGATACATTAGTACACTCTGGTCAAAACTAGAACTGAACATCTACTTCCTGATATATGACCTAACCTATAACATCTGAACATACTAAATAGCCTAAAAATATGAATCCACAATTTACACATTATTTGTCTAGTTTTACTTTCATGCAGTTTTTCCTGAACAACTGAATATTACAGTAAATACTGTATCTCATAGTATCATTGTTGTTGGTGATTGATAAATACAATTAAGTCTTCCTCTGAGCTAAAGACGGTCACCCAAATGGACAGAGTTTGCCCACAGCACCCACCCACAGCACCCAGAGCACCCACGTATTATTATTGTGAATGAAAACAAAACTAAAATGTTAAACCGTAATAAACCCAAAGTAAATTTAAGGTAAGATAAAGGTTAAAAAAAAAAAAAAAGACAATTGTGCATAAGATTGAATTACTTTGAAATTAAATAGGACCATACAACACAGGTCCATACAAAACAGCAATAAAATTCAACTATAGGAATTTTTAGAGTGGCTAAATATAACAGAAATGAACTAAATCTTAAAAGAAATGTATGTAGCCTGACTCTGACAGGTATTACAGTCTCAACTGAACCTGGGTTGCCAGACAGAGGACTCATCCAGGTTTGTTCATGTGTCTATACAAGGGTTTAATGTCCTTTATTTGAATATTATTTAAATTGTGGTAGCTAAACTCCACAAATAACACTTTTAATCATATTATTCTAGCTTGGACTAACTCTACACTTCAGTTTCTGATGACAAAAACAATCCAAAACAATAAATCAATAACCCACTCAACTCACCAAATTACGCTTTTCTGCACTAGTATTCACCCTTCAGGCTCAATCAGAGACATTAGAGGTCTGGTCTAATAACGGGCCCTGTGGAGAGAGAGAAAGAGGCCCCTGGGTTTAACTTGTGATGTATGGAGCCATAGGAGAAAAGAGGAGGAAGGGATAGAACGAGGGATGGGATATGATGCGACATATCTTCAATTTTGGCCAAGCTTTTTTGCAGTGCAGGTTGGCAGTGGGCAGGTGCACGTGTGAAAGCCCAAAAGACTCAATCACCGATGTCGTTTCTAATCCCATTTAGTTATGAGTGAATGATATTTTTTGAAAAACGCTAAAAAAAAATTTCTTTCAACAACTTTCCGTTTCTCTTCTTCTTCAGTCAGTAGTCGATCTTCACTTGTTGCTTCTGGCGGCTCGAGCCTCTCGCCGCCGCTGGAGTCGGCAATCGAGTCTTTTCGGCTTTAACATGTGCAGTGGGAAATCAACAGAGGGAAGTCTAAATCTGTTTATGAAGTTATTTTCTAACGTTTCCAGACACTAATGAGTGAACCAGGCAGAGCGTTTTGTTTGTTAGACTCGTGGCTGTTGTAAGATGGGTTAAAGTGGTGTTAAGCTTCTTCAGTGTGAAGCAAATTGGTGTTTTACGTGGAAGTTAAGAACTTCACTACACGTATCACTGGGACGTACTGTTGCCTTGACAGATTCACTGCCACAGTGAGATCTCTGCCGAGGCAACACTGATCTGTGACGTTTTTTGGCTTCTGACAGAATTTCACCACCTTTAGCAACGGACATTAGCTTCAAACGTGCCGCAGTTCCCCTTTAACCCACCCCACCCCCAGTGTCTGTGTACACTGGTGTATGAGTGGCTCCTTGATATAAAGCGTGCGCGAGTGCCTTGAAGGTTTCAAAGCTCAATATACAGTAGTGTGTAAAAGTTCTAGGCATGTGGAAATATGCTGTAAACTAGGAATGAGTTCAAAATTGGAAGTGTCAATCATTTATTTTCACTAATCAACAAAACACAGTGAATGAACAAAAGAGAAATCTAAATCAGATCCATATTTGGTGTGATCTTTGCCTTCAGAAGAGCATCAGTTCTTCTAGGTTTTACTTGCAGACAGTTTGTGAAGGAACTGGGCTGGTCGCTGTTCCAAACATGTTGAAGAACTAAGCCCAGATCTTGTGTGGATGGCGCTTCCTCACATCCTTCTGTCTCTTCATGGAATCAGACTCACTCCATGATGTTGAGGTCAGGGCTCTGTGGGGCCAGACCAGCACCAACACAACTTCTGACTCTTCTTCAAGCTCAAAAGAGTTCTGAAGGACTTTGGCTTTTTGTTTTGTTCTTTCTTGTTCTTTCTTTGTTTTTCTGTTTATCCAGGGCCAGGCTGAGGTGGGAGCAGTCTGAGCAGGGACTCACAGACTTCCCTCACCCCAGACATTTCTTCCAGCTCTTCCAGGAATCCCAAGGTGTTCCCAGGCCAGCCAGGAGACATCCTCCCGTCTCTGCAACCTCATGTGGTTGTCAGGGGTAGTGCCACTGGACAGGCCAACCAGAGTAGGGGTCAATCGATATTCCTAACCCTAACCCAGTGTACAGTTATAGAAATATCTATTTTTCTTTTATAAAGAAGCTTTTTATGGAGCTAAATTATTCCCTGATTGTGGGAAAGATGGACTGGCGTGAGTAGTGTTGTGTTTTAGTTTTTCCTCGAAAAGAGGGAGCCACTGTCTGTGTGAATGTTCTTGTATGTCAGTTTCACCTCACCTACGGTCCTGGTTGAGTCCTGGTTGAGTCCTGGTTTAGTCCTGGTTTAGTCCTGGTTTAGACCTGGTTTAGTCCTGGTTTAGACCTGGTTTAGCAGCTATAAGAGGTTAAATGAGTTTTCCCTGCAGGGTAGTTGGTTGTCCTCCTGTAGAGACAGGCTTGAATTTCTGTCACCTGAGAGGAACTCTGAGTAGATCTGCTGCTCCTCCAAACATAAACCTTTAACAACAATCAAGTTTTGTTTTCACCGCAAATTAGCGTACACATGACATACTGTTTCATACAAAAAAATATTTTATTTATTTTACTAAATAAGAGAAACTGTGTTCTTCGTTCATCCTCTGGTGGTGATCTGGACTCTGTTTTTGTGATTTGTGACATTTCAGCTCCCAGATAACCACAGATAAAACCTTCTCTATGTTGCTAAGTAAAACTTGTATCTAACAGAACTCATAATTCTACAGCAGATGTAAAACATTTGGGATCATGTTGAGCTGCTTTTGTCTTATCAGTGAGTTCACCATCTTTTGTGATTTCCTCTGTCCTAAAATGGCCCCGGCGTCTTGTCTGGAGATGTGGACCACAGCAGGTCTAAGAGGACAGCCAGCAGGACAGGAGCAGGACCCGGGACTCACTCAGCTCCAGGACTGGGACAGGGGACAGCGCAGGAGAGGACTGTCCCAAACCGGTGGACAAAGTGTCTTCAAGTCCTGAAAAAAGGAGGGACATAGAAAATAAACATTAATAAAAACACTTGTCATTTTTGAGCTTTATATAGTACACATACCCCAACAGAAGTACTCCAGCCTATTTTTTCAGCCAATCAGATTCAAATATTTGTCCTTACACTTGACATTTTCCAAACACTTTCAGCGAGCCAGGCTATCCTTCGCTAGAATCATTTGGATAATTTCAGACCTGAAATTTCCACTAAATCTCCATTAAACTAAAGGTAAAAAGGAGCTGTTAACTTGAACACTATCACTTCATGACATCATGATGTGGAACAGAGCATTTTGAGCTGTGGGCAGGCGTATGTGAATGAATAAAACATAACTCCAGGTAACATTCTAACATGGCTCACAAGAGTCAGTTCTGTGTAATGTAGGACCTTTAAACCAGGGGGTAACATTGTTTCTTCCTCAAAAGCCGGAGTTGGCTTTGCTTCAGTCATGCTTGTTTTATGAAAACCTGTTTAATATGTCTCCCATCAAGTAAAATAAATACGAGTGCTGTCAAACGATTCATTTTTAAAATCAGATTAATCACACTTTAGAATGTTGATTAATCACGATTAATCACAGTTAATTTTTCTTCAAAAAAGACCAAAATATTTTCACAAAAATCCAATTTATTATCAAAAAGTTATATTATTGACATTTTTCTATCGCTGGTACAACATTTCTGCGGGTTGTTGTGCTCGGCTTGTTGTTGGTACAAGTAGCGTCGTTGCTGCCGCTGAATAAACCCGTGTTTTGCTTTAAGACGGTATTTTAAACTTGTGCTTCTGTGGAAAGAGAGTTCATCACTGTAATATCTGCAAACTACCTTAGTTTGATCTAAAGTCATGTATGGACAGACCTGATCACTGACCTAATAACCTGCGCCGCCTTTCAGGTCACCATCCTCACTTTCCATAGACGAGCATGTGTGTTCAAAATAAACTGTGTGATTAATCTTCGTTAAAAAACTTTACTGTGATTTTTTTTGTGATTAATTGCATGTGTTAACGTGTTAACGTTGACAGCCCTAATAAAAAGTTTTTTTTTTTAAAAAAAACACAGTATTGATTTTCCTAGGATTGTTACAACACAGGTAAAAGTCTGGAGGTCTCCTGTGTGCATAAGTACAGAAAACCACTGCAAGAATTGTTCTACGCAATTCTGCTGTTGAATGGTGTTTATTACAACTGTTTGTTTCTGTTAAGGGGACAGTTCAGAATTTTGGACACAGGGCCTCATTTCCTCATGAGCCAGAGTGTTGGAGACGTGTGGAGACACTTTTTGAAAAATTCCATCCAGTCCTTGTATTTGCAGAGGTTGCTGGTGCTAGGCTAGTGCATGTCAATGTCCATAGTCGTCCTGCCACTAAAAACAGTCTTACCCACTCCACAGACCTTAGGAAAACTATTAGAACTCCAGACTGTCCATAGAATCATTTTAGAAGTAAAACCAACCGATGCATTTGAAGGATTTGTGTCTGAGCAGCAGCGGTGAGTTGTACTTCCTGACAGAAAGCTTGGCAGCGGCGGACTGACATGCGACGATTCATGCGATGCAAGGTTAGTTTTATTTCAGACATGATATTCTAAAACATGACATAACCACGCAAAGAAACTCAAGTGAATGTTTAAAGGTCAATAACAACAAATGATGCATAATATGACTGATAAAATGCTGTATTTCTGCTGGGTTATGGCACAGCTTGTTGTGTTGCTGTTGTACATTCTCATCAGCATCTTGAGGCACTGTGGTAGCCCTGGGCCTTCTCCTCTTGTATCCTCGGACCAAATGGACACGTTTGTATGAAGCATTCCTCGCTAATTGTAATTAACGAGTCATTTGCTGGTTGATTTGAACGGTTTGGAAGTCAGTGTAGCACAACAGAAGACTGGGCTCAGGGCCTAATCAGACAATTAACCCAGCAGCTATTGGTTATTATGGGCTTAACTGGAAACCGTATTACGTCATCCGATCTTTCCCAGTCTGGACTACTATAGTGCGAATCGACACTATGTCAACTTTTTGGCTTCTAAAATGAGTGTTATATGGTGTTTTAAATGCATTGTCTTCTAATTTTTTCATACAAACTAGGCAAATGTACAGCTTTTTGGTCAAAAATGGAGCACGGGCTGCCTGCAGTGCCCGCGGTCATTTCAAAAACGACTAAAATGAAGAGCCAGAAAGCAGCAGTTACAGGGAGAGGGTCAACGCTTTTTCTGCACAAAGTGAACTGGAGCCAGAGTCGATGGAGCCAGGGGTGTGCCCATGCTCACTTTTTACTATATTTCAGTGCTTCTTAGTCCCCCCAGGACTAAACTAGGGACTAAACCAGGGACTAAACCAGGACTGAACCAGAACTGAACCAAGACTGAATTAGGACAGAATTAGGACTAAACCAGGACTAAACCAGGACTAAACCAGGACTAAACTAGGGACTAAACCAGAGACTAAACCAGGACTAAACCAGAACTGAACCAGGACTGAACCAGGCACTAAACCAGGGACTAAACCAGGACTAAACCAGGACTGAACCAGGACTAAACCAGGACTGAATTATGACAGAATTAGGACTAAACCAGAACTAAACCAGGACTGAACCAGAACTGAATCAGGATTAAACCAGAACTAAACCAGGACTGAACCAGGCACTAAACCAGGCACTAAACCAGGAACTAAACCAGGACTGAACCAGGACTGAACCAGGACTGCATTAGGACAAAGCCAGAACTAAACCAGAATTGAACCAGGGACTAAACCAGGAACTAAACCAGGACTGAACCAGGTCTGCATTAGGACAAAGCTAGAACTAAACCAGAACTGAATATAATGATTCTGACCATAAGTAGTGCCACACTTCTACTTCTCTAATATGTTACTTTCTATGGTAGTGCATGATAAAAACAGTGAGGCCTGTAAAAAGACGCTCATTCTTGAAGCACATGCATAATTTGTCTGACTTAGCACTGTTGTCACTGTTGTCGGGCTGTGTTCTCTGTAGCGCAGTTTCTAGCAAGTTGAGCGTCCACACTAAAGGCTAAAAGAAGGTATCAAAGAGGTAACATTAACACAAATGTCTTTTCTGTCATTATCAGCGTGTTTTAAGTGTCTGCAGAGCCTTCCTAGTCTACGTTTAACCTATCAGAGTACTCGCTAATATGAAAAATACCTAAAACATGTTGGGTATCTGAGCGTTTGCCAAACAACCCTGCTTTAGACAGTGGAGACACTCGCGAAACCAGTGGAAATGAGGTTTAATTGGCCGATCGAACGTTGTGATTTCATTGGAAACTCGACGATACGGATTAGAAGACAAATCCACGTTGTCGTCTACCTTTCCATTGTGTCCGTCAATCAGAACTCAACATTTTGCTCCGGACGATTGACTATCACCCTCTCAAAATGTCAGGCTGTCACTCCCTCCTTCAGCGTGACCTGTCTGCCGTCACTAACCCGCACAGACGCCCTGTTTAGAGGTCTGATCTGCAGCATATGTGAAGTCTACAGAACCGTACGGCCGACTGTACCGCACGAGGAGAAGGAGCAGAGCCGGAGGTCTTTGGTTTTGCCGTGACTTTTAGGGACGCGTGTGCTGTGACCCGTGACGTTGGACCCTGGGTCAGCCTGCGGGGGGCGATGAGATGAGTCAGTGGATTGGGGGCAGAGTGGAAGTGTGAAATGAAAGAGAGATTCAAGGGCAAATGGGGAGAGAGAAAGTGCCTCTGGTTTATGAAAGCCCCACTACCCCACATGGACAGGGTGGAGAGACAAAAGATGGACTGATATAATGGGCATGTTGTTTAGCTCCATGTCTAATGTAAGGTCAAAAGTCTGTGAAGGATTTCAAAGTATAGTACATTAATTCAGTAAAAATGTCTAAACTACTGTAACCGAAAATCTACTGGTTCAAAAACCATAGTTATGAGAAGAACAGTAACAGAAAGGACAGCCGCAAAGACCTCTCTGCAAAATTTGCTGAATTTTTTAATCCTCTATTCGACAAGCTGGTACTGATGATGGAGACAGAGTGCAGGAGTGAGCTGAAGAAATGTTTAAACACAGAGTATTACACTTCCATGTGGTATTATTGTTAACATATTACATATTTAGATCACCATTTTACCATTTTGAAAATGCTAGATTCACCGAAAACAATGTTTTTAACATGTTCAATAAGTTTCACTTTCTTTGAGCCCCCCTCCCTTTGCTCCCCGTGCTTTACTCCCCCTTCAGAGCACAATCACAAAACCATCAGTGTGTACCCGCTAATGAAGCTACTGCACACTGCATCAGGTTTGGGAAGCTGTAGTGGATTATTTTGTATCATACTTTAGTAGGCTATGAAAAATGGCCATGAGGGAGCTTCATAGATGTATAATAAAATCTATAAGGTGAACGGAAGATGGTGGCATATTGTTTTCAGTGGCCTGTGCTCATTAGAGTTTGGGCCCAAAAAAAAGTTTCTCTTCCGCATTTACTTCCTCAATATGGGCGAGCTCCTCCAACCCGTGTGACGCCTGTAACGTGTAAAGAGCGGAGCTAGTGTGAGCTCAGAGCGGAGCTAGTGTGAGCTCAGAGCGGAGCTAGTGTGAGCTCAGAGCGGAGCTAGTGTGGGCTCAGAGCGGAGCTAGTGTGGGCTCAGAGCGGAGCTAGTGTGGGCTCAGAGCGGAGCTAGTGTGAGCTCAGAGCGGAGCTAGTGTGAGCTCAGAGCGGAGCTAGTGTGGGCTCAGAGCGGAGCTAGTGTGAGCTCAGAGCGGAGCTAGAGCGGATCTTGGCAAAGTCTTACAAATATCACTTTTAGGCGCTTTGAGGAATTAAACATGTTAAAAAGTTTATGCTGTGAAAACAGAAAAGAATCCCTACAAAATTCAATCTTTGTGAAAGTTGTCGATGTCCTGTCAGGCGAGCACGGGCAGTTTGAATTCCCAAAAAATGCACTGCGTTGGGAGAATTCTGTCTGGGCCCAAGTGCCCAGGAGCTGCAGTACCTGGAGCTAGTCGGTCTTGGGCCGGGACAGAGATTTATTTTAGATCAATGGGGAGCATGGGGGGGTAGGCTTATGGGCAAAGCCTTGTAAAGACTCTTACTACTAACTGAATATGGCCTGAGAGAGAACGCTAGATTACTCAAACATGCATGGATCTAAATATCAATCCTCTTCAGGCATGTTTTTGATGAAGTAACAACATTATAACATGGTAGAAAGCTCCGAAAAGTCACTTTGTCATAATACTCCTTTTAAAGCAACTTTAATGTACTCCAATATGAAAAATGAGGTTGGTTGTCATGGCAATTAACTATTTAAGACAAAATATAATATCCTTTGAATGGGGATAAAAAGTCCTCCAAATATACATTATGATCCATGATATATAGAATTATGTAGCAAAGGGAAAAAAGTGAAATAACTCAACTGCATATTTTTTATTCAAATTTTTATATTCAAATTCATCGTGTCCACCCTTTGCTTTGTTGACAATGCAGCAAACCTTTGTCCTTCTCTCAATGAGTTCACAATGAAGTCTCCTGAAATGGTTTCACTTCACAGATTGCGTCAGGGTCAAAAAGAGCAAATCAGCGAACCAAGCAAAGGGTGAATACTTTTAAAGATCAAACATCTGAAAAAAAACTTCATTTTTGAGTTTACTTTTTGTTCATGTGTCATTCATAGTTTTGATGCCTTTACTGAGAATCTACAAAGTAAATACAGTTGTGCTCATAAGTTTCCATAGCCTGACAGAATTTGATTGATTTCTTGTCCATCTTTCAGAGAATATGAATGAAAACACAAAAACTTTTCTTTCACTCATGGTTAGTGCTTGGGTGAAGCCATTTCTTATCAAACTGTGTTTCCTCTTTTTAAATCAGAATGAAACAGAAACTACACAAATGACCCAGTGACAGCTGGAGTCTTTTGTGATAGTTGTGGATGTGTTATTTTCTCTGATGGTAAAGCTGCCCATGCTTCTTGGCAAAAGGCTCCAGTTCCTGTAAATTCTTGGGCTCTTGTCTGAACTGCAGCTTGAATCTGCCCAGAGGCTCAGTGATACTGAGGTCAGAAGAGACGAACACTCCAGAACCTTCACTTTATTCTGCTGGAGCCAGTGACAGCTCCACTTGCCTTTGTGTTTTGGATCATTATCATGTTGGAATATCCAAGTACGTCCCATGTGCAGCTTCTGGACCAAGAAATCATCAATTCTGCCAGGGGATGGAAACTTATGAGCACAACTGTTATTATGGAAATAAAGCTGAAACAGAAGTGACTCCAAACCTTTGACCGGTCGTGTAACTCACCTTCCAGTATCTCCATGGCCAGTGGACTATCCCGTCTGTAGAACACTCTCGCGCACAGAGGAACCAGCTCTGTTCCCATCTCCTCCAGCGCTCCTCTGAAGGCTCCACCGAACTTCTCCAGCACCTCCGGCCCATCCACGCCTTCCCCACTCACGGACACGCTCAGAGAACCTTGCTTCCCATCGGCGGACCTCATGCCGCGGCACTCTACAGACCCGCCGGCCGCCGTCTTCGTGGTTCTGTGACAGGAAGTCCTCTGGCCGGGTTCGTCCTGGACAGCGGTGACATGCAGTTCCACAGACGCGCCTCTAGGTAGCGCAGGGACCGCCAGGATAGTCAGGGGGCAGGGGACGGGGTCAGGGCCGACCAAAATGTCCTGTAATGAGACGTGTATGGAAATTAAACAGCAAATTAGACACTGTGTCGCTGCTTGGGTAACAACAAGCTAAAGGGACCCCCCGCTAGGCCCCTGCTGAGAAAAAGACCACCAAAACAACTCTATCAGTGTTGGATACAAGCTAATGCATGTGTTAAATCTATTCCTATACCATTACACACATTTGCACTGAAATGTGTTTTCTATTGGATTGTGTGATGATGTTTTGTTTTATTAAACAAATAAAACACATTTGGCCCTAAGACCAAAATGTGTTTGAGTCAAAAGAAACAACCTATTTATTTTAACTGTACAAATAGGCCTGTATACTAGGGGTGTAATGATATACAAGTCTCTTATTGCAATATTGTGGGAAAGCTCACGATATGGTGTGGAGGCTCACGATATTACGATATTCTACAGAATAACAAGACTGACATTCTAAAATGCTTTGACCAGTCATTTGGTACAACATTTATTGTCATTAGGGATGGAACGATATCCAAATCTCTCTGTATGGAGTGACATAGCTGTCAGAACTATTTGTGTGCCTAGGAATGAAATGTGTGTATTTGGGAAATCTGTGCGTATTTAGCTGTAGTTGAGCGTAAAATAAATATTCGGAAACTCTCAAATGAGTCCAGTCGTACGTAAACTGTGTTGTGTGTATTTTTTTCCATCAGAATACGAATTGAAAAGTTACGACATCAAGAATTACAATTACGAAATGAAAAGTTACGATTAGGCTTTCTTCAGTACGAAAACAAATTCACACACGGGACTTTACTGTCAAAAATCATCACGTCACACAGATATGAACAGTAGATCTCACGTTCAGCCTCGTGGCGTTAATACCGCCGCCATCTTGGTACAGGCTTCCCTGGTCTAAGTATCACTGATCGTCATTTGACCAAAACTTTTTCACAGTCTCAGTGAGTGGAGATGCTGGACTTTTGCCCCGCACATACGGACTAAACCAGGACTGAACCAGGACTGAATTAGGACTGAACCAGGACTGAACCAGGACTGAACCAGGACTAAACCAGGACTGAACCAGGACTGAACCAGGACTGAACCAGGATTGAACCAGGATTGAACCAGGACTGAACCAGGATTGAACCAGGACTGAACCAGGATTGAACCAGGACTGAACCAGGACTAAACCAGGACTGAACCAGGACTGAACCAGGATTGAACCAGGATTGAACCAGGACTGAACCAGGATTGAACCAGGACTGAACCAGGACTGAACCAGGACTGAACCAGGACTAAACCAGGACTGAACCAGGACTGAACCAGGACTGAACCAGGACTGAACCAGGATTGAACCAGGATTGAACCAGGACTGAACCAGGATTGAACCAGGACTGAACCAGGACTGAACCAGGATTGAACCAGGACTGAACCAGGACTAAACCAGGACTGAACCAGGACTAAACCAGGTTGAACCAGGACTAAACCAGGTCTGAACCAGGACTGAATCAGGACTGAACCAGGACAAAATAAGTCCACTGTGTACTGTCTGCATCTAATCTCTCTTTTATTGTGCGAGTTCAGGATGAACACGTTTTGATAGTTGATGATAGTTGTTGTTGTTATGGGCCTCCTATGACCTCTTCTATATATCTGAGATTTTATATTTTATTACTTATTTTTCTATTTTACTTTGACTTGTACATTTACATTTATATTAAATATTTGACACCAGCCTCTTGCTCATTTTACTACTTATTTAGAATTTATTATTACCATTTATATTATTTTTTGCTCTTTGTTATTAGTTTATATTGTGATGTGTGAGCTCCTGCGTCCATATAATTCCCCTTGTGGATCAATAAAGTTTATCTAAGTCTAAATGAAACAGAAAACGCACACCAAAGTCCTTGTAGAGGTGCAAGTGCAAGAGCAGCAAGTGAAAAAATGCATAGCACACTCAGATGGCTGATGCCCCTTATTTTATTTTTAAAGAACACTTCGGTAAAACGTCTTCGTCAGGTCATTTTTCTTGCTTTGGACCACAGTATATGTACAGTGTATAGTTGTTGTTAATATGACTAACTAAATACTAATAAACCACAACACTAAATAGAATATTAAATACAATCAATCAATTAAATATTGTCTCACTTTAACTGTAGGCCTTTAACTCTGTTTTAATCGTACTTAATTTGTTTATGTTGCTAATAAATAAAATGTATTATGATTATGATTATTATTATATACATACACAGGCCATGATACAGTACATATCACGATACAGTGATCTTACGATTTGATATGATTCAATACAATATATTTAAATTTGTTTCGATGCGGTTCAATAAAAAATAAAGGCTAAATCAAGTCTGTGTTAAACCACATCTTGTGCAAAGTGAACAAGAAACACGCCCATTTTAATCTGTAAAACAGTGAATATGTCAAATGTGTCGCATAAACAAGTTTCCTTCCACTAAACAAGCAACAAAACTGTGTAAGCTTCATCAGTTGTAATTCGAGATGGGTTTGGACACGGCGTAACAAGTGCGCCGACCGAAGTCTGAAAATCAAACTGGAAACAATACAGTTGACATTGAGCTGCATAAAATCTATTTTTCTCCAACTGCAATCACTTTTAAATACTAAATTGACTTTTTGGAGCTTTCTGTCATATTCAACGCAGCAAAAACATGTCTGAAGTAGGGTTGGGCGGTATCCAAATTTTGATACCGTTAAACCGTCTCAGCATTTTACCGGGGTATACAGTATTACTGTGACTAATTAAGAATTATGTAGCATTCAGAAACAGAATAGCAGCTTTATATTTGAAGATGAGGCACAAGTTCTGATCAAACCAAACTTTGCAGTGCGTTCGATCACATCAGCATCAGCGCACGAGCTGTTTTTATCAGCGCTTATACTGTATTAAGTTTTGTTTCTGTAAAATGTAAACAAATGTGCTAAAGCTGCATTAAACACATTATTACTCAAACTCTATAATGAGCGGAGCACCGAAAATGTAGAGCAGTGGAGAGGACCAATCACAGCCCTTATTGTCCAAGTCACTTCCCCCTCGCAGTTTGCATCGTTTTTACACGTAGTTAGAAAGTTTGGGAGGTGCACGGCGGTCAACACAGAGGCTGTGCATAGGGGGCGCACGTCGACACAACCACGTTTTGATGCAGAACCATAAATTGAGTTTTACCATCTCCTCCGTGAAAGTCTGACTTCGCCCTCAAGCGGGAACTTTCTCCTCTTCAGCGCCTCGTCCCCTCTCGACTCTCTGCGTTCAATAAAACGTCTCCATCCCAAACTTTTGGCCTCAACATCATACACGAAGCGTCAGTCAGGATTTTTTCTTCTTCCTCGCTGCATGTGGATGGAAATCTCCGAGCATAATGACGTTTGAAGAGGAGAGAGAGCGGAGGGGAGATAGTCCCACCTGTGGTTTTAGGTTTTTATGCAGATTTTATTTAATGACGGTAATGAAACTGATACTGCTGCTACTTTTTGATACCGCGGGATACCGTATTACCACCTAACCCTAGTCTGAAGGGATTTTAGATGTCACCCATGCCCCTGCAACAAAAACATCACACAAAACAATCCTACGAATTCACAACTCGGATGCGATCTGCAAACTGTAGCTGTAACACAATAATTTAGTTAAATATACCAAAAAATACACTTGGCGATATATCAATACAGCAGTCCACGATATCGATACTGTATCATCACATTAAACGATCAATATTTCAATATTTTTGCACACCTCTAGTTCTGTTTTTCATGTTTAAGACAGTAAAAATGAGGTACAACGCCTTTACTTTTCAACATGATCCAAATAAAACGTGCTTATACACATTCTCTTTCATAATGACAAAAGTCTGTAACAGATCATTTGACATAGCGTTGAACCCCCGCTCCAGCGCACTCTCCTCGCTCCTTAAAACGGCCACTTTTCCCTGACACTTGGCTGACAGGCTCCCATTAAGTCCCATTGTGCGCTGCCCCGGGTAATCACAGTGTACAAACAACTCCACAAGAATTCATATCGAACCAAATGCGTCGCCAGCGTGACAGCCGCTATCACCCCTCCGTCCACTTTAGCCATTCAGCCCCGCTAACGCTGGCCATTAGCGGCTAGCCAAACGTCTCGAGAGCTAGCATCGGGGCTAATGGCGGCGTCTTCATCTGGTAATGGGGCAAATATGAGCGTGACATTTCACAACGGCAGTCGAAAAAAACACTTAACCCCCCTTTTCAATTTGCGCGATCAATTTTTGCAGCCACTCACACTCCAGCCGCTAAGTGCACGGTAATGACGGGTTGCTTTGGTTTTATTTTGAGAGAGAAAAGAAAATATTGACGAGACGAGTGACAGCGGTGACCCGGAGCGGCGCGCCCACTCCAGAGGCACTTTGGGTTAAACTTGAGTAAGTAATTGTTGGCTGATATGTGATTTTTGTTTGTAAATGAAAATCAATGGTGGTTTGTTGGATTGAGTTGGTCACAAATTGTCTTTCTGTGGATTCTTTTTGAATTCTTGTCTGAAGGCATGTCACTTTTTCATTATTTCACTCCGAGTAAGCTTTATTCTTTCAAAGTTCGTCAGTTGTAATTTGAGATGGGTTTGGACACGGCGTAACAAGTGCGCCGACCGAAGTCTGCAAATCAAATTGAAAACAAAACAGTTGACATTGAGCTGCATAAAATCAATTTTTCTTCAACTGCAATCACTTTTAAATACTAAATTGACTTTTTGGAGATTTCTATCATCTTATAATGTTGTTCCCTCAGCAAAAAACATGTCTGAAGTGGTTTGAGATGTCACTCATGCCCTGCAACAAAAACATCACACAAAACAATCCTACAACTTCACAAATCTGATGTGATGTGCAGTAGTTTCGTTAGCAGAATGCACACTGACTGTTGTGTCGCTCTGAAGGGGGAGTGACTTTGCACGAGGAGCAAGGGGAGGGGCGGCTCAGAGTGTCAAAAATGAAAGTGAAACATATTAAACATGGTAATACATGTTTTTTGGGCAAATATATGTGATCTAATTATATTATGTGTACACGGTTAAAACCCATAGAAGAGGAATACCCCCTCTACAACATTTACTTTTAAAGTGCACTATGTAACTTTTTTCAGGTGGAGGGACATCTTCGAGTCTGCATGGAGATGTTATTGCTTTGCCTAGAATGCATATTTATCTATCTAAAGGCTGCAACACACTAGAGGATTTTTTTTATCTTAAACGATTTTTAAACATGCGACAGAATGCACAAACACCACAGACATGAGGAGAATCTTATGAGACTTAAAATCTCTGATCACAAACACTGCAGTGGGATCTGTGTGTGGACCACAGGATATAAATCTGTGAGCGCGATGGCATCAGCTGTTTCCTGTCTACAGTAAAACCACTCGCTCTGAGACTCTGAAGTGTTCAAAGATCAGAGCTCTGCACTTCCAGTTTAGAAGTCCAAACTGTGTTATTATTATGTGTGAAATGTGGTGCACACATGCGAGGAACATCTTTCGTCTTTTTACTTTCAAAGAATGTTTCAAACTGGATTAATAGTGCGGTTTTGTGGACTGGATGTCATTATTTGCGGAGGACAATTTCTATGGATAATGTGGATCAGATGCTGCACTTTAAATGTGCCACTTTACATCAGGTGAGTAATAAAGTCTTTATTTTCTATATATCCTGAGTTTGTTTGTTGCATCTCTGTGTCCGTCGCTCCTCTGCCCCTGACGCTCTGTTTTATTGTCTGTTACCATCGCGTTGTTGATGTTTGGTGGTTCTGATCTGACTCCACACATGAGGAGCAGCGGCTTCAAAATCGCACATGGAGACAAAAGGTCGGGTCACACCTCCTGAACTCTGGGAGAAGAAATCACAGCCAAAATCGGGCAAATTCTCCTGTAGTGTGTGGGAGCCTTAAAAGGAAAAAGCAGGGGATTCTATCAAATCAAGTTACAAGTCAGATCAAGTCACTCATGTGTTAAATGCTACACTGTGGCCACTGCCTTAGAAATGAGCTTGACAAGCCATTTTATGGTTAGAAGATGTAACAGGATGTCTACACTGCTCAAGGTGGTCAGGTGTGAGGGAGTTTGGATCAAGCTAAAAACAATGGCAGTTGTGTAACTGTTCATAGTGGAAGCAAAAGAATGAATGAATGGCTGAATGTGAATGGGCTGGACTTCAAAAACTGAGAAGAGAATCAGGAATTTCATCTCACTAAAATACTAAGTGTTTTGAAATGGAAATGAAAAGGGTTCATTAAAAAGGTGTAGTATTAAATCTCGAAGAATGACTGTATCTTGATAATGTTAGACTCTGCTAGTCCAGCTCGCACTGACTGATCACAAAGTCTTCCCCTGTTCGCACACCGTACATCTGCTCCTGACCTGTGCAGAGAGGAGGAGGAAGAGGAGGAGGAAGGAGGACAGTGATTCCTTCAGTCCAACCAGCACTGATCAACAATAACACGGGGGATAACAGAGTGGACTGGGGAACAATAGCCATGTCAGCACAGAGCTTTGCCCCGTCAGGCCGAGTGACAGGCCGCATACGCACCGAGCCCTTTGATAAATGTTAGATTAGCACTCCTGGCTCTGCACTAGGTATTCTCCTGGAGGGGGGCTTGTCAATACTGATTCAAGCTGGGCCGGAGAGAGGGGAGCGGGGGAGAGGAAGTGACAGGGCCGGGGTCTGCTCAGCCAGGCTTAAAGGCCACCCCACAGGGCCCTTGGGTGCTCCGACTGGGGGAGCTCGGAGCAGCCGCTAGCGTGGCTTTCATCACCGGACCACCGGCTGTCTGAGGGGTTACATCATGGTTTCTGTGTGATGGTGGGAGACAAAATGTTACGCGTGGAGGAAGTTTGTTCAGCGGTGCTAAACAAAGGGCTACAAGGGGCTGTGGGGGTGCGGGACGGGGGAAAGGAGCTGTCAGCAGACTATAGGTGGACACAGGAGAGAGGGCTTCTCAACATGGGCTTTGCTGAGGTCACCTTTCTGACCACTGCTGCGCTTGTGTCATCTGTAGAGTTCTAGTCTATGGCACCAGTGGATATTACGTTATCATTCGGACATTTGAAATCACAATATTCATCTAAATTGACTTAAAAGAAACCCTGATGTCTGCTGATGTTAGAAAACTAGAGTAGGCTTTAACATCAGTGTATTTGTATTATTTTTGACCTTCTTGCAATGATTAGACTCCAGGACAAATAAGAGTCCGATTTATAGAGAGGTAAGCGCTATCAGAGTCAATCAGTCGATTCAGTGCAATAAACACCATAATGGGGAAAAAAAGTTTTTATTTTTTTATTTGAGTTATTTTAAAGTTTTTATTTTTTATTTTTAGAGTTACAGAGGGTTTTAAGTGACGCAAAACTATGATGAATACTCAGCACAGGTACAATCCTACCAAACCAAGCCAGAGTTAGAAAAACATTCAAACCTGTCATATGCACTTTAAACACAGACAAACCTTTCACTCTTTAGAATCAAATACAACCTTTAAAGATGCATTATGTAATGTTTCTGGAGCACATCACCTGCTTATTTCTGTGGAGTTGGACAGGAATGTTCCACAATGTGGAACTAAACTTAATTGGTTCATAAATTGTCACCATGGAGATAAATTAATTCAATGCCAAAATGGTGGAACAGTAAATAACTTATATTAAATCTTCAAGTAAGCAGCATTTTTTATATTATTTGAGGGAATTACTGCAGCCCTACACAAATTTCTCTGATCTGGGCAAGATTTTAAAACTTATATCAGGTTATTCATCTTGTTTTCAGATTTATTATCGACTTACTAGTTCTGAAACTGCTTCATTCTAGTCTAGAGGTCGTTTATTTTGTCAAGTAAAATAATCTTGCTGCATGAACATGCATGAATTTTCTGACTGATAAAGGGATAGTATGGGTTTTTTGACATGAAGCTGTACGTCCCCGTCAGCAGTGTCGTGCATCAACACTGACTTACCTCCCACAGCGTCTGGTGAGACGAGTTCTTCCCCGGTTTTGGTGCTGATGAAAGTGTCCAGCAAGTTGACTGGAGTCATGAAAATAAAGTGTTTTTCTTCTCAAAACAATATGTGTTCAAAAGAGTAAGACATTTGCATCAAATAAGTCAGTGTTGATGCACGACACTGCTGACGGGGGACAGATTCAAGAAAAAAAAAAAAAAACTATCCATTTAAGTGTTTATATCTTAAATTTTGGCCAAGCTTTTTTGCAGTGTAAACTCCGCCCAGAGCCTTAAGATCAGTGGACCAGCTCCTGTTGGTCATGCCCAAAACTAGGGTCAAAGTGAGAGGTGACGGTGTCTTTTCTTCAGACTGTGGAAGAGACTTCCTCTTCCCGTCAGACCCTCTCAGTCTGGGGTGCAGTTTAAGACTAGACTTGTTTGCTCGACCCTATTCCAGTCAAACTCCTCAAAGAAGCTCTCCACTTAATAATAGGTTCCATCCATAACATAATAAATATGTCATTAGAAAATGGCTTTGTTCCTCAGTCCTTTAAATATGCTGTAATTAAACCGCTTTTGAAAAAACCTAGCTTAAATCCTCTCAAAGATTCTGGAACGAGTTGTGGTGAAACAGCTTTGTCACCATCTGCAGGGCAATAATTTATATGAAAAATTTCAGTCTGGTTTCAGAGCTCACCACAGCACAGAAACTGCTCTGCTTAAAGTGACAAATGATTTGCTACTAGCTGCTGATAACGGGCTGGCTTCAGTCCTGGTCCTACTGGACCTCAGTGCAGCGTTTGACACCATTGATCACAACATTCTACTGCAGAGGTTAGAATGTGACATAGGTGTCAGAGGGACCGCCCTCAAATGGTTTAAATCCTATCTATCAGATAGGTACCAGTTTGTTAGTGTAAACCAGTGCACCTCTCCCTGCTCTAAAGTAGCTTGCGGTGTTCCACAAGGATCTGTGCTTGGTCCAATCCTGTTTACTCTGTATATGTTGCCATTAGGTAACATTATTAGAAAACATGGCATTAATTTCACTGCTATGCTGATGACACTCAGCTGTACTTATCAATGAAACCTAATCAGACCGACCAAATCGATAAGCTCAGTGCCTGTGTGAAGGACATCAAAACCTGGATGACCCTGAATTACCTGCTCTTAAACCCTGAAAAACAGAGGTCATTGTTGTCGGTCCTAAAGGTCAGAGAGATTCTCTGTCAGACCAGATAATCTCACTTGACAATGTGAGTATAGCCTCTAGCTCTACTGTAAAAAACCTTGGAGTCGTGATTTGACCAAAATCTCTCATTCACAGCTCATATAAACCAAGCTTGTAAAACTGCATATTTTCACCTGCGAAACATAACTAAAATCAGAAAATTTTGCCTAAAAATGATGCCTAAAAACTTATCCATGCATTTGTTACATCCAGACTAGATTACTGTAATTCTCTGCTCACCGTCTGCACTAAAGGTACTTTAAGAAGTTTCCAGTTGGTCCAAAATGCAGCGGCCAGGGTCCTAACAGGAACTAAAAAGACGTGATCACATCAGTCCTGTGTTAAAATCACTTCACTGGCTTCCTGTCGAGTTTAGAATTAAATTCAAAGTTCTCCTCCTGACATACAAAGCCTTAAACAATATGGCCCCATCATATCTTCAGGATGCCATTGTCCCCTATCAGCCAAATAGAGCACTTCGCTCTCAGAATGCAGGATTATTAGTGGTTCCTAGAGTGTCTAAAAGTACAGTGGGGGGGAGAGCCTTCAGTTACCAAGCTCCTGTGTTATGGAATCAACTCCCTGTTGATGTTAAACAGGCACCCACAGTCTCTTTATTTAAGACCAGGCTTAAAACCTTCCTCTTCGGAATAGCTTATGACCAGGTTACTTAGTTGATGTCACTAAGATAAGCTGCCGCAGAGGAGATAACAAGCTGGGGGAAGTGTGGCAACCTGAGCACTGTCTCTGTTTCCTCCTTTTTCTCACCAGCATCACTCACTATGTTCTCATCTGTAGTTTGTTCATTGCTATTCACATGTTGTCCCTGTCCCACTCCCTGTGGAGTGGAACTCTTCAGACGCCTGATGGCAGCTGGACCTCTCTCCTCCTCCTCGCCTGGCTCCTCCTCTTCGCCTGGCTCCTCCTCCTCGCCTGGCTCCTCCTCCTCACCTGGCTCCTCCCTCCTCACCCGGCTCCTCCTCCTCGCCCTCTTCTCCTCCTCCTCGCCCGGCTCTTCCCCACCTGGGTAGCTGTGGTCCATACTGAACTGGCCCACGGGCCTGGACATCTATAGCCTGTCCGTCCATGGGAGTGGATCCCTCCTTCACTGTAGTTCTCCCCGAGGTTTCTTCTTTTTCCCAGGACCCTGGGTTTTTTGGAGTTTTTCCTTGCTGAGAAGGAGGGTCTAAGGACAGGGGATGACTGGACAATGTTTCATTTGTTGCTTTACATAAATGTTGTTTATTCCTGTTTTGATATGTCTGTGTGTATGTTTGGCTCATCCATATCTTGGAACGCCCTTAGAGGCTACTGTTGTTGCGATTTTGGCCGCTACAAAATAAATTGAATTGAATTGAATTGAAAACTCATTGGAGCGAGCGAGTCAGGTTATCTTGGTGTTTTATCATAGTTTTCACGTGTATTATCTGTATATCTGTATTTTCATATGTATATCTGTTTCTTCTGTCTTATGGGAAGCACTTTGGTCCATTGAAGTTGTTTTAAATGTGCTATATAAGCTTGAATTGAACTGAGTATTTCTTTCTTAGATTGTTTATTCATATTCTCGTAAACTAACTCCTTGCTGACTGACGGGCGTACTCCGCTTGTGTTTTCTTTGCCTCCACTGTCTCTCCCCTCCTGCCCACGTGCCCCTGAGCCTACAGCGCGCCGGGCTGAGGGTGTGAAGCCGAACGGTAAACACAGTAATAAGGAAATGGAGTGAAGGCGCAGGGCAGCGGGGGGTGGAGCTGTTCAGAGGGTTCTCCTACATTTCCTGCCCAGTGGGACGCCTCCTTCAGCCGAGTCTATAGGTTTATTCCGTGGAGCTGTCAGAAAGGAGAGTACTGACCAGTGGAGCTTTACAATGGGATGGGTACTTAGGGGCGCACTGTGGAACTTTTCTGCAGGAGGGTTTGCCACCTGCTGGTTCATATCCATCTCCTTTGCACCAGACCAATAAAAAGACGACTGTAATTGAATAAAGATAGACATGGTTTGGATTTTAAACTACTACACCCCTCCCACAACGACACTGCAAATAAAGGTGCTAAACTGGGCAATACCTGGAGGACGAAAGAAGAGAGTGATGGTGGAGGAGGAGATACAAGGAACAGTGTGATTGGTCCATTATTTCAAACTCCACCTGGCTGGAATCAGGGCAAATGTAGTCATAAGTCATATAATTATTGAAATATAAAGATAAATACTTAATATAATTATAATTTTAAAGATGAATACTTAATATAATTATAATTTTAAAGATAAATACTTAATATAATTATAATCTTTAATTGAAAAAATCAAACAAAAGATAAACACACAAAAACGCCACAAGATTCAGACATGTTATTATTTGTCAAAAAGTAATATAAAAAAATAGGCCATGACAACATTTGAGGATTGCCTCATAGGGCCAGAGGGGCTGGGGGGCCGGAATTAGCCCGCGGGCCTTAGTTTGATGACCCCTGCTGCACAACTTGAAGGAGAAATTGCTTCTCATCTTCATTTTTGGTGAGGATTGTATTAAAGTCTTGAATCAGCTTTACTCTTTCAGCTGCATCATTAACAACTTTCATTGACTGGACCCTCTCTGCTTTAATCTCCTTTATCCTTCCACAAAAAACAATGTTATTGGCTGTAAGTAAAGGGAAATACACACAATAATAAATGACCAGTGCACAATGACAAAATAGCAAGACAAGACGGCAAATTCTAGAAACTTCATGTGTCTTGTGCAACCTCGAAATCAACTCAGAATTTGACCAAATTTTACTCTTTTTAGTTTTAGGTTTGTGATCTCCTAATGCAGGGTTCAAATCAGTGAAAATTAAACTTTTATTTTTTTGCATGTTTTTTTCGACCACCCATGATAAGGCGGAGGTGTAGGAGGTGTAGGAGGTGTAGGAGGTGTAGTGGAGGCATCTGCAGCAGTGCGCCGGTGAGCTCACAGAGGAGGGGAGGAGCGTTTGACCCGGGCTAAATATTCTAATTACACTCGTTCAAACGGCGCTTAGGCTGATCCTGCCCCCGGAGACGCAGGGCTGCCTCTGTACCCACCCCAACCGCACTCACCTCTGCTTCTACCACATCTGCCCCACCTGGCACTATATCACTGTGAAGCGTCACTATAGCAACAAGTAAACAAATGAGCCCATAGGGACTTCAGAAGCATTTTCAGTTTGTGGGACCAGGGTAGAAGCGGATTAAACAACACAGAGTTTACACAGTTTTAACGCCTAAACTCTGAGTCCCACTTATCGTTGCTCCTTGCGCTAAGTCGCCCCCCCTTCAGAGCGCTACCACGTTAAAATCGGCATGAAATTCGATAATGACACAGCTACAAATCCGATCAGGTTGTGAAGTTGTAGCGTATTGTTTTGCATAATGTTTTTGTATATTTATGGAGAAATCTTACATCTAAAAGTTTTGAACAGGGAGGAGAGATCGCTAGATTACTCAAACATGCATGGATGACATCTAAAACCTCTTCGGGCATGTTTTTGTTGAGAGAACAATGTTAAAACATGGTAGAAAGCTCCAAAAAGTCAATTTTGCAACATAACCCTGTTATGGAAATCATGAAAACTCTTTAAGTCCTATTGTTAATTCAGACTTTTTGACCTGATATTAGGACAGGTTCAGCATTGTTTTGTTTTGGTTTTTTTTTCTTTTTACATATTAAACCTCCTATATGGACTCTTGTGAGCTTTAAGCAATTTTACAGTATTGTTAGCTCCTCATAAACATACCGGCACTGCAAATTTCTCTGATCCGGCCAAGACTTTAAAACTTATATCAGGTTATTCATCTTGTTTACAGATTTATGATCTACTTACTCGTTCTGAGACTGCTTCATTCTAGTCTAGAGGTTGTGTATTTTAAGAGAACTTGTCAAGTAAAATTGTCTATGCATGCAGCAAGATCATTTTACTACTTTGAAGTCATTTTCTGATAGTTTCAAGTGTTTAATCAGGGTATCCCCAGGTTTGACTAGACCTTTTTAAGACCACTTAAATGAAAACTAAAACCAACATCACACCCATTATGCGGGTGACAAACACCAGATACAATTCTAATAATGACCTTTACTCACTGCTTTAAAAAACAAAAAAACACTTTTAACATAAAAACTCATTCAGAACTCATTTATAGTCGTGTGCATTGCTGTAAAATGACCAAAACATGGTCTTGTCTCACATTGCACTGCAGCCTGGTTGAGTTTACAAAAAATAGGCTTATGAAATTTAAGACATTTGTGAAAAAAATAAGACTTGGACAAACTAACTTAAGACTTTTTAAGGCCTTAATATAGAAACCTGAAATTTAAGACCTTTTTAAGACTTTTAAGACCCCGCCACTACCCTTATAGCTTAAGCTTTTTGCAGTATGTTGTGTTTTTTTTCATGTTTGAGTAATCCTTTATTATTAGCCTATTATTCGAGTACTCAAAACACTCTGTTCCACCTTGTGATGTCATGAAGTGGTAGTTTTCAAGTGAACAGCTCCTATTCCCTTTCATTCAGTAGAGCTGGACAATTCCAGGGTTGAAATCATCCAAGTGATTCTAGTGACGGTGTGTGGGTTTGTGTGTTAAATGTGTGAACGAAACAAAACATAACTCCAAACTAATGTACATTATAACATAGATCAGAAAATAGCGTAATTCTGCTTGATACTTTGAAATGTTAAGATAAAACTGTATGCAAAATGTGTCAAAAAAAAGTGAATAAACAGCCCTCATATTCTTGGCATGAGATTTGGTATGCTAATTCCCAAAGTCCTCGTGACAATAAGATGCCAGTGCTCCAACTTCGATAAGCTCTGCTCTGTTTTTTGACACAAAGTTGACACTCCCGGATAACCCCATCGCAGACGCTAACGCTCCCCCGGCTGTGGGCAGATTACGGGGGAGGAGAGGGCCCTGTTAGGCTCGCGGGAGGGGGTTGGGGGTTAGACTACCAAAAGGGGTGGATTAGCGAGACATCTGTTGGAGAGAAAGAGAGAAGACGGTATCAAAGGCCGCGGCGGTTCCCAAATCATCAACTTTTCATGAGCGATCTTCAGTGGTAAATACGAGCTGGAGAGGCCAGGGTCTCAGGGGGAGGGACGGGGCAAGAAGTTTAAGACTCGACAGACTCCGTGTGTCAACAGTGATTTCGCAAGTAAATCTGTGCTTATTTCAGAATCAAAACCATATTACGCTATTTTTTTAATCTGTGTTATAATGTAGTTTCCTCATCACAAACAGAGCTGGAGTTGTGTTTTGGTTCAATCACACATGTTTAACACACAAACCCTGCAGATTTATGAAAGCTGTGTTCTTCTCTCAAACTGAGAACACTCTGTTCCACCTTGTGATGTCATGTGGTAATAAAGGAAGTGCTTCATTGGTTTTTAAACTCCACACACTTTCACTAGAATCATTTGGATCATTTCAGTTCTGGAATTGCCAAATCACTACTGAACTAAAGGTAAAAGGAGCTGTTCACTTGAAAACTACTGATTCATGACATCACAAAATGGAACAGAGCATTTTGAGTAGAGATGTTAACTGAAATATAGTGATATCGTATTGTCAAAGGTCTCACAATAATATCGTGGACCATCACAATATATCAAATCACAAGTCTCTTTGCTTAAATGAATACCGTATTTTTCGGACGATAAGTCACACTTTTTTTCATGGTTTGGGTGCGACTTATATTCAGGTGCAATTTATATATTAAAATATATCATTTCATATATATATAACTGTTGTATATTCTGCAAATTACAAGCTGCAAGTAGTGAAATATGCAGCCAAAAACAGTGATCGAGCAGCAGAAAGAAAGTTTGGAGTGAACTTGTGAGGGATTGGGGAAGAGTGGAGGAAACTCGAACTGTAATGAAGAAAACAAAAAAGCTAATAGCAGCTAAAATCTAGATTTAGCTGGAGTTGGCGGAGTTGCACTGAGGATGAAAAATTCAGTGGATTTAGTGATTTGGAGTGAGATGGAGAGTTTGGTAAACTCGTTCTGTTGTTTCTGCTCTAGTTTTGTGAATCACTGTTCATATGTGACGTGAACACACCAGACACATGTTCAGCCTGTTCTTCTCTGTTCTGTTGGTATTACTATAACTCGCCTTTAAGATGAAATGTCTGTTCCTGGAGTCTGATTTTATCAAATCAATTTCCCCCCCAAAATGCGACTTATCGTCCAGTGCGACTTATATATGTTTTTTTTTTTTTTCTTCATTGTGCTTTTTTTTTTTTGACTGGTGCAATTTATACTCCAGAGCATCTTATAGCCCGGAAAATCCCATAGTTAGGATGCAGAATAAAACAGAGGGAACTACATAGACCATGATCCTTTGCTCCGTTTCAGTGCAGACTACATGAAGAAATAACTGTTCTAAACACTTTGAAATCTTCATTCTTAAGTCTTGTGAAGGCAATTTTAGAGGAAAAAGGAGCACATTCACAGTTTTATTGCAAGAAATATCGTACTGTGAGGTTCATACCGTGACAATATTGTATCATGAGACTTGGATATCATTACACCCCTAATTTTGAGCTTTGGAGATGTAAACATACAGATAATAGAGTTACTCAAACATGTGAATAAAGCAGAGCACAACTCCAGGTCTGTTCTTGAAGAGGTAAAGACATTATAAGAGACTTAAAGCTCACAAGGGTCAAAATTATGAAATACAGAACCTTTAAAGAGGGAGTATTAAGCCAAATGAACTTTTGGAGCTTTCCACCATGTTATACTGCTATTCCAAAATCAAAAACAGGCCTGAAGAAGTTTTAGATGTCATCCACCCATGCTCCTGTGCGACAATTCTCCATAAATCTACAAAAACATGATACAAAACTGTACACAGCAACTGATGTGATGTGCAGTAGTTTCTTTAGCGAGATGCAGGCTGATGGTGGTGCGACAGTGCTCTAAAAGGAAGTGGAGTGTCAAAAAGAAGCTTATTAAACACGTTAATATGCTGTAAACAATAAAAGGTAACTCTGTGATCTTAATACCCCACAGAACTGTAATTCTCCCTCTTTAACGTGAGTAACCTTTTTAATACAATTGTACTTCTCTGCTCCATCTGACCCCGTCCTCTCTGACCCTCCTCTCCTCGAAAAATTGAATACTGAAGAATGCAGCAAATGTTCTTTACTTCTATTTATAATTTTCATGACTCTCTCAACTTGTAAATTAAAGTTGCAAAGGCCAAAGTCTCCAGGGACATGAGTGGGAAATGTAACTTTCCCTCCTGAACTAGAAAACACACATAGATTTCATGTCTTTTGATCCATGAATCATGTGTGAACTCACAGAACCCCAAATGAAGCTTTCTTTTCTGGCTCTTGGTGAGGGTGGATGCTTTTTCTCTCCTCTCCTGCCCCTGATCTTTCCTGCTTTGTTTCTATGTCTCGTCTTGTCTAATCTGTCTTATTCTTCGAGAGACTCTCTCTGCTCTACTCTCCGAAACTAAATTAACTATGGATTCGATAAATTGGTCTTTCAACAAAATTGACACTTTAACAAGACAAGCAGGGTCGGGCGAACCTGCGTGTTCTTCGGACACAGAGGATCTATCTATTCAGAACCAGGATTACAGGACTTCACATTTTGGATCACGCATGGACCTGATTTTTCTGAAAATTCAAATATTGAGGCAGCTTTTCAAAGCCCCACTCGGCTGCCTGGAAATTGGAGTGAGGGGCAGAGCTTCAAGCACTCGAACTGTGTGACTATGAGCCGGGGTCTGATGGACATGCTTGGACATGGTGGCTCTAAATCGCAAGTTTTGGATAAATCTGGAGGAAACTTGTAGTTCTGCATATGTAAACCATGTTATTACTAGAACTTGCCTTTAAGATGAAATGTCTGTTCCTTTGGTCTGATTTAATCAAATAAATTTCCCCCCCAAAATGCGACTTATATGTTTTTTTCTTCTTCATTGTGCATTTTTTTGGCTGGTGCGACTTATACTCTGGAAAATACTGTGATACTGATGAATTTGGTAAATGTACATTTTCGAGAATTCTGATGCCAATCAATTTTTAGAAGATAATGATGAATTTGAAATCTTGTCTTTATGGAAATTAGAATGAATTGCTTTTGATTGTTTTAACGATGAACTGGATAGTGGTTATTTTAAGGATTAATTGTTGTTACGTAAATAGTTTCTTTTAATGTATTTGGCATCTGCTCAAGAACTGCAGATGGAAAGAAGAACATCTTTTCTCTCTGAGCTTAAAGTTTCCTGTGCACTGTCCTTGTTTTAAATAAATAAAATAAATAATAATAGATGTTATTGCTTTGTCTGGACTGTTTCACAGTATGGTATTAACCCTTTCTAGCTTCATGGAGGCCAAACCAGGCCAAGATCCAGGTCAGGTGGAGATGCAAACCCTCTTTCTGGGTATTTTTGAGTCATAAAACCAACTGTAATTGAATAAATGTAAAGTAGAGGTGTTTAATGTCATACTGTGGAACATTCCAGGCAGAGACATGACATATCCATAGAAACAAGCAGGTGACAGACCCCAACCAAAAAATGTATGTATGTGCAGTGTTTTCCATCTTTGTCCGTGAAAACTGAGCTGTTAGAACAAACTGTCAGTTCAAATTGAGAAGTTGTTTTCCATTGCTATGTTTCCTGTTATTTTTGCTCTTTTTAAATGTTAATTTCTATGGCAGCATTCCTAACTTTTCCTTATTTTCAAACGTATGTATAAAATGAAACTGAATCCCCACATCCCCCTGCACATGAGCCCGCAGTGCCTGACCTGGTCTCCGTGTGCAGCCTCCAGCGTGCTCCTCCACACCTCCCGGATGAGGGGGGCGTCTCTGGGCCTGGTGGTGTAGCAGTGGGCCTGGACGACGTGGGAGAGGTGCAGACCGGGGAGCGCGGCCTGGAGGACCTGCCCCACGTGAGTGAAGCAGAGTCGGGCCTGTGCTCCGGTCCCAGCCCCGAGCAGCTCCATGGTGCAGGGGACCAGGGCGATCTGACCGGCACAGAACACAGCCTCGTTCACCTGGACGACACAGCAAAGAGCAAAGAGACGTCAGAAAAATACACAATATACACGTGTGGTTAAAGAGTCAACTTTACTGTCATTACACTTGTATAATAGTACAGTGCAAATAGTGATGTAAAATAACATAACTCTGGTGATATCGTACCGTCAAAGGTCTCACAATAATATCGTGGACCATCACAATATATCGAATCACAAGTCTCTTTGCTTAAATGACTAGTTCTGATGCAGAAACAGAGGGAACTACATAGACCATGATCCTTTGCTCCGTTTCAGTGCAGACTACATGAAGAAATAACTGTTCTAAGCACTTTGAAATCTTCATTCTTTGGATTAAGTCTTGTGAAGGCATTTTTAGAGGAAAAAGGAGCAGATTATCAGTTTTATATTGCAATAAATCTGGTACGGTAAAATGTATATGGTGAAAATCTGGTACAGAGAGATTTGGATTTCATTCCATCCCTAATGACAATAAATGTTGTACCAAATAACTGGTCAAAGCATTTTAGAATGTCAGTCTTGTTATTATGTAGAATATCGTAATATCGTGAGCCTCCCACCATATGGTGAAGGTTCCCACGATATCGCAATAAATATCGTATTGTGATCAGAATCAGAATCAGAAAGGTTTTATTGCCATATGAGTGAACAGGTTGACAACATTAGGAAATTGCTGCGATATTTAAATGTTTTTTTTTTTTATTTAACTTTTATTTAATCAGGTAAAAACCCATTGAGATCCAGATCTCATTTACAAAGGTGACCTGCCCAAGTGGTCAACAACACATGTCAAGAGCAGAAAACAACTATCAATTAAGATAAACATCAAATATGAAAGTAAAGTGCAGTGAGTGTAGAAAATATTTCAAAAGTGCAGTAGCTGTAACAAGTTATAAGGATAAAGTGCAGTATTTGCAAACAATAGATGATAAAATGCAATAAAATCTGTTTCTAAAAGCACTTTTGCAATGACAACTTAAAAACACAGACGCTGATGAATAGATGCTTTTTGCCTATTACGAAGCAAAGAACGAAAAGCTTTAAATGAGACAAGTTCAGACATTTTCAGTTCAGTTTGGAGGGTTCTCCAAGCTGAAGGAGCAGAGAATCTAAAGGCCTGTTTTCCCAGCTCACTCCAAACACGAGGAACCTGCAAGTGGTAAATGCCACTAGATCACAGGGCACAGGAGCTGATGGTTCTCTGAAGAAGAGGACATAGAAAAGGAGCCAAACCAAAGAGTGTCTTATAAACCAATGACAATGACATGAACCTTCTGCTCAGGGAACACCACTCAGCTTTGGCTTACAGTTCACAATGATGGTGAGGCGACTACAACATGCAATAAATAAAATAGAATAAAATCAAGTAGAAAACAATAAACTATAATTTAACACAAAATTTTACAAATTTACAAGAATATAACACTGCAGGTAATGATCAGTGCAACAGACAGGTGCAAAAACACATCACAGGGTCATGTGACTGAAACAGAGCAGGGGTGGGAACACTGTGAGGTTCATATCATATATGTATGATCTCATATCGTGAGACTTGGATATCGTTACAGCCCTAATTCTGAGCTTTGGAGATGCAGACAGACTGATAATAAAGGGTTGCTCAAACATGTGTGAATGAAGCAGAGCACAACTCCAGGTCTGTTCTTGAGGAGGTCGACATTATAACGACATTATACGATGACTTAAAGCTCACAAGAGTCAAAACTGCGAAATACAGAACCTTTAAGGAGGGAGTATGAAGCCAAATGAACTTTTGGAGCTTTCCACCATGTTATACTGCTATTCCAAAATCAAAAACAGGCCTGAAGAAGTTTTAGATGTCATCCACCCATGCTCCTGTACGACAATTCTCCATAAATCTACAAAAACATGATACAAAACTGTACACAGCAACTGATGCGATGTGCAGTAGTTTTTTTAGAGAGATGCAGGCTGATGGTGCGACAGCTCTGAAGGGGGAGCAAAGGGAGTGGAGTGTCAAAAAGAAGCTTATTAAACACGATAATATGCTGTTTTTGGTGAATATAGCATTTTCAACACAATATAATATAGTAGTACAGTGCAACTAGTGATGTGACGTTTGTGAATGAGCTCTTTGGTACAGTTCCATGAGTGGCTGGAACTAAATCTCTTTTTTCTAGTTTTATGCATTTTACACAGATTAAAGATGCATTGTTTGACTTTTCGGGGTGAGTCACCTATTTGTTTCCATGAAGATGTCATTGTTCTGCCTGGAATGTTCCACAGTATGACACTAAACAGCCCTACCTTACATTTATTTAATTACACGTGGTTTTACAGCTCAAAAATACCTAAAAAAACAGGCCTTTTTGAGTGTGAGCGGGTCTGGATCTGGTTTGGTCTCCATGATGATAGAAAAGTTTAACATTATACCATGAAACATTCCAAGCAAAGCAATGACATCTCCCTGGAGAAAAGCATGTGACGGACCCTCCACCGGAAAAGTTACACAATGCACTTTTAATTTAGAGTCTTTTGTGGATGTGAGTGCAGACCCACCCCCAACCACGCTCCTTTGCTGTTTGAAACAAGTTAAATGTAGTTAGAAAACCTAATATGGAGTTATTGTTTTACTGTAGTTGCATTTTGGACACACTGTGGTCGTCATTTGAACATTTTTAGTCGTGATTGAATGTTGTATGAAAATGGGGAAGCTATGGGGGTGAGAAACTAGTGCTCACTTCAGACCTCTCTGGTGCCACCCCTATTAAATGTGCATTTGTTTACTATGTACAATGTAAGGGCTGTTGTGGAAATCATTACATAATCATCTTTCTTTATGTTGGCACTTATATACTGTATTTTTCAGACTATAAGTAGCACTTTTTTCAAGGTTTGGGTGGTTCCTGTGACTTATACTCAGGTGTGACTTATATATTACATTATTCACACTGACAGTTCATAGACCAAATATATGAATCCTATATATGAATAAAAAAAAAATCATTATCTGTTTTTTCAAAAAATAAATAAAGAAAAGAGTTTTTCGTTTTCTTGTTTTTGGTTCTGTATTAAAAAACAAACGAATGATACATGGATTGTTCTCTGTTGAATTGTTTTTATTACTATAACTTCTGTAACGTGCCTTTCAAGATGAAATGTTGGTTCTTGGTCTCTGATTTTATAAAATAAATTTCCACCAAAAAGTGCGAATTTTACAGGTTTTTTTCTTTTTCATTGTGCATTTTTTGGTTGGTGCGACTTATACTCCGAGCGACTTAGAGTCTGAAAAATATGGCAAATAGTGTAAATTCCACAATTAGTGCATAAATTAATCTCATGATTTATCATAACTGAGGGTTCACACAAGGACTTTCAAAATACAACAGACCACTTTTTCATAATATACTGTATCTTCTTTAATCACGTCTCTCCATCTTTGCTGAATTCAACTTGCTTCCATATGTTATCTTGACTTCTAATGATGGTTGTAATGATGGTTGTGTCTGACTCATCCTTGACGCTGTTTTTGGAACTTTTGGGTGGTATAAATACTGTGTATGATTTATTGTAAACACAGAGACAGGGAGAGACGCTCTGTTAGGGACAGTCAGGGTGTGATTGTGGCACAATCGCTGGAATAAATCAGACTCTTTGATTTAAGACAACTTCTCAGTTTTATTCTTTATACTTCAGAAATTCCACAACTACTTAACACCTTCTGTACTAGGGATGTCAAAAGAATCAAAAATCAGGTTCTAATTGATACTAAAGCTATCAAAATTCATTTGAGCAGGTATCGATACTAAAAAAGTCCATTCACAGGACAGAAATGAGCCTTTCCTGAATAACTTTAGAATGATCTTGAGCTGCATCAGAACAAGTATAAAAGCACATAGACTAGTGTACACCCCTGGACCACTGAGGGGTTACACACATATAAAACCACATGGGAATAGAAAAGAAAGTACTAGGATTTAATGTGGAAAATCACATTCTATTGTCTAAATAAAGAGGTATCGGAATCTGTATGGAGTATGGAGTCTTTTCTGCGGTGTAAAATCTTAGTATCGTGACAACACTATTGGGGAAAAACTGGTAGAACACATAGTAACCGCACGCTGAAAGATCACAACATTTTGACACCGCACCTTTTTATTCAAGCCTCTATAACAAAGCATACTAAGGAACATGTTCTAATTGGCGTTAATCTCAAGTGTTAATAGAAAACACACAGACGCGTTCTGATTGGCGATCGGAAATGACTCGTATCACCTCCAATTCTTATTAAAAACCCGTTGTATACAAACTAAACACAAACTCCGTCAACTCGAGACCCCAACGCAGAAACCATGCTAATAACGTGCTATAATCAAATTAGCATTCATTTGCAGGTCCCTTCTGTCCCGCTTTACACAAATTATCGGCGACAACTATTTTCACAGTTTTAAGCGATTCCGTGTGAATGCGCTAGCCAGCCCGGCCCGCGTTTTATTTATAACCGTAATTAGGCGCGCGATAATAAGCTCCATTCTAAGTGTTAAGTACCTGGGTTAAATTTAAGCCTTACAAATTATGCGCAGAGTGGAAAAATCTATTGGTTGGTGGCCACGTTGGAGAGGTCAGGACCCCAGAGACGGATGTTTAGGGCGCTGGTCACTGTCCGCCGGTGACATGCTGGTAGGGCGCGTCTCTGGAGAGTGGACAGGGTCGATGGAGATTTAGTGTCCGTCGGTTTGTAAGTGAGGGTTTAAAGGGTTAGGGAGACGGGAAGGGAGTGTGTTGGTTGGTTGGGAAATTTGAAGGAATTTTCTAGAGACCCGGTTCAAAAATGTATGTTTCTGGTGTATACGTCTGTCGAAAATGAATTAGGCTTTTCAGAAAATTCAATTAAAGGTTTTAAAACATTCTAGTAAATACTGTCTAATACATTACTACATACTAAATACTAGGGCTGTTAAAGGATAAATTTTTTTAATCTAAGATCAGAAATTCCATAGTTAATCACGATTAATCGCATATTGAACTGCATGTTTAAAAATTGTGTTATTTTGCATTTCAAGACAGTTTTAAAGCCATAATGTAAAGCAATTCGTACCCATTTAGCAATCGCTCTAGTTCTTTTCTTTGCCGTGTGATTATCCTCAGGTCTGTGGAGACTCTGCGCCAATGGTAGTTTGTCTGATCTGAGGCTCTTGGCTCGGACGCTCCAGTCGCTGCTCCCGGGGTTTAGCTCGGAGGTGTAGACTAGACTACTTCGCTGGTGCTGAAACTCTGCTTGACACAAGCTGCATTTAAATCTTGACTTGTAAACTGTAGCATCTGGAAGTTTGTTAAAGTCAAATAAACAGTTCAAAAGTGCAGAAGTGTCTGTTTCTCCATCACGGCAGTAAGTTTACTGAAACACAGCGCTCTGAAATTCGAAAGTGAAACAGCCAGAAGAGCTGCCTACAGATGTGTAGAAGGGACGACAAGTCGGCGAACTCTAACCGCAAGTTTTTAAAAAAATCACGTTTTTAGAAGGGACAAAAGGCTGGCGAACTCTAATGGGGATAAAAAAATAATAATCACGTTACGGATTGCATTAATCTAGTCACGATTAACGCATTAATGCTGACAGCATTAACATTGTATGTTTTTTATTTGTTTATTTGTTGTAAGGCGACCTTGAGTGTCCAGAAAGGCGCCTAATAAATAAAATGTATTATTATTATTATTAAACTATGACATGACAATAATACTATACGTTTGGTTCAGAAATGCATGTTTCTAGTGTATACATTTGTCAAAAATGAATTACAAGATAATTTATTGGTCTTTATTAAACTTTTAATATTACATTTATTTAAAAGATGTGGGGGAAAAAACACATTTTACCATTTCCAATACCACTGAGCTCCACTACTTGTTTTATTTATGTGTTTTTGTTCCTGATGCATATAGTGAAAATGTGGAAGTGGAATGTGGATTGGTCAGCTTTAACTGATCATTATAGCTGGTGTTTTGATCAAAAATATGTTTAAGAGTGCACTCAGAGGTTGCATTAGACTTTATCATTTTGGCGGACAGGGTCGTAAAAATTGCATCATCAACTATTATTATCCATCATTTTATTTTAAAATGTTCATAATAATATGGGCCTATATGATAATGATAAGACATATTAAATAACTTGTGTTTTCATTGATTCATTGTCATTTTTAATCATTCATTCACACTCCCTGAACACAGTATTCATACGTATGTAGCGATGGCTAAAGCAGCTAAGCAGCTTGTTTCCATGGAGATGTCATTGCTCTGCCTGGAATGTTCCACAGTAGGACATTAAACAGCTCTACTTTACATTTATTCAATTACATTTGGTTTTATAGCTCAAAAATGCCTTAAAAAAACAGCATTCTTACTGTGACCGGGGTCACACCTCCACAGATCTAAGTAACTTGGTCTGGTTTGGTTGAGCATGAAGATAGCAAGGTTTAATGCCGTACTGTGAAACATTCCAGACAAAGCAGTAACATCTCCATTTGACGAACCCTCCATCAGAAAAGTTACACAATGCACTTTTTATGAAAATATGAACAGAATAATGTATAGTTGTACATTATTCTAAGCTAGAACACTGTATCTAGCTTATGCATGTGGTTTAAACCTTTCTATCATCATGGAGACCAAACCAGACTGTTATAGTCCAGATCTGTGGAGAGGCGACCCCGCTCACAGTCAGAATATCTGTTTTTCAAGGTATGTAAAATCACCTGTAATTGAATTCATGTATGATAGAACTGTTTAATGTCACACTGTGGAACATTCATACTGTGATATAATAAGTTTCAATGCTTGTGGATCATAAGTTTGGATATTTGAAAAGTCTTAGGCCCTTGCCCATTATCTGTGATTACAACATTACGAAATTCTGCAAAGTGAAGCGACCTATCCTCTTCTTTTCCCAATATACAATCTGACAGCTCCCAAATTCCCGATACTACAATCCACGAATCCCCCGCGCAGCTCTCCTCCCTGCCCCCTGGCCTCCTCCGCAAACACTATCACATCATTACTTGTTTAAGGCCCATAAAGTGAATTCCATCTTTTGTGCGACAAGACCCCATCCGCGTTAGTGCTTTGCTCGAGGGCACCGTACTTGCGCAGGCTCCCCGCGATCCCACCGTACCGCTTGTCAACTTTGATGAATCCGTTCGCTTTCCGAGCAACTCAAATTAACCGGAGAGATGAGATATTGAAAGGAGAGATAAAGAAGGAAAAGAGGAGGGTGGGGGTTTAAATCTGACACGAGCTACATCATTTACCTGCTGCCGCGATCTTCCAGAACACATAAAAGCTAGTTTGGGCGCGCGTCAACGGCAAATTGTCGTTGGAGTCGCGTTTACGGGCATCACGCGCCGTCGTACCGCGAGATCTATCGGGTTGGACACTGGAATCTTTTTAACAAGCTCTGAAAGAAGAAAAAAAAGAATCGGTTCCTATTTTTTTTCCGAATGAATTTGAATATCAAAAGGGGGCTATCATCGCGGGGCCCCAGACTGTTAAAACCGCGACTCCCATAGCATCGAGCCAGCAGGTGTGTGCTGATCAATTATTAAGGATGTAGCGGCGGTTGATTCGTAGCGGGAGGTGGGCGGGTGGCGGTTTACGGGTGGGGTGGGTTGGCTATTTACATAAAATTAACAGTTCAAAAGCAGAAAGGTGCGCCGACCAATCAAACTTGCTAATTGACTGTCAATGGCGCGTCCCGGAGTACACAACACATTCCATTATTCATGGCGGGGAGGTGGGCGGAGGCGACGGGGGCGATTTGCACGGGCGTAGATCAACACGAGCGCGGAGACATGCATTTTTAAACAGGCCGGAGACCCCAGGCTTCAATATGCATAAGGGTCAAACCGGGATGTGCAGGTAAACTTTGTCTAATGGGGTAAGTGTGGGAAGAGAGGGGGTTTAGGCTTAAAAGGTCCACAGAGAGAAGAGAAAACAGAAGGGAGGAGAAGGAGGGTGGCTCTGTCTTATTCTGAGTCCTATGTGTGAGTTTTAAAGTGCAGTGTGTAACTTTTCCGGTGGAATGTCCGTTAAACGCTTTTCTCCATGGAGATGTTGTTGCTGGTCTGGAATGTTTCACAGTGTGGTATTAAAGTTTTCTATGTGAATGGAGACCAAACCAGACCAAGTTACAGGTCAGATCTGTGGAGAGGCCAATGTCATACTGGGGAACATTCCAAGTATATCTATAGAAACAAGCAGGTGCAACCAAAAGTAACACAATGCAGCTTTAATTTAAAGCACGGGTGGGCAATTCTTTTCCCATGGGGCCACATGAGAAACTGAAAATACTGTGAAGGGCCAAAATGTTTAGAATTTTATTTCTTTATACAAAGGAGCAAACCACTAAACCTGTTTAGTCTTAGTTTAGACCTAGTTTAGATCTGGTTTAGTCTTGGTTTAATCCTAATTTAGACCTGTCTTAGTTCTGGTTTAGTTCTGGTTTAGACCTGGTTTAGTTCTGGTTTAGACCTGGTTTAGTCCTGGCTTAGTTCTGGTTTAGACCTGGTTTAGTCCTGGCTTAGCTCTAGTTTAGACCTGGTTTAGACCTGACTTAGTTAAAAAATACCATTTAAACACCTCTAGAATAAAAGCAGCATTAGTCCATGCAGGAGGTAAAATGATAAAATGTTTATTTTGTCATTCCAAATGATCTTAAACGGGCCGGTCAGACTCGACCAAAGGGCCATTTGTGGCCCTGGAGCTCCACAGTGTCCAGGTCTGACTTAAAAGCTATTTTCTCCCTGTATTTGAGCAAAATTTGCCTTGCCCGCAGACCGTATGAAGAAGTGAATAGGGAGTGTGAAGTCACCCATCATGTTCAGCTCCAATTAAATGAAGCTCACCAAGGCCGGCAGTTATAAGGCCAAATTTGGAGCCAAGTTGTATATTGAGAAAAGAAAGTAATTTATGGACAAAATAGCAAAATAAATCCTGCAAAGCGAGTTACTACAAACATTTTATGACCACAATGAGGAGCAGTGGCGGTTATGGAGAGAGGAGAGCTGTTTTTTTCAGTACAAAGTAAATTGGAGCCAGAGTCAATGGAGCTGAAAGCGCGTCCATGCTCACTTCCTATTTGGAACGTGGTGGCTAGCAGGTTAACTATTCCCATTTAGAGTCTATGGCCTTTTCCTCAGTACAAATATATTGTATAAGCAGCTCTTTAGGGCCAAATAAGTTTACAGTGTTACTCTTTGCATCTAATTATAAACAGTTTTATTGTCTGATAATCAGGATGTGCCTGTTCACATGCTGTCGTTAGCACTACTGTAATGGCAAAATTCCACTCTGGTCCGCTTATAAACTCATCATGTATGTAGTAGTAGTAGTAGCAGCAGTAACTGTAGTAGCAGTAATAACAATGGCAACAGTGGTAGTTGTAGTGGTGGTGGTGGTAGTAGTAGTAGCAGTGGTAGTGGTAGTAGTGGTAATAATAATAATAATAATAATAATAATAATAATAATAATAATAATAATAATAATAATAATAAAAACGAAAGCGAGGCTCCAATCTGCGCCATCGGGCCCTCCAACCACCACCAACACTTACGCACACACCACTTTCATAGTAGTAGTAGTGGTGGTAGTAGTGGCAATAGTAGTAGTGGTGGTGGTAGTAGTAGTAGTAGTAGTAATAGTGGTGGTAATAGTAGTGGTAGTAGTATCGTTTAATTTGATGTTATATTGTTAAAAAACAGCTTTAATCAAATTTTGTGTTTTTGATTTTATTCTTCTGCTCAGCTTGTTTGTTTGATCTTCAGTGATGTGTTTGGAAGATTTTAACCCAGGTGCATTCTCAATTATTCTTTCTGCTGCTCTTTATTTAGGCGACATTATTTAACCAAATAATGCTGTTTGACAAATGAAACTTTTGAGGAGAAATGAAAAAAAACTGAAGACTTTTTCAAGTCTTTTTAAGGTGTTATTTCCAAATTCATAAATTCAATGCTTTTAAGACTTTTAAGACACTGTAGAAAACCTGTCAAATGTGTCGCATAAATCAATTTCCTTCCTCTGAACAAGCAACAAAACTGTAGCGCTGTAACAAAATAACTTAAATATACCTAAAAATACACATGGCAATATATCGATACAGCAGCAGTAAATGATATGATATATAGATATTTTTACACACCCCTACCAAGGTCTAGTATTTGTATGTAGTATTTTATAAAATATGAACTTTAAAAACACAGAGGAGCTTTGGAAATGGGACTAAACACATTTTCTTCCTTTTTTTCCACCCAAACCGCTGTCTCCTATAGTCATTAAACCTAAAACCCATCATTACACTCCCAAAGATGACACCCCGTCCTCCCTCTCCTCTCATTACCCGCACCTTTCCGTCTACTTTGCCCTTTACTCTTAACAAATCCGCCATTATTTCTGAAGCCGCGCTCGCCTCATGTCAAAAGGTCACCCGTGGCACAAACAGCGGCGCTACGCACAGGGCCTGGAGACAGTTAGCGCCCGCCGTGTCAGCCGCTAAAGCTATCTCCTTTCACCGCGGACTGTCGGAGGTGTTGCTAATTGCCGCTTTTGTCAAAACCCAGGTGACCAGACGGTGCCAGACTGGGGGCCACCTAGCCGATCGTCCCGGAGTCGTTAGCCCGAGCCGGGGGGAGTCGAGGGGACTGGCCGGGGTCCGACGGATAAAGTGACCGGCGGTATTGACGAACAGTCAGGCCGCAAGGACGCGCAAAGGTGGGAGCTAGCACCGGAGCTACTATCAGATATGCTAATGGTCATATCGCTCCCCCCGCTGAGACGTCATGCATAATTTATACAGGAAAATGATCAGACAAAACGTGTAAAATGGGGTAAATTAGGCCGGTGTAGGTTTTCGTGGATGTGAGGGGAGATGTAAGCAAGTTAATAGGTGCAGATATGAGGGGATCAGGTGTACAGGGTATGACGCATGTGTAATTAATATTTGCTTTGAAAATGGATATGTTTTTTGGTTGTTTTGTTTTGTTTCATGCATAATTCTGTGTGTCGAGTGCAAATGAGCGTTAGACTATATCTAAAGCCATTCAGAATTGGCGTTTAGTATTTATCTCAACTGTACGTAACCTGCGCTCTTCCAGTTTAAAAAAAAAAGGCTTCTACAGTCGCAACAGAACCTGACATTTGTCTCATTCTCAGGATATGGACAGTAGGGGCGGTACAAGACACAAATTTCACAAGGTGAGACACACTCTGAGATTAGGTCCATGAGAACGAGACAAGACCAGATTTTGACATCATTTGCAATAAATAAGTAGTAATTTTGGCTTCACTATTCGTATTTATCTTGTGTAATATTTTAGCGGTTAATGTACTTTTTTAGTCCAAGACAAAGGTAAATTCAGGGCGGGAAAAATCTCAGGACATCATTTTTCTCATGTGTGCACAATCTTGTGGCAATTTTGTCTCACGAGATCTTGTGGTACAAGATCTTATCGTATTTGTAATGGACAGACCAGGCCTCATGTGAAAGCTCAGAACCTCCAGAATTAGGTGTATGGAGTTTAAAGGGATAGTTTGGGTTTTTTGATCTGTACGTCCCCGTCAGCAATGTCGTGCATCAACACTGACTTACCTCCCGACAGCGTCAGGTGAGCCAAGTTCTTCCTCGGTTTTAGTGCTGATGAAAGTGTCCGGCAAGTTGGCTGGAGTCATGAAAATAAAGTGTTTTTCTTCTCAAAACAATCTGTGTTCAAAAGAGTGACACATTTGTGTCACAAAACGTGAACAGGGAAAAAGTCAGACCTCATAAACGCTTGGTACTATTTTCTCTCTGGTCGTATCACTGTGCTGCCTCCAAGTGGCACCACGCCTGTTTCACTGTGTTTCCTGCTCAGAAAGTAACGGCAGAGTGGGACAAGCTGAAGCTGGATTTTTGTTGTTCCATCCTGGAGAATCACAAGTCCGCACCATTTTTATATACAGTCTTCTATAGCCTATACAAGCTTATATACTTATGGCTGTAGGTCTCTCATGTCATGGCGGTCTTCGGTCTGAGCATGCAAACACTGTCGAACTACTGAAAGTGTTGGATTTGTGTGCGGAGTGATATGAGCAGAGAGAAAATAGTACCAAGAGATGAACACATATTGTTTTTAGGAGAAAAACGCTTTATTTTCATGACTCCAGCCAACTTGCCGGACACTTTCGTCAGCACCAAAACCGAGGAAGAACTCGGCTCACTGGACGCTGTCGGGAGGTAAGTCAGTGTTGATGCACGACACTGCTGACGGGGACGTACAGATTCATGTAAAAAAAAACAAAAAAAAAACTATCCCCTTAAAAACACAGTGGAACGCATGACATCACAATGTGGAGCAGAGTGGTTTCCATTTGAGAGACGAACCACAGCCTAAATCTGCAGGGTTTGTGTGTTAAACATGTGAATGAACAAACGCCAACACAACTCAAGGTACAGTACGATTGTGATAAGGAAACTACAACTACATTACAACAAACCTCAGAAAATAGCGTAATATGGGCACTTTAAACACTATTTTCCCCATTCTAATCCCTGCAGACACATTCTTTCACATTTGGTTGAATATTTCAGCTTTGCCCGTCGCTCCAAAAGTGCATATATTAGGCTGGTTTTGGGGAGGGTCTGGTGTGATGTCTGTCTAATCCGAGTTTGTTGGAAGAGAGACTGTCACTCGGTGTGGAGCCCTGACGGAAAATCCAGACATTCCTGACACCTCATCTCGGAAAGAAATGTATAAAATAAGACTTGGAAAATGGCAAAAAAGTAAACCCAAGGATCTAGAGAGAAACAGAGTCAAATGGTGTTGGTAAAATCAGAGAAAAGTATGGAAAATATTTTAGAGATACAATGCTTTTCTCTGTGTTTCATAGTATGGTATAGTAAGCCTTTCTATCTTCATGGAAACCAAACTAGACCATGTTACAGGTCAGATCTGTGTAGAGGCGACCTCGCTCACAGTCAAAAGGCCTGTTTTTCGAGGTATTTTTGAGCTCTAAAACCACCTGTAACTGAATAAATGTGAAGCAGAGCTGTTTAAATGTCATACTGTGGAACATTCCAGGCTCTATAACTATGCAAACAGTATACAACAGACTTATTTTCATCTCAAGAGCTGCTTATACAATATAACTGTACTGGGGTAGGACATATTTGCTCAAATACATGGGAAACAAGGGTACAGGCTCTTAAATAGCTTATAATTATCCTATAGATTTTGGTAGGCAAAATATATGAAGTGTACAACAAGGATTTTCAGGCTGTGGTACTGGTACTTCTAGTCCAATGAGGTTCATTTGGTCTTCCGATAATTTATGTTATTTAGGTTCTTTTTTCAGACCAAGAGTTTGTTTTCATACCTCACAGTTTGGTCTAGGGTTGGGTGGTAATACAGTACACAGACGTAATAGGTAATGAAACAAAACGCAACTCCAGGTATGTTTTTGGATTAAAGCTCACAGGAGTCAGTTTGGCAATATATATGACCTTTAAAAAAATGATAAGAATAAAAATTAGAAAATGTGTTTTTGGTGGAGCATATTATGTATAAGTATACTGTACATTTATTTACCATGAAATAACAAACTAAAAATTGCAAAAAGTGTAGTGATCTATAAAAAGGATATAGCCCTACAAATATTTCTGTTCCCATTCCATGACTCTGATACAATACTAATACTAGAGCAGTAACAATTCTGTCAAATGAAAGCCATATGAATATACCCTGAAATAAACTGCTACTGTACTATAAGTCTAGAAGTCGCACTTTTTTTCATTGTTTGGGTGGTCCTAATTTCACATGTTGGTTATTTTCACACTGAGGCCACAAGGGGGCGCTCTAGGTTTGTGCACCAGTATCTGCTCCACCTCAGGCTCTTCCTCCTGCACTTCACCACCTGCAGCACCTCGGACCTGTTTGCTCAGGTAAATCCAGGTGGAGACTTTTTTTTTACCAGGCAGTGAATAATCCACTGAATCTTGTCCTTTAGTCGACAGAAGCATCAGCACCAGCTGTTTTATCACTATCTGCAAATGAGCCATGAGGCTTTAAGTTTTGTTTCTGTAAAACCTAAACAAATGTGCCAAAGCTGCATTAAACACATTATTACTCAGTGTATATATTGAGCGGAGAACCGGAAACATCTGTAGAGTGGTGGAAGAGAGGAGCAATCGAGCAGCAGAAAGTTTGGAGAGAGAGAAACTTGTGTTTGATGGAGAAAAGTGGAGGAAACTCAAACTGTACTGAAGAAAACAAAAGCTCATCGCGGTTAAAAGCTGGATTTAGCTGGAGTTGGTGGAGTTGCTCAGAAGTGACAGTGAGGATGAAGAATTCAGTGGATTTAGTGATTTGGAGTGAGATGGAGAGTTTGGTAAACTTGTTCTGTTGTTTCTGTTCTAGTTTTGTGAATAACTGTTCATATGTGACGTGAACACACCAGACACATGTTCAGCCTGTTCTTCTCTGTTCTCTGTTCGCCTTTAGATGAAATGTCTGTTCCTGGTGTTTGATTTTATCAAATAAATTTCCCCCCAAAAATACAACTTATATGTTTTTTTTCTTCTTCATTGTGCATTTTTTGGCTGGTGTGACTTATACACCAAAGTGATTTATAGTCCGGAAAATACGGTAAATCTTATCACTGTGACAGGCTTTTTGCAGGAGGAAGGGCATCCAGCTTAAAAACCCTACAAATTACCATGCAACTGGTTCTCTCTTACGACCCTGAAAAGAAAAAATGTCGGTAAAGACAAAACAAAAACAAAACAAAAACAGTGGTTGCATTTATTTTCCTTTTTCACTCCCATCTTGTTCCGTCGCTGTCAGTTTCCGTGTTGGCTCTCGTCTCAGAATGCCCCAGAATGCCCCGCTGTCACACAACATCAGCGTTAGCAAACAGACACATACACGGCTAACTCGAGTGCACAAAACAAACTAACGTCGCACATCTCTGCAGCCTCCTCTCCTCTGTCTAAAACGCCATCCTGTTTCCAATACCAGACGCTAGAATACTGTATGACAAGCTTTAACCAAAAGTTCTTAAAGGGCTCATATTACACAACTTTCTGTGTTCTAATGTTGTTTCCTCATCACAACTGTACAACATCTGTTCCACCTTGTGATGTGAGGAATACAGGAAGTGCTCCACTGTGTTTTTAAACTCCATACGCCTTCACTAGAATAATTTGGATCACTTCAGCTCTAGAGTTTCTGGTCTCTAGGGAACTAAAGGTAAAAGGAGCTGTTGAAAACTACCACTTCATGACATCACAAGGTGGAATGGAGCATTTTGAGCTTTGGAGACGTAGACAGACTCCACCGACACCACTTTTTTGAAAACCAATACAAGAGTACAATAATTTCTGGATTTGCCGATACCGATACTTTACCAATCTTACAAATGCACAAAAACTATATATTTAATAAACCAGAAAAAAAAATACAAACACCCACGATATTCGCTCTACACACCAGGCTGTCTCCCTAAGAAGAACTTTGAACTTTTCTTTCATTTTATTATTATTATTTAATTTGGCTGAGAGCGAGAAATGCAGTTTAATTTTTTCATCTGTGAATATGATAGAAGCTTTTTGAATCTTTGAATCTTGATTAGAATGTGTTTAATGCAGCTTTGCGCACATTTAGTCACAAAGTAATATAAAATGAAACTTAAATCAAGAAATAAAACCACAATTGTGTTTGGAAATTTTAAGTAAAAAAAATACCCGAAAAAAATAAAATAAAAATAAATTAATTAATACATTAATAATAATAATAATAATAATAATAATAATAATAATAATAATAATTAAAAAAAACAGGTCATTTGGAAAGGGGAAGTAAATAAAATAAAATAACAAAGAAATGAAAATAATATAAAATAAAACTTAAATAAATAAATAAAATCACAATTGTGTTTGGAAATTTTAAGGAAAAAAAGGAAAAAACTACTATAATAATAATAATAATAATAATAATAATAATAATAAATTAATAATAATACATTTATCAAGTCCAGGTCATTTGGACAGTAAATAAAATAAAATAATAAAGGAATTTTTAAAAAACAAAAATAATATAAAACAGAAATTAAATAAATAAATAAATAAAATCCAGGTCATTTGGACAGGGGAAGTAAATAAAATAAAATCAGTTTATTTGGACAGCATGAGTAAAATAAAAATAAAAATAGATATATTTTTCAATCCAGGTCATGTGGGCTCATGTAGAGGGTCGGGGTCTGTTTTCGCGCTGTGGCTGTAAACACTGAAGCGTGTGGAGCTGTCAGGACAGCTCTGGTCACACGGTCACATGACCCGCCCACGTCCGGGTCAGAGGTCGAAGGTCGAGCGGCGAGTGCGTCTGATCGCCCGCGGCAACCGGGACAGTTACAGGACGCGGTTATGTTTATGTGAGGGAACCCTAACGCACTTTCTGTTATGACATGGGAGCGCACACATTATTTATTATTGTTGAAAATTTTAAAGTTCAAATGATGATATTTAAATTTTGTTGCGTACATTTAAAAAAAGCACAATGCCAAAAATACACACTTTTTTAAAAATTTAGTTAGTATAATCAGCTATTAAAACTAATTCTAGAAAACATCAACAATTTACAGAATAGTATAGTTTTAGAGTCTTTCTGTAAAACAAATGTAAAGATATTTAAAATATCAAAATTCTGACTTCCAAAAAAAAAAAAAAAACTGACCTGTTTTAAATTCTTCAAAAAAATCAACAAAATTTTATTGTATATATATATATAATATTTTATATTTTATATTATATATTATAATCTCTGTTGCAAAATCCAGACAATGTTTATTTTGTGTGTGTATTTTTTGTTGTTTTTTCACATGGGTTGCCAGATACTGTCTTTTCCCCGCTTTAAAGTCTCTTCTTTCTGATGTATCACTTCGGAGCTTTTACGACTGATGCACATCCCTCAAAGATCCGTCCTGCCGTCTCTCCCTCTTTCCCTCCCTCTTTCCCTCCCTCTTTCTCTCGGTGACCTGCCCGTGGGTGACGCCGGTCCCTCTCCGCTCGATCAAACCGCATCTTTCCAGGACGATGCGAACGATGACAAATGGACAAATGCCTTCATCCCCAGTTACGCTATTTTGCTGCTAATGCGCCTAATACAAGAGAGAAAGAGAGGGATATGGAGAGAGAGAGGAGAGAGAGGGAGGGGAGAGAATGAGGGGGGGTGAGAGGGAGCAAGAGGAGAGAGGGGGGAATAGATATAGGAAAGAAAGAGAGTGAAGAGAAAAGAAGGGAAAGAGAGGAGAGAGAGATAGAAGGGAGGAAGAGAGGAGAGAGGGAGAGAGAGAGGAGAGAGACGGGAGAGAGAAGGGAAAGAGGGGAGAAAGAGAATGAAAAGAGAGGAAAGAGAGAATGAAGAGAGAGAAGGAAAGAGAGGAGAGAGAAAAGGGAAAGAGGAGAGAATGGAGAGAGAGAAGGGAGAAAGAGGAGAAAGAGGGGAGAGAGAGGAGGGAGAGAAGGGAAAGAGAGGAGAGAGAGTGGGGAAAGAGAGAAAGAAATGAAAGGAGAGAGAGGGGAGGGAGAGAATGGAGAAAGGGGGAGAGACGGGAAAGTGAGGAGAGAGAGAATGAAGAGAGAGAATGATAGAGGGGAGAGAGAAAATGGAAAGAGAGGAGAAAGAGAGTGGAGAGAAGGTAGAAAGAGGAGAAAGAGGGGAGAGAAAGGAAAGCAAGGTGAGAGAAATGGGAATGAGAGGAGAGAGAGAAAAGGGAAAGAGAGGAGAGGGTAGAGAGAGACGGGAGAAAGAGGGGTAGGGAGACGGGAAAGTGAGGAGAGAGAGAGGAGAGAGAGAAGGGAAAGAGAGGAGAAAGAGAGAAGGATGGAGAGGAGAGAGGAAAGGGAAAGAGAGGAGAGAGAGGGGAGAGAGATGAAAGAGAGGGGAAACAGGAAAGAGGGTAGAGAGAGTGGAGAGAAGGGAAAGAAATGAGAGTGGAGAGAGAAGAGAGAAAGAAGAGAAAGAGAGGAGAGAGAGAGAAGGGAAAGAGAGGGGAGAGAGAAGGTAGAAAGAGGGGAAGTGAGATGGGAAAGTGAGGAGAAAGTGAGGGGAGAGAGAGTGAAAAGAGAGAACGGATACAGAGGGGGAGAGAAACAGGAAAGAGAGACCTGTGAGTGGGAGAATACTGTCCATGTGTTCACCTATTCATTTAAAAGTGCACTATGGAACTTTTCCCGTTGTCTCCACGGAGATGTCATCGCCTTCGGGACACGCAAATGACTCCACCTTAGTCAAATTACAAGTCAAATCAAAGACGAATATTTGAATGTGACCGGTCAAAGTGTCGCAACAGCAGAACGAGCCGGAAAACCAAACTTTTGTTAAATCCAGAGAAAAGCACAGACACAAAGCTCCTCCTCTGTGTGTTTTTTCCCCCAAACTAAAACAGCATCAGTGGACGTCAGCGCGCTCGTTTTGGTTCGTTTGCATGTTTCGCCTTTGCTCCGCCCAAACCGCAACGCTGCTCCCTCATTGGTCCAGTCCAACAGCACCCGCAGAGCACGCCGAGATGGATTCTGTTTATTTGTGAGCTGACAGTATCGAGAGAATCCATCTTGGTGCACACAGTTAGCTGCACACGTGTTTGTCAAGGTATTTTGAGCAGTAAAACACCTGTAAGCAAATACATGTCATTACATTATCGTCATACTGTGGGCACCGGAAATAAAAACACTGGTAATCACAACAAATATGTTTCTTTAAGTGAAATTATATGTGAAAATGTAACGCATTAATGGAATTTCAGTTGGTTTCAGTGTTGTGTGATGGAAATGTCTTACTTTGTTAAGCTAAATTGTGTATTGTATGGGTTTAGAGAACTAGGAACTCACATGCAGACGTGTGACCTGCTGTGTCTGGGCTACTTCAAGGCAGGTCATTATGTTCAGTCCTTATTTATCAGGGTTAAAACAACAGGTTGTTGTTCTGTTCATTCTCATCATTTAGAATTATTGGTGCCCTTGGATTCAATCTAATCGGTGCCCCAGTTTAACCCAGACAAGTCGCCTCCTTTTGAGAACTGTTTAGATCAATCCTATCGTATGTTTTACCTCATGTTGATTTCATGACGTTCATCAGTGTATAAGAAGCCTGTTTTTGTTTTGCCGTTCAAGATTACGGAGAGATGGAGGCACAAGAATAATTACGGAGAATTGTGGCACAATTGCTTTAATAAATCCAGACTCTCTGATTTAAGGCAACTTTTCTCCTATTTTCTTCTTCTCAGATTTAAAAATCCACAATAGGTGTTATTTGGATAAAAAAAATTAAAGCATTAAATTAAAGTACTAGCACCTTTAAATTATTTTGCAGTGTGGTGATTCTAAATTTCTCTGATCTGGCCAAGATTTTCAAATTTATATCAGGTTGTTCATCTTGTTTTCAGATTCATTATCGACTTACTAGTTCTGAGATGGTTTCATTCTAGTCTAGAGGTCGTTTATTTGAAGAGAACTTATCAAGTAAAATGATCTTGCTGCATGGACAGATCATTTTACTACTTTTATTTTATTTATTTGATTTAGTGAATAGACAGTGAATAGAGACATGAGACAGTGAAACATTTACAGATTAAAAGTATAAAAGTGTTAAAAGCAGGTGCAATGATCCTGCAGAATACTCTGGATGGAGCTTTAGAGTCTGTTGAAGGCGGTTTCAGTCACTTGCTGCAGAAAAATGAAATGAGAAGCAGCCTAAAGCTGTGTGGGCTTTAGGAACGACCCGGGTTATGTATCATTATCATTATGTATCAGGATTGCTCATTAGTTCTTCCATATTTTAATCACTGTGCAGACGTTTGGGGTAACAACTACAAAACAATTGTACACCCACTATTTATTCTCCTAAAGAAAGCCATAAGGATCATTCATGGGGCAGGTTACAGGGACCACACCAATTCATTATTTTTACAGTCCAAATTATTAAAATTGAAAGACATGATTGAGTTAAGGACTATACACATTTTATTTAAGGCAAAACATAGACTATGACCTGCAAATATTCAAAGGCTGTTTACAGAGAGGGAAGGGGCTGATCATCTGAGAAGGAAATTTGATTATAAAGTTACAAGGGTGGAAACAAGAAGGACTGTTTCTGTATTTCTGTTTGTGGAGGAAGATTGTACAATAAGTCAAATGTGGAGCTCAAGAAATGTCCAAATTTAAAACAGTTTCAAAAAATGTTTAAAGAAATGACTTTGTCACACTACACAAATGAAGAGGCTTCTTTTTGAGATACTTATTGTTATTGTTGGTGTGAAAGGAACGATCTAATGTTTACTGTGGCTGATCAGTACAGTATAATTTAAATATGTACAATGACTTAGGTGTGTAAAGTTGCTTGGTTAAGTCCTAATGAAACACTAACAGGAAGTGAAAAAGGACTAACTTTCTAATTTTGGAGAAGGGGTGGGATTTAATACGTTTTTTTACTTCCTCCCACTCCTTTTCGGGCATGTAAACAAATTTGATTGTCCTTGGTTAAATTTTCTTTCCTTTTGTTTCTTGTGTTTGGAGTTTGCATGTCTGTACATATGTTTTTGTGTACTATGCTCGAAATAAACCAACCATAATAATATTTTTCTGATAGATTTAAGTGTTTACCAAGCTTTTTTGCTGCGTTTCTATATCAAACATACCTTGGACACATGCACTTGAACTCTGTCCGCTTTAAATCGAGACACTGACACATTTCAAAAGACTAAACAAGATTCAATTCTGTTCAAATTTGTGTCAGAAAATATCCAAAGTTTCACTATAAATATTACAGTGCCAAAACGCTTAAAAACATCTAATCAAGTGCGTGTACTGTCTCTGCTTTGTCAAAGACACAGCTGCAGTTCCCGTTATGGTCAAAGGATGGCACTCTTGCTGCATTTAAAACCCGTCTGGCCCAGTCCAGGCTTTCTCCTTTATCAAATATTTTCTCAAATAATTCCACAACAACGACGGAATATGCCCTTTATGAGCGGAGTCAATTATCAAAACAAATACGAACGGATTTTTAAGAGAACACGGCAACGTTTCAGTAAGAGTTGGATGAGAAGAAATATTAAAACGGAAAACTCAACAGCAAAAGGCCGATTTGTAACTACATCTCTATGAATACATACACGGAGTGAAACATAAATAATCCCAGTACAGGAAAGACAAAAACGCAGTGAAATTCTATTTAGTAAGAAGTGCGGAGTGACCCGTTTTAGCTTTGATGGCCATGGCCTTTAAAAATGTCACATCAGGATAAAAAGTCACGACGCGAGAATAGTTGAGAAATTTATGACAAAATATGGATATGAATGCTCGCTTGGGGTCTGACTCGACGAAAGCGCGGCGAAAATTCCAAACGGAGGGAGGGATTTTCGAGATGGCTGTCGAAAAGTCGTACGCAATCGTGCAAAAATCGCGGGTATCATATTGACAAATCGTGTTCGTTTGTCTTGTACTGAACGCCTGAGCTTAAAAAAGTCTATCTGCGTCTAATTACGCATAGTATTTTATTGTCTAAGGTTCAGACAGTGCACAGTTCACATGCTAGTTGTGTCTGAAAGTCGTGAATAGCGCTTATGAACTCATTGTGGTGAGTCTTTAAGTTAAAATACTCAAAAAAACATGTTATAAATTGTTAGGAAATTATTACTCTAATGTTGCAGCCGGGTCAGATCTGTGGAAAGGCGAGCACACTCAAAATATATATTATTATGACATTTTGGGAAGTAAAAACACCGGTAATAAAAAAAAAAATACACAAAATTATAAGCGAAAATGTAACGCAATGGAGCTTTCATGTGATTTCGGTGTTGTTATTTGGATAAAAAATAAAAAATATATACTAATATCAGTGTAGAAAACGTGTTATAATATAAAAATTTCGATACTAAAGAATAGGCAAAAAACTGTGACCATATTCTGAGCCTCTGATTAAAATAGCCTTCCCAAAAAAATAAATTTCCGTAATATTTTTATGCATGAAAATTGGTGCCAGTTCATAATGGGAATCTCCCACTGACCCGTGTGTTGTTTTGAATAAAACATCGGTGTATCGCTGTAAAATGCTGTCAAGGAAGGGGTTAAAAACATCTCCTTTCTGTAGCGGTATGTCCTATTAACCAAGAGCTGTCTACCTCTCTGCACCCGATCTCCGCTTCTCCCTGTACTCCTTGTATAGATATATATATATATATATATATATATATATATATATATATATATATATGATATATATAGATATATATATATATATATATGTGTGTGTGTGTTTATAAAAGCATGTGGGGACTCAGACCTGTTAAAATATGTTGAATTTCCCACAGGAGGTGATGTTAGGAGAGCAAACTTTGGAGTTCTAAATACATTTTCTGTCTGACAAAAAAAAAAAATTAAATCGTAGAAATATTTTTAGCATTTTATCGCAAGTTGTCGAATGTACAAATGTAACTTGGCTAAGTTTGCTTAATTTATTTTCTACAAGGCTCCATTTCACTTTTAAGTTCACACAATGCAATACTACTACAAAGTGCTGCACAATTTTACGCATGTAAATTAAGTTTTAGTATAATATGTATTTTTTAAGGTAATATGTATTTTTTTAATAACAATTGATTCTGTATGTAAAAATACATATGTAAAGAATCATTATATCTTTATTTTGTCTTGAAAACAACTGCTTCAATCTTCCGCACACCTGAATGACCGAATAAGGACTTCCTGGGCAGAGCTTCAGCGACGGAGCTCAACAGCCCCGCCCACTTTGAAGCGCACTAAGGTTCCAGACATAAACATGTGTATTTCTCATTCATTTTCCATAGACTTTTGGCAAAAATGTCTATTTAAAGGCCTGACTATGGTGTAAAACGGAAATATAGAAAGCGTAGAAATGTAAGTACGCTCGCACCAATGATGTAATAATAAATAAAGAACACAGAGCGCTTATATATTAGTGCTTTTAAGGATACTCAAAGATGCGTCACGAAGTTCAAAGCAGACAAAAGATGAGTGCATACAATTACACTTCCTATAAACCGCACGGATACATATTTATACATAAGGAGCTACAAAACAAGAATTTAGTTTCACACTTCTGAAACGTTTGAATGACTAGTTTGTTAAGTAAAATTATAGGTCTTGTGGTTATTTTTTGGGACGGACGAGATACAATTTCCTAACCCTAATCCTAACCTTAAAATGAAATACGAGATTGGGTCCACAAAAACAAGGCATGAGATTTTAACACAATTCCTAATATAAAAATTGTGTCATGATTCAGATTCCAATTTTGGCCTAATTTGTTTTTTGTTTATTTGATGTAATATTTTCGCTTCCATTCTAGTACTGCTTTTTGGAACTGTAGCTCACCAATATGTAAATCTTTTTTGTCCAATCCAAATGTGAAAAAAAAAAAGTCTTGCAAGATCGTTTTTCTTTTGTGTGTGCACAGTCTTGTGGTAATTTTGTCGCGTGAGATCTTGTGGCACGAGATCTCGTCCCATCCCTAGTCATTAGTTATCCTTAGTTACATCTATATCGACATTTCAAAACTTTAATACCATTTGATTTTCAGAAAGTCTATGAGAAAAATAAATTTGAAATGTACTAAGACTAATCATGACTAATCGAAAAGAATAATCGATGGCGGTACTTTGAAAATTGCAGTTTGCTAATTGTGTGTTCAAGTTACAATTTCAATTTGACTTTTGATTGATTTTGTCATGATACTAAAATTTCAACCTCAGTTTCGATACTGACTCAATGTAAATCTTTTTTGTCTAATCCAAATGTGAAAGCTTGGAAAAAATCTGGAAGTGTACTTGTATTGTTTCTTCGTCCACCACGAGGGCGGTCACTTCTATGCACAGAGACAAACGTTCTAAATACTAAATACCGTAAAATACCAAATAAGAGCTGAGTTGTTTATTTGTTTCAATCACTTAACAGACCAGGTGTTTATTTGAGACCAGGGGGCAATTTGGGGCGATTAATTCCTTCCTCACAAAAATCTTCCTCAGCAAAACTGGGAAAATATCATCCTCAAATTCTTTTAATCAGTATGACTATAATTTAGGCGACTTTCTATACAGACGTAGGTGAGTTCATTTGAAAAGTTACAACAAAATATCTACAGAGCGGAGAGTTTCCCACATTTGAAAGTGACTCCTCAATTACAGAAAGTCATTAAAACTCTCCCACAATGTGCAGAAATTTCTTTAGCGAGTTAAAACAAACGACAGACGCAGTGAGTGTGGAGCAGGTGGAGGGAGAATGTTCTTTTCTATACTGTTTTTTTCAGCACTCATAGTTTATGCAAATGTGGTTTTAAGTTTGGTTTGTGTAGAGACGACACGAGCATCAGTCCTGCGTCCTGTTGTTGCAGCACGACTTCTGTCTTCAGCACCAACATTAGACTCTGTGTATATTTGGAAGCATCGTATATTTATCAAAATATACCCCTGCACCCGGCGTTTAAAGCCGACCCGGCGGTTAGTTGAAACTCGGCTATTATTTGGTATTTTACATAGAGCTGTCAACGTTAACGTGTTAACACATGCGATTAATCACAAAGTAATGTTGTTGTTTTTTACGCAGATCCATCCATCTTCTCCCGCTTAATCCAGCTGGGTCGCGGGGGCAGTTTTGCTGCCCAATACTCATAGCACCTGACCCCCCCTATGAACCCCTCTGCAGGTGGTGAGCCCACAGGAGGACGCAGATTAATCACACAGTTTATTTTGAATGCTCATGCTCCTCTATGGAAAGTGTGGATGCGCAGGTTATTAGGTCAGTGATCAGGTCTGTCCATAAGCAGATGTGAAGACGACAGATGAGACTGTGACTGGTGCTCAGAGGCAAATTTCTCTTCAAAAAACTGCCCAACGATACTTTAGATAAACTAAGGTAGTTTGCAGATATTGCAGTGATGAACTCTCTTTTCACAGAAGCACAAGTTTAAAATACCATCTTAAAGCAAAACACGAGTTTGATTCAGCGGCAGCAACAACAATACTTGTACCAACAACAAGCCGAGCAGCAATAAATTGTATTTTTGTCAAAATATTTGTGTCTTTTTTTGAAGAATAACTGTGATTAATTGTGATTAATCAAAATTTTAAAGTGTGATTAATCTGATTAAAAAAATTAATCGTTTAACAGCACTAATTTTAGAATAATAATAATAATAATAATAATAATAATAATAATAATAATAATAATAATAATAATGTTTAGGTTTAAATAGTGCATTCTTGGACTCTCAAAGACAGTGCTTTACAGTGCATTATTCATTCACTCCTCATTCAAATAGTGTAGCCACAGAAGGAAGGAAGCTCCCAGTCTGCACCAACCAACATACAAACACAAGCACGAACACTAAAAATCACTCCAACATGTGTGAATGAAACAAAACATTACATTATATCATGCCTCGTGTTAGCATAATGGCTAACAGCAGATCATAATGAGACGGTTAGTAAATACACGTACGTCTACCCCACCGGTGCATGAACACTAGTCTGCACCCAGTCCCCGCGAGCCCTGTAGACATGCGTGTGTGTGAGCGTTTGGGTAGGGGAGGGGCGGACGGGTGCGGGGTGCTGTCATCTCGGCCTCTCGTCACCACAGGGCGACGAGGAGAGGGAGGCTGCCTTCTGAATATAGCGCCTCGTTACCATAGTAATGGGCCGGTCGTGCATCGCCGGTGATACGGGTGGACAGGACGCGATCCACTGCTTTTTATCTGCGCATTCGTTTTTGTTTGGGCGCAAGCTGGTGTAGAAATACAGACAGGAAAAAAAAGTAAACAGTACGAGGGGGTGGGAAGTAACGAATTACAATTGTTACTGTACTCGAGTAGATTTGAGTTGCGAGTAAAACTTCAGCGTAAGGAAGGGTTTAAAAACATCTCCTTCCTGTAGCCGTGTGTCCTATTAACCAGGATGTGTAAGCATCTTCAGACCCGATTTCCGCTTCTCCCTGTACTCCTTGTATATATATGGTATATGTGTGTTTACAAAGTGATATGAGGATTCAAACTTGTTAAAGAAATGTGAGATGTTAGAGATGTTATTTATAGCAAATGCTTGTGTTCTAAATACATTGAAACTGCATATCTAAATCAGAAAGAATGAAAATGTGCATTTATATGAATACAATTGTCCAGGTAGAATCTACGGCTTCTTCAGTTCAGAACTGAAAAAGCCGCTTGGATGAGCTGCGAAATGTATTCGACCAAATAAATCTTTGACCAGTTGACAAATTGAATTTCTCCTTTTGCCTATATGAATACTTCTAAGGCAAGTTGTCCAAAAACTGTCCAACTATTTGACCGCGCAAGTAGTGCTATCGATAAATAATTCTTTTTGGGTCAATATTTATCAGGGTACTTTTTCTTTGTGCAAGTGGAGGAGTTTTTGTTCTTTTTCTATACTTCTTACTTCTAAGATTTATTGTAGATGTATCCAAACTACTTGAGAATTTCATTCTGCAATTTATTTTTGCAGCATTTTTTTTGTTTTTGTGATTTGTAATTTATTGTTGTTTCCATCATGGATGATCATTTTCTTTGACACAAACTTTACACGTGGAAAGACGAGACAAGCTAACTAAGCAATCAAACTAAAGAAAATAAGAAATTAAAATAATAAATAAATAAATAAATAAATAAAATGACAGATAATACTCCCTACAACTGCACAACAACGCACCCTTATGGAACAGATTCAAAATTACATTAAAATTGTTCATGAAAGCTCAAATTTATAATTTTTTTTGCAGTATCAAAACTTTCTCAAATGACAAATTCAATTTGTTAACTTTGTCAACAAAAGCTCATCCCATCTGCTTCTTCAGTAAAGAACCACTGAATTTCTGCTTTTGCCATGGATTCTACCTGGACAACAGAGGGATTTACACACTTTCTCAAATGAGTATCTAGTTCCAGTATTAGTTTCAGTATCTGATTTTCGATACTTTTGACAGCCTTACTACTGAGTACACATTTTCAGTCCTTCCACTGATAGTTAGATGGTGGTTTGTACTTGACGCCGAGGGATATGGGAGTAGCTGATGTGTTTTGACTGCTGGGTGATTGTAGTGCAGTGGGGAGAGGAGGGGATAGAGGGGAAGAAAGAAGAGGTGAGGAGGGAGGGTGTTTTCTGGAGAAGCGTGCCCTCCTCTTCTGATCACATGACAAAGGGAGAGGTATACAAGGTGATCCGCACACCAACACAACACAATCACACTTTTGTCACTTATTGCTGCTGCAGAAGTCAAGTGAGGAGTAACATTACATATAGAGCCTGTTTAATTAAGAGGATGCTGCTGCTTGAGTATGAAACAACTTTATTTCCACCCACACCAACTAGTCCAATAAATTCGAGATGCAGTGATACAACATTGGTATCAGTACAGAAGAATTTGCTAGATCGGATATCGGCTTCCATATATCGATTGAGCTCCTGGTTGTGCTCATGTAATAAGACTTTAGTGGTCGTAGTTGGTCCAAAAAGTCTCATAATATTTGAACTTTTCTTTACACAAAGCTGTTCTGTTGTTAGAGCTTTGCATAAATAACAGACATAACACATTTAGATCCGTTTTGTCTTATTTTACTTTTGTATAAGGAAAATAAATGTTGTTTTCAGACAAAGGTGTCATTTGATATCGGGTATCAGCAGATATTGCAAGCTATCGGATCAGAATGGGTATCTGAACTGAAAAAGTTGGATCAAACTGCCTGGCTCCTTGGACTAAACTAACTAAAACATGCAGTCCAAAGAATGACCTAAGGCATATGGTTTACTTTATTGTGAACATTTACATCTTGTTTCTGTTCAGCAGCGTGGCTCACTTATTTTGGTACAAGTTGAGTCAGAAAGTCTTTGCTCGACCGTCTCTTTCTCTAAACTGCAAAAAGGTTTGGCCAAAATTTAAGATATAAACACGTAAAATCTCTCAGAAAATGACTTAAAAGTAGTGAAATGATCTGTCCATGCAGCAAGATCATATTACTTGGCAAGTTCTCTTAAAATAAACGACCTCTACACTAGAATGAAGCAGTCTCAGAACTAGCAAGTCGATAGTAAATCTGAAAACAAGATGAATAAACTGATATAAGTTGTAAAATCTTGGCCAGATCAGTGAAATTTGCAGTGTATGGCTTTTGTTCATGGCTTTTTTAAAATATCTTTTTCAAGGGAGTCCTGGCCAAGACAGCGGCACAACAATACAATTCAGAATATTACAGGACACATTTCAAGCAACAATTTCATAAGACTATTTAAAAACCGTGGATTTCATTTCCAAACCTTTGAGCAATAGTTTAAACCACTGTTTCCTAAAGACTGGGTCGCGACCCTTACGTGGGTCGCAGAAGATTTTTTTTGGGTCGCTTGGCATGGTTCACGCTCATCCGCATGTCTGTATCTAGGCCCTAAATAAAAAACAACTGCCACATTAAAACTACACCACCTATTTCTGCAAAGTCAAAAAAAAACGTTAATTACAACCAGGGGATATTGAATGTCGCCATGACCGAAAATGCGTGCTTGAATCGATTTAACAACAACGAGCTTATGTGTCTTCGCCTTCTCCGTGTTGTTTGAGCTACGAAGGCCTCCGTAACCGTGCTCGAACTAACCGTCAATCCATCCACACTGTGTTTCTGTTCCGGTTTGGTCGTGTGAGCACAAATCATAGTTTTGCATATCTAGTATGTATTTAGAAATGCTCGCTTGGCTGTCAAAAAAAAGCTCAGTGCAAAAGCGCAGTGCAGCTCCATCCATCCATCCATCTTCTCCCGCTTAATCCGGCTGGGTCGCGGGGGCAGCTTGCTGCCCAATACTCATAGCACCTGACCCCCCCTATGAACCCCTCTGCAGGTGGTGAGCCCACAGGAGGGTGGACAACATGGTCCTTGATGTTAGTTCATAGGGGTGCGGGCATGTTTTAGGTTGATGGGGGAAACCGGAGTACCCGGAGGAAACCCATCCAGACACGGGGAGGAACATGCAAACTCCACACAGAAAGGCCCGGGCGACCCGGGGATCGAACCCGCAACCTTCTTGCTGTGAGGCCTGAGTGTTGCCACTCAGCCACCGTGCCGCAGTGCAGCTCAGTGTGAGGAAATCCAGGGGACCCAGGATGATGCTGATGCGAACACTAGCATTGCACATGATGGAAATGAGGCTAGCAGTAAAGACGAGCAAGGATTGGAACGGGAGCATCCAGCAAAAAAACGAAAACTTGCGGCAAGTCCTTACAAAGACTATTTTTGACTACTTTTATTATTATTTTTTTTTTAAACTTTATTGCTGGTTCAATTGAATGTTTAAAAGGAAAAAAGAATACATTTCATGCTGCAAAGGGAGCATGTGTAATTTGTTACTTAAATGAAAATATAATAGTGTATAATATAAATAGGCCTGCTTGAAAAGAAATTCAGAAATAATTTTGTTTAGTTGATAGATAATTAAACAATAAAATATCCACTTTACTGTTCAATACGTCTATTTTTTTTATTAACATATAAGAACTACTGATTTGGGTCACAAAAGTTTGTGACTTTTAAAATGTGGGTCACCAGAAAAAAAGTTTGGGAAACACTGGTTTAAACTGTCCTATTGGAACCAGTTCTTTTAATTTCCAGTCTTTTTGTAAATTGTTCCATGTTGTGGGGGTAGAATATTGAAATGCCAACTGACCAGCTTCTGTGCGAACACTTGGTACAAACAGTAGTAGTGACTTTTGAGAGCGTAAAGAATACAGTCCAGTCACTCTTGGTTGAAGATATTCACAAAGATATGACGGGAGCAGAAGCAGAATCCCCTTAGAAATGAACATAACCCAGTGAGTGAGTCTATGAGTTTCCAGTGCTGCCCACAGATGTGTAAAGTTCACAGTGGCGTTTGTGATAAACCGCAGAGGCATGGAACACAGAATTGAACAGCTTCAATACTTGAGTTGGGGCGTTCATATAAATAAGGTCACCATAATCCAAAATGGGTAAAAATGTTGCTGCTACTAGTTTCCTTTTTTGCATTAAAAGAAAAACATAGCCTATTTCTGAAGTAAAAGCTGATTTTTAGTCTGAGTCTTTTAACTTATTGTTCGACATGTCCTTTGAAACTAAGATTATCATCAATTAAAATACCAAGATATTTAAAATACTGAACTCTTCTGATTTCTGCCCCTTCAAGAATGACGACTGGAGAACTAATCTGCAGATTGCTCTTTGTTTTTGAAAATATCATCATCTTGCTCTTTTTTGCATTCAAAGAAAGGTCCAGTTGTAGAAACATGTTCTGAACTGTTTTTTGGCTTCTGACAGTATTCAACCACCTCTAGCAATGGACTTTAGCTTCAAACGTGCCAGAGTTCCCCTTTAAAGCTCAAAAGATGGTGTTTCTAATTATCTTTAGTTTGGTGATTAGTACCTATGAATACTGCCAGCATAAAAAAGGCCAATCCAAATCTTAGTTTCCACCTCTGCGTATCAAATTGCAGATGCCGCGTACCCGTTAGTGGGCTGTTATCACGCTGTTATCTTATGCTAACACATTCTGCACATTCGGATACACATCGATGTTTGCCAACCCGTGTATGCAAACATCTACGCGCAGATACGCACAATAAACAAGGCTCGTGTAAACAGACTTTTGCCGTAGATTATCAGAAGCTTCAGTCCCTCTTCCGAAGTGCCCGTTTGAAGCTATAGGATCCATTTTGTATCATCGCTTGACCATAAGAAATGCTATAATGCTGTAATGTTATTGATTTCGCCGCACAGAACTCCACTAGTTATAGATAGTTATATAAAGAGCAGATATGACTTTAGTTCATTTTGTAACTACGAAAGACAAGTGCCTGTGCTGTCTGATTGTGTGTATGCTCGGAAATTAGAGAAGTTTTTAAAGGGCCCATGTTACGCTATTTCCTGCTCTGTTCTAATGTTGTGCTGTAATGTTGTGGAGTTGTGTTTTGCTTCATTCACACGTTTAACAAGCAAACCCTGCGTATTTAGGCTGAGTTCTTCTCTCAAACAGAAAACACTGCTCCACCTTGTGATATGGGAAGCGATCCGTCCGTGTTTTTAAACTCAATACACATTCATATTTGCAGTGTCTTTATCAGGGTTGATAAAAAGCAGCAGGTGTGACCATATTTAAAGGGGTCATGTGACGAATTATGAAACACGTGAACACAAAACATCCATATACATGTTGAATCCACTCAAACACAACAGATAAGAACGACCGTTGTGTTTAGGTTGGAGTATATTCAACAATACATATTTCCCTTACGTTACACAGCACACTTCGTCAAAAAATATTTTAAGTTAACAGTGTCGCAAGAGAGAACCAGAAATTTTGTAAGAAATGTTTCATCAAAAAAGTATTTGATGGCTAATTGTGGCATTAGGACAAGAAGGCCCCACTTATTAAAGGGACGGTTCGGAATTTTGGACACAGGGCCTCATTTCTTCATGAGCCAGAGTGTTGGAGACATGTGGAGACACTTTTTTAAATCTTCCCTCCAGTGCTTGTATTTGCAGAGGTTGCTGGTGCTAGGCTAGTGCATGTCAATGTCCATAGTCGTCCTGCCACTAAAAACAGTCTTACCCACTCCACAGACCCGAGGAAAACTATTAGAACTCCAGACTGTCCATGTGAATGTCTGTGTTGATAGAATAATGTTTGAAATAAAACTCATCTTGCATTGCATGAATTGTCGCATGTTGAGGGACTATTTTCTCATATATCAGTCCACCGCTGCAGAGCTTCTATCAGGAAGTACAACTCACTGCTGCTGCTCAGACAGAAATCCTTCAAATGCAACGTTGGTTTTACTTCTAAAATTATTCTCTAGACACAGACGTTCACATGGACAGTCTGGAGTTCTAATAGTTTTGCCTCGAGTCTGTGGAGTGGGTAAGACTGTTTTTAGTGGCAGGACAACTATGGCTATTGACATGCACTAGCCTAGCACCAGCAACCTCTGCAAATACAAGGACTGGATGGAAGATTTAAAAAGTGTCTCCACACGTCTCCAACACTCTGGATCACGAGGAAATGACGCCCTATGTCCAAAATTCACAACTGTCCCTTTAACAATATAGTACATAGAGATCATGCCATCCGTTCTGATCCAGCCTTCCAATATCGTCATGTTTTATCCAAACAACTTCGCTTGAATCATTTGAATGATTTCAGCTTTAGAACTGACCATTTCTACTGAACAAAAGGTAAATTATAACATCCATCCATCCATCTTCTCCCGCTTAATCTGGCTGGGTCTCATAGCACCTGACCCCCCCTATGAACCCCTCTGCAGGTGGTGAGCCCACAAGACACAGGACAATTATAACATGATTTAAAATTACCTGTCTGGTGGAGGGTCTGTCTGATGCTTTTCTCTGTGAATAAGTTCTAACTTTGTCTGGAATGTTTCACAGTACAGCAATAAACCTTCCTATCTTCATGGAAACCAAACCAGAACAAGTTCCAGGTCAGATCTGTGGAGAGGCGACCCCGCTCACAGTCAGAATGCCTGTTTTTGTAAGTGGTTTTGAGCTAAAAACCACCTGTAATTGAATAAATAAATGTAAGGTAGAGCTGTTTAATGTCACACTGTGGAACAATCCAGGCAGAGCAATGACATCCCCATAGCAACAAGAAGGTGACGGACACCCAACCCCCCAAAAAAAGTTACACAGTGCATCTTTTAAGCTCACAAGAGAGAATTCTGTGTAAAATGGGACCTTTAATGTTACTTGTGCTTTAGTAAAGTGAATAATCTGGACTTTAAACTCCCCAGTCCGCATGTTTTTCAACTTATTTACCTGCCACTTTCTTTTCTAACCTCTGTAACCGAGTAATGGCTTTGGCCCGGGGGTGCGCTTCCCCTGACATTGTGCCTCTGAGCCGGGGTCTTAGCGTCGTGGTGAGTCGGGTTCAAGTGAGCGCATTTGACCCCGAGTCCGCGGCCTTAGATGTGAGAAAGCCCTCTGAGACCAGGAGGAGGGGGGTCCGTCAATCAAAAGGGTCCCGGCACAAAAGGAGCCAGTCAGAGCGCTAAATCCAGGCTATTAGGCGGAGGAAGCGGCACGGCTATTCACGGAGAACAAAAGTGGGCTAAGAGGAGCTGGGCAGGCAGGTACATGTACGCAGGGAGGACAGTGAGTTTGCCTGAAGTACACTTAACCTCGGAAACCGGTACATGTTGTCATAGTTTGCATTAGGGCTGCACAATGGGCTCAGTGCACAATAGCGCCTCGTACCCTGACTGTTACCGTCACTACTTCCTGTATGTTCCTGTATATGTATAAATATTTAAGATAAGGCAATGAACAGTACACAAATAAAATGAATACTGCAGCGGAGGACACTTTAAAAGGAATAATAGCCAACTGAAGTACTGTAGATATAAAAATAAATGGGTAGTCTTTATTTTTATTCTGATTTCATTCATTTTCATTCATATAATACAAAATAATTCTGTTCATATATCAGTGTGAATGAAAAGGAGCAGAAAGAAGTAGAGAGTTGTAATTACCTCCTTTTCACACAAAGTAAAATATTTTTAACACTTCAATAGTTCCAACTTATTTACATGACATACCCACTATTAAACACTTGTTAATTAACACAAAAGGATAGTTCATACTTGGTTAATTAGTTTGAATTTTAATAGGTTGCTTATTTTATGTTTTCTGATTTTAATAAAAGTGACTGCGTTGATAGGGTGACCAGATTTTCAAACTCAAAAACTGGGACACCTTTGGTTTGTGATGGTTGGTAATAATAAAATTGTGAAACAAGTGCGGAATTAAGGAAAAATTGTTCTACAGAGACCGTTCATGACTAACATGAGTCAGTATCGTCACATTTTCTTTGTGTTTTGGTCAATTTGAAGCAGCTTTTCTGATTTGACTTAAACAAATGACAGTTTATGCCTCTCTTTACTGTTGGCATTATTGCATATGTAGCTATATTGTATAATATTGGTTAAAAATAGCTGGGTTTCAGTTGACATCACAGCATTCTGTAGGAGAATGTTATTTAATGCAGATAAATATTGTTCAGCTGCAGATGTTTACTGTTATATAGCATGATCTTGGGTCTAGTCAGAAATAGAAATGATCAGGATCAATATTTGGGAATTTACCTTTCTGATATTTTGTGGCAAAATACAATGTAATTAAAAGGAAAAACTGGTTCTTGCCCCATCTGAAACCATGACACCATCACATTCTAGAATCTGAAACTACCAATAGGGAAATTTCTTGTATAAAACTGGGACAAAACAGTCATTTTGGATAAATCTGCTGGGTCAGGGGACAAAGGGCCCAAAACTGGGACTGTCCCGGGTAAGTGAGCCACCATGCTTCTGTGCACAGAGCCAATTCGGGAAAAAAAAAATCTAATTGCAGTGGAGCACCTACACCTGTATTACCAAATGACATCACAAACAGGAACAGGGTGTTTTCTGTTTGAGAGAAGATGTACACAGGGTTTGTGTGTTAAACATGTGAATAAAACAAAACAAAACTCCAGGTATGTTTGGAATGAGGAAACAGCATTGTAAACCACTTTATAATTAGATGTACCAGACTTATTTTGACGTCAAGAGCTTCTTAACCGTTCCAGACCTAAGCATTTTTAGTACATTTGTCCTCGCCTGGATTTTTTTCTTAATTTTACGATTAAAACTGCAACTACCCTGTAATGAAATGTTATACTCCTTTTGTTCAGTACAACCTGTTATTTCACAATCTGTTGTTGTAGTTGTGTCATATGGATGTAATAAAAGCTACAGGACCCAGAAACCTAACCAGGAAAGGAAAATAAAATTCACATCCTTTCATACAAAACACACAGCAAATATGTATAAACAACTTTTTGGACATAAAAATAGCTTAATTTAGGGCCTTAGCTACAAAAGTGCAAAATATCAAGTCTGTAAGTACACTAAAAAATATCCTTATTGCCCTAAAAACAAAAACAAAAGTGTAATCACTCCATGACTTTCCTGCATTTCCATGGTGGAGATTACATTTAGATTTGTGCTTTTTGAGTGAAATAAACCTTTCAAATAAAAATGGCAAGGGATGCACAATTACGCAGACCAAGATGCATAATTTGCTATTTATTTGAGAAATAACTTCACTTAGAGCAGATTTTTCATCTGTTACGAACACTGACGCTCAGAGCAATCGACCATCTTGACTCACTTCACTCTTTGGCAAAGTTTGAACCAATCAAAATGGATGGAGCGCATGAGTTTGACGGAAAACAAAGTTCCTATCAGACACACAAACCAGCCCACTACAGACCAGTCGCCTTGACCTCCCACCTGATGAAGACCCTGGAGAGACTGATCCTCAGCCACCTCCGCTCCGTGGTGAGCCCCACCCTGGACCTGCTGCAGTTTGCCTATCGGCCCAACATCGGGGTAGAGGACGCCATCATCTACCTGCTGCAGCGGGCGCTCACCCACCTGGAGACCGCCGGGAGCGCTGTGAGAGTCATGTTCTTTGACTTCTCCAGTGCCTTCAACACCATCAGGCCAGTGCTGCTGAGGGGGAAGCTGGAGGACACTGGAGTGGACGAACACCTGGCTGCCTGGACCATGGACTACCTGACTGACCGACCGCAGTATGTGCGGCTGCGTGGCTGTGAGTCTGAGGTGGTGGTCTGCAGCACGGGGGCCTCCCAGGGAACTGTCCTCTCCCCCTTCCTCTTCACCATATACACCTCGGACTTCACCTACAACACAGACACCTGTCATCTCCAGAAGTTCTCGGATGACTCAGCCATTGTTGGCTGTGTGTCTGAGGGGAACGAGCTGGAGTACCGCTCGGTCATCAGAGACTTTGTGGACTGGTGTGGGCGCAACCACCTGCGCCTTAACACCAGCAAGACCAAAGAGATGGTGATGGACTTCAGGAGAAGGACACCCCCTCATGCACGAGTGAACATCCAGGGGCAGGACATTGAGACTGTGGACAGCTTCAAGTACCTGGGTGTTCACCTCAACAATAAACTGGACTGGTCCCATAATTCCAATGCCCTGTACAAGAAGGGCCAGAGTCGCCTCCACTTTCTGAGGAGACTGAGGTCCTTTGTGGTGTGCAGGCACCTGCTCAGGACTTTCTATGATTCTGTGGTAGCCTCTGCTCTCCTCTACGCGGTGGTCTGCTGGGCCCCAGGCAGCACTGAACGGGACAGGAAAAGACTGAACAGGCTGGTCAGGAGGGCTGGCTCTGTCCTGGGCTGTCCCCTGGACTCTGTGGAGGAGGTGGCTGAGAGGAGAGTGTTGTTCAAACTTACATCCATCATGGACAACACCTCTCACCCCCTGCACCAGACTGTGGAGGAGCTGAGCAGCTCCTTCAGCGGCCGTCTGAGACTCCCTCAGTGCAGGAAGGAGCTACCGCAGATCATTCATCCCCACTGCGGTCAGACTGTACAACTCCTCTGTGCAATAACCATGTCTGTGCCACTACTGGACTGTGACAACTTGCACTGTTTTTGTACTTTCTTTATTTTATATATATAGTATTTATATTTCAATTCTCTTTGTAAATTTTGTACATATACTTATTCACTTTATATTATTATTTTTATTATTATTTCTATTTTTATTATTGTTTATCCTGATTGCATCACACTTTTTCCCCCTTTTTTACACTAAACTGTCCTGGAGCTACTGTGACTGTTGAATTTCTCCACTGTGAGATCAATAAAGTCCTATCTATCTTTGTCATCATGTAGCGTGTGTGACGTAGGATAATGCCAGAAATATGCTCGGAACAGCGAAAGTCTCATCTTTCCAAGGAAAAAAAAAGTAAGTTTCTATTTTTTATTGTTGGAAAGTTATGCGCGGTTATATAAAACATATTCACCTGCGTTGTATATGACACCGTCAGGTTAAACAATATATCGTACTGGGGCAAGACACGTTTTCCTCAAGTACATGAAAAAAATCGTAAACAGCCTCTTCATCACATGCCAAAGCTGAAGCAATCAAATCCATAGCCCCATTTACATATATTTTTATTCACCGTTCACACTTGTGGCCCTTTCCCCCCAGCCTCCATATAACATCACCATTTAACACGTTTCCAAACAGCCCCATGATGTTCCATTTCCCCGCATTAGGCTCCCTCTCCCCTGGATGGGCCGTAAATGAATGCGGCCTGTTCCCTCCGGAGCTAGCATTTACGTCGGCGCGCACAATAGCCTCGCGCCTCCTGAATGGGGGAAGCTATCAGCTGGCGCGCTTGTTAAACATCTCCTCTTTCCTGTTAAGGTAAAGTGGCTCACCCCGGGGAGACCGCCGGGCCCGAATTATACGCACTGATCAGATTGTGCGGTTAGCTAGCCCGGGGTTTAGCTGGCTAGCGCTAACCCTCCTCGCCTCATTGGCCTAATTGTGAGCGACAGTCGATATTGTGAGGGAGGGCCGCGATGGGATTTGCATTGGATTTTGTCTTAAATTGTCAAAAACGCGGATGGTTGGAAGGGAAGAAGAGGGAAGTGGATGTGACGTTAAGAATTAGTGTCAAAAGGAAAAGGTCCTGCATTAAAATGGGCTCTTGCGCTTTAAGCCTGGTTAGAATGTTGTTTCCTCCTTAAAAACACACCTGGAGTTTTGTTTCACTCACACATGTTTGAGAAATCTTTATTATTAATCATCTGTCTACATCTCCAAAGATCAAAATGCTCTGCTCTACCTTGTGATGTCATGAAGTGGTAGTTTTCAAGTTAACTTTTTTACCTTTGGTTTTGCAGAGATTGGCATTTCCAGGTCTGAAATTATCCAAAGGATTCTAGTGAAGGTGCACAGCACTTCCTGTTTAAAAATGTTATGCTGTAAATGTATAAGATAAGTTTAGTTTATAGACGAGCAGGGGGAAGTGACACAATGTCAATAAAAATTAAAAATCTGTACACAAAGTTGACCTGGGACAGACTGACATATGTGGCTACCAATCTACGCCAACAGCCTCTTTGCCACCAACACCAGAGTGCATTCATATTTAAGAAGGATGGTCAAAGTGTCCAAGGACACAAAAGAAGTATGACGTCCACTGAGCTCATTTTAACATGTTGTTATCGCAGATCAGTGCTTTGAAGTGACGGCAATTTGAACACTTCAAAAATCAGAATGAGTCCAGTGATGCTGTGTGGACTTTACAAACGCAGAGGAGCACTTCATGGTTTCATAGAAACAAGCTTATGTTTTTGAGGAAAATTAAGTATTTACCACATTATAATAATACATCAGTCTTATATAGCGCTTTTCTGGACATTCAGTGACGCTTTACAGATCATTATTCAATCACTCCACACTCGGTGGTGGTAAACTACTGTTGTAGCCACAGCTGTCCTGGGGCAGACTGACGGAAGCGAGGCTCCAATCTGCACCACAGCCCCTCCAATCACCACCATCACTCACACGCACACACCACTTTCATACTAGGCAATGTGGGTGAAGTGTCTTGCCTAAGGACACAACAACAGTTTTTGTGACTGGCGCCCCACTGTGGCACCTGGAATTCCCAGCATCTCCCATCCAAGTACTAACCAGGCCCGGCCCTGCTGAGCTTCTGAGATCTGATGGGATCAGGGTGGTTGACGTGTCTTGCCCAAGGACACAACTGAATTATGAAGTGTTTGGCACTAGGACTGAACTGCCAACTTTCAGAAAACTTCCTTGAATTCTCCCTTGATGCCACTGAGCTAATTGAAATGTGTTGCTATGGCAGATCAGTGGTTTGAAGTGAAGGAAATTTGAATGAGTTCAGTGATGCTACTTTAAAACCACAGACAAGCACTTCATGCTTTCAATTTATTACTTAGAAAATTAGAAACAAGCATATGCCAGTTTTGAAGAAAATTAAGACACCAAACCATGTACCTTGAGGAATGCAGCTTGGTAGCACTGTAAAAATCTAATAAAGTCAATTACATAAAAGTCTTTAACACTGGGATGAACTGTGGATGAACCACGTGATGACAGGTCAGGTCTGAGTCAGGGGCCGCCCGTGAGCTAACAGCGAGTACGCACTGGTGACTAAACCAACGCGACAGGTACAGAGCGGAGAGGCGTGCTCACTCGCAGACGCTCACATCAGCAGACAGGAGCAGACAGGAGCAGCACAGACCGGTTAGGCGCTGTTTCAGAGTGCATGTTCAATTACAGCACCAACATGGCCGTTCCCGCTAAAGAAGAGATGTGCTAATGAATGGTGAGCCGCAACCAGGAAAGAGACGGTGTAATTGCTCATTTGTCCAGGAGTGGTCCAGTGTAGAGAAGGTTTCAGCACTGATCATCTGGACACTGATGAACACTGATGTCTTCACAGGTATTCAGGGAAGTTAAAGAAGACATACACTACCAGTAAAAAAAAAGCCTTTACCCTTTGTTTTAAACCCTGGTTTGCACTTTTGGCATTTCTTGATCCTGATAAGGCACAGCTGTGAAAACCATTTCAGGAGACTTCATCATGAATCTCAGTGAGAGAAGGCCAAGTGTTTGCAGTGGTATCTATTTACAAAGCAAAGGGCATTTGAATAGACTCTATTCAGGCTTCCCGGAAAACATTTGGAAACATGCGGACAATGACTTCCGGTGTAGTTCCCGACACTGGGCATGTGATAAAATCATGGATTCAGGAGCAGCGTCTTCACAAGCTGCCAAAGCTTTCCATGGGGTACGGGACTCTAATCAGAACTGCTATGTCACATAGACAGCTAGTTGGAACTGTTGATCTGCTAAATATTTCATTTTTTATTAAAGGGGAACTCCAGCACATTTGAAGCTAAAGTCTGTTGCTACAGGTTGTGGAATTCTGTCAGAAGCCAAAAAACGGGACTGATCAGTGTTGCCTCGGCGGAGATCTCACTGTGGCAGTGAGTCTGTCAAGGCAACAGTACGTCCCAGTGATACGTGTAGTGATGGGGACAAGTTCTTAACTTCCATGTAAAACGCCAATTTGCTTCACACTGAAGAAGCTTAATACCATCCATCCATCCATCTTCTCCCGCTTAATCCGGCTGGGTCGCGGGGGCAGTTTGCTGCCCAATACTCATAGCACCTGATCCCCCCTATGAACCCCTCTGCAGGTGGTGAGCCCACAGGAGGGTGGACATTATGGTCCTTGATGTTAATTCATAGGGGTGCGGGCATGTTTTGGGTTGATGGGGGAAACCGGAGTACCCGAAGGAAACCCATCCAGACACGGGGAGGAACATGCAAACTCCACACAGAAAGGCCCGGGCGTCCCACTGCACAGGCCAAAGCCCAAAAGATTCGATTGTCGACTCCAGCGGCGGCGAGAGGCTCAAGCCGCCAGAAGCAACAAGTGAAGATCGACTACTGACTGTGAAGAAGAAGAGAAACTGAAAGTTGTTGAAAGAAAATGGTTTGGGAATGTTTTTGTTTTTTTTTGCGTTTTTCCATCCATCCATCCATCTTCTCCCGCTTAATCCGGCTGGGTCGCGGGGGCAGCTTGCTGCCCAATACTCATAGCACCTGACCCCCCCTATGAACCCCTCTGCAGGTGGTGAGCCCACAGGAGGGTGGTGAGCCCACAGGAGGGCTTGTTTTTTTTTTTTTTTGCGTTTTTCAAAAAATATAATTCACTCATAAAAAAAATTGGGATTAGAAATGACATCGGCGATCAAGGCTGCTTATAAAGTTGTTTTCTAACGTTCCCAGACACTAATGAGTGAACCAGGCAGAGCGTTTTGTTTGTTAGACTCGTGGCTGTTGTAAGATGGGTTAAAGTGGTGTTAAGATTCTTCAGTGCGAAGCAAATTGGTGTTTTACGTGGAACTTAAGAATTTGCCCTGATCATGACACCAGTATGTTGAAGTGATAGACTCACTGCCACAGCAAGATCTCCACCAAGGCAACACTGATCTGTGCCGTTTTTTGGCTTCTGACAGTATTACACCACCTCTAGCAACGGACTTTAGCTTCAAACGTGCCGGAGTTCCCCTTTAAGACTGAAAAATCCTGTGGTGTGTCACAGCCTTAAGCAAATATTAATTTTGGATATTGGTCTAAAAAGTTGTGAAAGTTCACATAATACAAACGACAATGAATCACTTCTTTAAACGGCCGACCTATACGCTCACAAAGTGCTTAGCCTTGAAAACAGGTCAAAGTCTATTATCAATACAGCAATATCTAAAACTGCCTTTTTATCATAGAACCAGGGGCTTATTGAACACTCCAAAACAAGTGTCTGAAGCAAAGCATGTGTCAGTGCGTTTTATCTCCTCTCCGCAGCCCACCCTTCAACATTCTGTATGGATTTTGTCATAAACACAGCCCATACTTCATAAACGTCTCCATTTTCTAGTCTATTAACATGACTGGAGAAAGTGCTTGATAAAAGAGGAGGGCATGCGTGAAGTAATGTTCCCATCACGTCCCAGCGCCAGAGGGGAGAGAGGAGCTGTAAAGGGGGCTGAGCTTCTAAGTGAGGACACGAGCACTATATCAACTATTATCACACGAAACACTCACTATCCAGGGAATACCGGAGAGCTGGCCTTGTCTAATGTAAAAAAAACTTTTCACAATGCATGCGGAACCACGAGGAACTATTGAGGAGTCGTGAATCGGATCTCAAAAATCCTAATAACACTCGGATAACTGCTTTATGCAACAGCGCAGTCCGGTTTACAGTAGAACAGACTAGGAGAGGCGTTCAACTGCAAGGGGTAAAAAACAGCCAAGAAAATGTAGCGAGGTTTTGATTGGAAAGATGATTTGAATTTGGTTTAGTGCACTCAAAGTTTTGAAAAGAGGTACAGCATGTCTATAAAAGTGTGGCTGAAATGCTAAAAGTGGCTTGCTAGCAGTAAAAATTCAAAGTACTTTTCTAAATTATATTAGAATTCTACCTTATTTTAGTAGAAATTTAAAAATGCTCCTCAAATAAGTATTTCAGTGAAACAGCAGTATCCTATAAAAATCCTATTAAATGAATTTACCACAGTAATAGAACCTTGGTAAAAAAAAAAGAAAAAAAAAAGTTTGTTGTCGGCCTTGGTACTCAATATCGGCAAATACACAAAATGAAATACTCGTTTGGCAAAAAGTGGTATCGGTGAATCCCGACATGGAATAAGTATTTGGAAAACTACATTGTAAAATTGTATATGAGAAGTTAGGATCTTTACTTATGACGCAACAATCAGGGCAAAATGCGAACAAAGCGTTTTTGAGCAACTTTGGATTACCGTAATAAATGACAGAAACAAGCATGAATGAAGCATAGTGCAACTCCGGGTATGTTTTTGATGAGGGGGCAACAATATAAAGCTCAATTAAAAGCTGAAAAAAAGTCAATTTTGTGGAGTCAAAATTGTATAATAGTATCGCTTTGTTTGGAATATTTCACAGTATAGTATTAAACCTTTCTATCATCATGGAGACCGAACCAGATCAAGTTACAGGTCAGATCTGCGGAAAGGCGACCCTGTTCACAATCAGAATGAGTGTTTTTTCTGTGTATTTCTGATCTGTAAAACCACTTGTAATTGAATAAACATAAAGGTAGAGCTGTTTAATGTCATACTGTGGAACATTCCATCATGGCTACATATCTACAACATCTTCTAGGTAATTCTGTAGACACGCCCACATCAGTCATCGCCATGTCGACACGAGCGTATTCAAATACAATCACAGGAGCCCTCAGCGTTGACATCATAAAGGTTAACGAATTCTTTAAATCAAGGAGGATCTGTGCCTGTCAGCATGATGTTTCCCAAGAGGGGGGCCGCGGGACGTGACAGGGGCCAGATGGACGAAGGGAGGGTCCAGCATCCATCACACACGGGGCCAGTCGTGTGCTTATACTGCATGTCCAAAAGGAAAAGACGTGTGTACTGTAAGTGGACATGTGTGGTTACTCAAAATAATATACATAGCTGTTAACTTGAAAACTACCACTTCATGACATCACAAGGTGGAACAGAGCAATGGAGATAATATGTACAGGAGATTTAAAGGACCCATACTATGTAAATTGACACATGCGCTTTAAGTCATGTTATACTGATGTTACCTCCTCAAAAACACATCTGGAGTTTTGTTTGAGTAATCAGTTATTATTATGTTGTTACTGTTTACTCTCCAAAGCACAAAATGCTCCATTCCACCTTCCAGCTGTAGTTTTCAGTAGAGATTGGCATTTCCCGATCTGAAATCATCCAAATGATTCTAGTGAAGGTGTATATGTCATGGATATGTTGTCTACAGTGTAAATTTGAGTTGGAGGGTCAGAATTCTCAGGTGGAGTTTGCTGTTCAACTGTCAGATCACAGCTTTGTTGACTTAGTTTAAGGTTAATCTCTCTGTAATTACTGGGCCTATCCACATGACACAAAAAGCTTGTATAAAGGGTAATGTCTTCAGTGACAGAACTGAGAACTGAGCGATTATTGTCAGTTGAAAAGCCTTGAAGCCGCAGATCTAATATGGTAAATGTGATGACAGTATCTCTATCTCTAACAATAACGGGTTTCATTGTTTTGGGGGGATTTCTGTTTGGATATTTCAAAAATAAAAATTATGCCATCATCAAATTCTAGAACATGAACGCAACTTCAAAATGTCAAGGTTCCAAATATAGAACAAAGATGAACTTACAACAAATCAGTATATTGTATATTACGAATATGCCTAAAATGCAGTATTTCAATGCAGAAAAAAAGAATAACATAGGCCATGAGCCTTTGCTTGATTCCAGTACTTCTTAAAGATAACATTTTTAATTTTTCATTAAACATTAAAAACTAAAATTGTCTGAATTACCATTCATTAACAGAATTATATTTATTACTGAAGAACAATGACACAAATTACAGTGAGAACATTAAATTTAGTTATTAGTATTTAGTCATTTAGTTTTTGAATGGAGCATTAGACTATGACTGGTTTGATTATGAATGTGTCTTATGCTGTTTTTTTATTTTTCTATGTGAAGCACTTTGTGAACCATGTCCATGAAAAGCGCTATAGAAATAAACTTTACTTACTAACATTTGAACACAAATATATTTAAAAAGAAACATTACTAGCAGTAAGTTAAGTGTTCCCTCCTGTGGGCTCACCACCTGCAGAGGGGTTCATAGGGGGGGTCAGGTGCTATGAGAATTGGGCAGCAAACTTCCCCCGCGACCCAGCTGGACTAAGCGGGAGAAGATGGATGGATGGATGGATGGATAGATGTGAAGTGTTTGAGTTAAAATGTACCCAGCAGTATGGCTGTGCTCTATGGTGAGACACTTCACCTATGTGGCCTACCCCAGTTACACTAAATGTGGCTGTATCATGGAACAAGAGATAAGATAAGAGAGATTATTGAAAATATAGATAAATAAATCGTACATGATAATGTACATGATTACTATGATTCTGCTCATTTGAGCACATATAACATTGGATTATATATGACAAAATAGTTTATACATTGATATCTTAAATCAAAATTAAAATAACTCTCAGGGATGATGACATTCAGACAGTACTGCAAATTGTACACACAAGCAAATATGATAGCACGAAAATTTCATGTGTGTACAAATTCCGTGAACATAGCTTTGTTCAGAGCTTACTGCACACCACTCTATACTGCCCACTTGTGGTGCAGTTACAGTAAAACTAAATTTAAGAAGTTGCAGGTTGCATATAATGATGCACTTCGTATCCTGCTGAAAGTCCCTCAATGGACAAGTGCCAGTGTATCGTTTGCAGAATAACACCCCATAGTACTGTGTAATACTGTGATCAGAAACTCTAATTTATGAAGCGCCTTGAGGATTCACAAAAGGAAATTCTAAATGTTTTAAAAATGCCTGAGCTGAGCAGTGTCAAAATCATTTCTAAACACTGGAGACTCTTGGAGGAACTGCTTATCTGGACTATAGATCATGAGTTTGTCTTCTGTCTGTTTTTAAATGTTCTATATGGACCCACTGAAGTGTGAAATAAAGCTTGATTGATTGACTGATAGATTATCAAGTCTTCACCCTTGTAAACTCAATCTACTGGAATAATTTATATTAAATTAGTCATTCATTGAACCACGGGCCATATCTTGCTTATAACTCAATATGAGCAAACGTCCATCCCACTTCAACAGCCAAATCCCCATTAAATCCAAGTCTTTGCACTATTTGTGGTCCCAGCATGGGGCTAATTGTGTTAATATGTGTAAATGGTAGCAGCAGATACAGAGGCTCGTCTAGGCGTGCTCAGTGAAGGCAGTGTGTTGTGACGGAGCCGCGCTCACACTGGGAGCCATATTGTTTATGGAATTATGAAATGGTTTTTATGAAAGATGATTACAGTGATGAGAAATTAGACACCACCACGGGGAGGCCAATTTAATGTCTCATTGATCATTCATTGGAAAACAGCAAATATTGGGCAAATTAAACGCAAATGAAAATTACAATGATCTCTACCTCCTACTATGAGCAATAGACAATGAGGAATCTGATCTGTTTGTGTAACAAAGGAGGAGGAAATGGACCGTGAGTAAAACTGAAGGCACGTTGAGTTTAAAGAGCCCGTTTTACGCCTTTTTTAAAATCCATGTTATAATGTTTCCTGGAGTTGTGTTTTCTTTCATTCACACATGTTTGAGTAATCCTGCATTATTATTATTAGTCTGTCTACATCTCCAAAGCTCTAAATGCTTGTGGTAATACAGGAAAGGCTCCACTATCTTTTTAAACTCAAACACCTTCACTAGAAACATTTGGATAATTTTAACCCTGGAATTTCCCATCTCTACTGAACTAAAGGCAAAGGGTAGCTCTTAACTTCAGGGCACGAGGTGGAGCAGAATATTTAGAACTGATTTGAAGATTTTACTGATCACTTTTAAAGCTCGTTTAGTCCAAGTCTCACGATATGATATTGTCACAGTACAATATTTATTGCGATATCATGGGAAAGGTAATGTAAGGTAAGGTAACTTTATTTCTATAGCGCTTTTTACAGACACATGTCTCCAAAGTCGCTTTACAGAGCATTATTGACAGAGCATTGTTCATTCACTCCAGACCTGGTGGTGTAAACTACTGTTGTAGCCACAGCTGCCCTGGGGCAGACTGACAAAAGCGAGGCTGCCAATCTGCACCATCGGTCCCTCCGACCACCGCCATCACTCACTCACACAACTTTCACATCTACAGTGCATGTTTTTGGGTTGATGGGGGAAACCGGAGCCCGGAGGAAACCCATCCAGACACGGGGAGAACATGCAAACTCCACACAGAAAGGCCCGGGCGACCCGGGGATCGAACCCACAACCTTCTTGCTGTGAGAAAGAAAGCTCACGATGTTGTGGGGAGGCTCACAATATTACGATGTTCTACAGAATAACAAGACTGACATTCTAAAATGCCATTTGGTGGCGGCATGGTGGCTGAGTGGCTAGCACTCAGGCCTCACAGCAAGAAGGTTGTGGGTTCGATCCCCGGGTCACCCGGGCCTTTCTGTGTGGAGTTTGCATGTTCTCCCCGTGTCTGGATGGGTTTCCTCCAGGCTCTGGTTTCCCCCATCAACTCAAAACATGCAGCACCTGAACTAAGATCAAGGACCATGACGTCCACCCTCCTGTGGGCTCCACTCACAGAGGGGTTCATAGGTCAGGTGCAGCAAACTGCCCCCACGACCCAGCTGGATTAAGCAGGAGAAGATGGATGGACAGTCATTTGGTATATTTATTGTCATTAGGGATGGAACGATATCCAAATCTCTCCATATTTTCACCATATACATCTCACCGTACCAGATTTACTGCAATATTTTGTGGAGGCACAAAACTGTGAATCTACTACTTTTTCCTCTAAAAATGCCTTCACAAAACTTAATCCAAAGAATGAAGATTTCAAAGTGCTTAGAACAGTTATTTCTTCATGTCGTCTGCACTGAAACGGAGCAAAGGATCATGGTCTATGTAGTTCTCTCTGTTTTTTTTTTTTAGCTATTTCTGTATCAGAACTATTCATTTAAGCAAAGAGACTTGGAATTTGATATATTGTGATGGTCCACGATATTATTGTGAGCCCTTTGACGATACGATATCACCATATTTCTGTTATTGTTACATCCCTATCATTTAGGTCTCGCACCAAGTTATACTTTTAGAACTTTTAACCCCGTTTGAGCCCTCCCACAACCTTAGATCCTCGGGCAGGTCCCCGTTAGCTGTTCCATAGTCCAGGTTCCGGACGAAGGGCAATCAAACCTCGGCTTTGGAACGACCTGCCTGAGGAGATATGGCTGCACCATCAGTCTTATCTTTGAAGTCACTTCTTAAAACTAATTTTTATCAGTTGGCCTTCCTTTAACTGGTTTATTTATTATAATTAAATGAACTGTTTGCATCATTGTCTGTTTTTGTGTGCTTTCTGTATACTATTTTTATACTTTTTATATTGTTCTTTGTGCGGTTGTGAGCGGAGTTTAGGCATTCAGTCCCTTTTTGAACATTTCCACATTTCCTATTTGCACATTTCCTTTAAAAATATTACGTCACACATAAAGTAATACTAACTCTTCTGTTTGAAATTTCTGAAATCATCAAATTCTTTAAGACAAACTCAACCAGCCAATCAGTCTTTACATCATACTATAAGATCTCAGCGCCTCACAAAACATGTCCGCAGCGTCCAAACACTGAAACACAGCACAAAGCACGGGCTAATCCACACGTGTTCTCACTCAGAGCCGGGATTTGGCCGGGGGATCAAGGACCGCTCGGAGGACACGGACTCTCTCCTTGTTGACAATACCTTGACAGGCCTAATCCTGTATAACACACGCAGAGTAAACAAAACATCCAGCTGAGCGTGCAACCTCCGAGAGCGCTTTGAAATCCTCCATTCTCTCTCAAAACAAAAGTGAGGATCTTTACAAACAAGCGCAGAGGATAGCCTTGTGCTGGTAACGGGTAAACACCGAAAAGTACAAGCGTAGCGCAGAGCCACAGTCGCGAACTCCAGAACAGAGGAGAGGAGTAAACAAAGATGTGATGGACAAGCGGGCTGTAATCAGAAACTATAAGAGTCGGGGAATCACGAGGAGAGGAGGGGAGAGTTTGTCCTGAAGTAAAAGTTCAATGCTTGGTGGGAACTGTATGGTTTTGGTTGTTTTAGAATTTGTAGATAATAAAATGGTGGTGGGTACGGATCTTGTAGTGTAACAGCAAGAAAATAGAGACAGGTGGTTGTGTTTGGGTGTGTGGGAATGATTTTAAACGCCTTTAAATGGAACTACAGTAAAATGCTAAATAAGAGCCGGGTTCCTTTAAACACCGGGTGCAGGTGTATATTTGTGCTCATAAGTTTACATACCCTGGCAGAATTTATGATTTATTATTATTATTTATTATCAAACAACTGTGTCTCTTTTTAAATCATAATGACAACAGAAACTACACAAATTACCTCATAAATTCAGCCAGGGTATGTAAAACTTACGAGTAAATAACCGAGTCTAATGTATTTATTTTTCCGAGAGGCATGCACGGTGGGTCCGAGAGTCGTGAGCGGCAGGTCCGAGAGTCGTGAGCGGTAGGTCTCAGAGGAGTGCACGGCGGGTCCGAGGCAAGCGCGGCAGGTCCAAGGGTCGTGCGCGACGGGTTCGAGTGGTGTGCACGGCAGGTCCTAGAGGCGGGTGGTGGCGGGTTCGAGAGTTGCGCGCATCCTATTGTCGTGAGTGGTGGGTCCCTGGTTCGGGTGGTGTGAGTGGTGGATTCCGAAAGTCATGATTGGCGGGTCCGAGAGTCGTGAGTGGCGGGTCCGAGAGTCGTGTGCGGCGGGTCCGAGAGTCGTGTGCGGCGGGTCCGAGAGTCGTGTGCGGCGGGTCCAAAAGTCGTGTGCGGCGGGTCCGAGATTCGTGTGCGGTGGGTCCGAGAGTCGTGTGCGGCAGGTCCGAGAGTCGTGTGCGGCGGGTCCAAAAATCGTGTGCGGCGGGTCCGAGAGTCGTGTGCGGCGGGTCCCAGAGGCGTGCGTGGTGGGTTAGAGGGAACTTACTGGTCGATCAAACTGGTTAAAAGAATTTGAGTACCATATTTTCCAAGTTTTGCTGAACAAGATTCTTGTGAGGAAGGAATTATTCGCAGGTCCCAAATTAGCGCCTGGTCTCTAATAAATGCCTGGTCTGTTAGGTGATTGAAACAAATAAACTGGCTATTATTTGGTATTTTACGGTATGTATTTTGGGGGAGACACAGCATATGAAAAGTGCTTTAACAATAAAACATAAGAGAAACTATTATTACTACACTATACTATACTATTATTTGGTGCTGAAAATAATAAATGGTAAAAAGGCAAAGCTTCTATTATAATTGCGGTATCAGATTTGGTATTAAAGCCTGTTTGTTAGCATCAAAGTCCTGGTTGAAATCCTGGTATTGTGATTCAAGACAAGGGATGGTAAATGGTCACACATTTATACAGCGCTTTTCCACCTTCAAGACACTCAAAGCCCTTTACAACAAGGAACCACTCACCCATTCACACACCCACATTCACACACACGCTCATACACCAGTGTACGCAGACACTGGGGGCGAGGTGGGTTAAGTATCTTGCCCAAGGACACGACAGGATTCATCTGTGGGAGCTGGAATCACAACCTGTGCGTCAGTGGATTTGACTGCTCAACCAATGGTGTTTATGTCGAGAGCGGGATTCGACTCCGCCGACCTTCGAATCAGTGTACAAACGCTCCACTGACTGAGCTACTGAGCTACTCACGATACGATATTTATTGCAATATTTTGTGGAGCCTCACAAAACCGTGAATATGCCACTTTTTGTCCTGAAAACACTGCCATAATCTAAAGAAGTGCTTAATAACATTTATTTCATTATTGATGGCCCTTGATATTATTGTGAGACCTCTGGCGATACGATTTCATGATATTTCAGTTATGGTTACATCTCTTTTCATGACAACCAGGGCTGCCAGGCTTCAGTGGCCATTCTGCACAAGAGCGTCTGAAAAAGCCGCCCAATTCTGTGTGAAAGCCGTGGATCTGGCACTGATGACACTGATGACACACCACGGACCTCAGCTGAGATCATGTGGAACATAGACCACTAAAAGCCACTCTCAAACCAAACCTCGAACAACAAATAAACACAACTAGAAAATGGTGCTTCCAGCAACATGCAACAGATGTTGGTGAGTTTGCTGGGCTGTTGGCAACATCAGATCTCTTGGTATTTATCTTGGTATATACCGTATTTTCCGGACTATAAGCCGCTACTTTTTTCCCAGGCTTTGAACCATGTGGCTTTTAGTGCGGAGCGGCAAAATTTAGAATTTTTCTTCCACCGCTAGGGGCGCTCTAACCGGAATTTCAAAAACAAGATAGATGGAGAAGAATATGCTACTTTTTATTTAGCAGATATAACACGCACGACAAATTACTAACTGGTAACTATTTTCAAATCTTCACCCCTTCATCATGAAAAGCACACGAAGGAGTTTGTATGATGCAAGTTTTAAGTTGAAGGCATCGGTCTTGCTCCAGGAAGGAAACCGCTGTAGAGCCCTGCACCCGCGGGACCCAACACAAAACAGTGCGGCGCGGGACCATGGATGTATATTAAGAACATTCTGAAAGAACATTCTGAAAGAACATTCTGAAAGAACATTCTGAAAGCTTACTGAGGGCGCGGGCGGGAGCGGGACTGAAGACTGCAGGAGCGGGCGGGAGCGGGATTGTGTCCCACGCAGACCTCTACCGTGCTGCTGCACGTAAACTCAGCGTCAGCAGAGATGATTAAAGTGACTTGTGGTTTCACTGCACAGGAGAAATGAAGGTCAATTACTGGTTCTTTTCTGTTTTTGACCTCGTTTTAATCAGCACAGTTGCTGCTGTGTTAAAAGACACTGTTCAGAAAGAATCTGTTCAGGTACATAAATGTACATTTATAGTACAAAATCATTCTGTATATGCAGTAAATATCAAATTTTTCAACATAGATATCAGCGGCTTATAGCCCGGTTGCGGCTTGTACAACTTTTTTCTTAATTTTTAAAAAAATAGCGTGGGTGCGGCTTATATACCGGTGCGCTCAATAGTCCGGAAAATATGGTAAGCATAAAAAGAGCATATGACAACAGCTGAATTTAAAAAATGTTGGGAAAAAAAAAGTTCATTTCATTTTTTTAAAGTTTTCACTGAATCACAGTATTGTTTTGCCTCTCATATGCACTGAAATAAATTGTAATATACCTAAAAAATAAAACCTCCTGATTATCTCACATATTTTAGGATTTGACTATTCAACCATCCCCAGGCTCGACTACTAGCCCCCTCGCGGCTCCAGCACTCACCCTGTAGGCCTGGCTGTAGGGCCCGATGTTGGCCGGGGCCCAGTGGGACAGGCTCTGGACGTGCAGGGCCTCTCTGCGCAGCTCACGGCCCTCCTCCTCCACCGCAGGAGCCGCCGGAGAGGGGGCCCGGGCGTGGAGCAGACAGTCCATCTGCAGCAGCTGAGGGGCCGGGAGAGGGGCCTGCAGACACACCCTGGACAAGACACATGAGTACTACGTTATTATGTCAGGGTGATATCGTTATAAGGTACATGTATTCATTTAACTTTTAGCCTGATTGAAAATAGGTTGTATATTTAGAGTATTAAAGGCTCTATATTACACAAAATGCACTCTTGTTAGCTTTAAGTCATGTTAGAATGTTGTCACCTTCTCAAAAACATACCTGGAGTTGTGTTTTGTTTCATTAACAAATGTCTGTTCCACCTGGTGATGTCATGAAGAGGTAGTTTTCAAGTTAAAGTGGAACTCTGGCACATTTGAAGCTAAAGTCCGTTGCTAGAGGTGGTGGAATTCTGTCAGAAGCCAAAAAACAGCACAGATCAGTGTTGCCTCGGGGAAGATCTCACTGTGGCAGTGAGTCTGTCAAGACAACAAACTAGTGTAGTGATGGGGGCAAGTTCTTAACTTCCAAGTAAAACGCCAATTTGCTTCACACTGAAGAATCTTAATACCACTTTAACCCATTTTACAACAGCCACAAGTCTAACAAACAAAACACTCTGCCTGGTTCACTCATTAGTGTCTGGAAACGTTAGAAAACAACTTTATAAACAGCCTTACACTTCCCTCTGTTGATCGATACGAGTGAATTATAATTTTTGAAAAACGCTTTTCTTTCAACAATTCATCGACTTCTCTTCTTGACAGTCAGTAGTCGATCCTCACTTGTTGCTTCTGGTGGCTCGAGCCTCTTGCCACCGCTGGAGTCGACAATCTAGTCTTTTGGGCTTTGGCATGTGCAGTGGGAAATCAACAGAGGTAAGTGTAAGGCTGCTTATAAAGTTGTTTTCTAACGTTTCCAGACACTAATGAGTGAACCAGACTCGTGGCTGTTGTAAAATGGCTGTTAAGCTTCTTCAGTGTGAAGCAAATTGGTGTTTTTCGTGGAAGTTAAGAACTTGCCCAATTCACTACATTAGTTTGTTGCCTTAACAGCCGAGGCAACACTGATCTGTGCCGTTTTTTGGCTTCTGACAGAATTCCACCACCTCTAGCAACGGACTTTAGCTTTAAAAGTGCTGGAGTTAACAGCTCCTTTTACCTTTAGCTCAGTAGAGAAATTCCAGGGCTAAAATCAACCAAATGATTCTAGTGCAGGTGTATGGAGTTTAAAAACACTGTGGAGCACTTCTTGTATTACCACATGACATCACAAGGTGCAACAGAGTGTTTTTGGTTTGAGTTTCAAATTGAAGTAGTCCAAGAAGCATGAGGCCACTCTAAATGTTAGTATGTCCAAGCTTACCTGGCCGGTGGGTTCAGTCCAAAGTGCTTCTTGTACACAGCGTTGATCTGTGCAAAGTCCTCCATGTTCTTCACGTACAGATGGACCAGCACTATGTCCCTCATGTGCCAGCCTTTCCTGTCCAGCTCACCTGAACAACCACAGAGCATGCAAAACGGGCTTCTGTCAACTGTACAGTTACAAACTATAATTCCTCTTTCAGTAATGTTATTTGAGAGGGACTTGTTTAACAGCACAAATCAAACTAAACTTGTCCTTTCTGATCAGATTGTGTTAAAACAAAGCTCAGATTAAAGTCTAATTTGAGTAACTAATTTGTTTGTCCTTGTGCTCAGTGCATTCTGCTTAAAGGTCCTATATTACACAAACCTGACTCATGTGAGCTTTAAATCATGTTAGAATGGTGTTTCCTCCTCAAAAACAGACCTGGAGTTGTGTTTTGTTTCATTCACACATGTCTGAGTATTTTTAGGGTTAGTCTGTGTACATCTCCAAAACTCAAAACGCTCTGTTCCACCTTTAGAGTTTTCAGGCCGAGAACTGTGCCGTTGCCTAATCTCAAACCGACTGACATGTTCACGCCGAAAATCAGAGCATTCGGGAATCAGGTAAAACTTGTTTTTTCTAAGTAAACTGTGTTACACAGTAGACATCAGTAGGTTCATCCCGGTCACACGCAGTAAAATAAATTGTCGAGAAATCATCGACACGAAGACTTTGCAGTGGTCAGCGGAGGAGACTAAATATTTGCTCTATCCGTGTTCGCTCAGTAAGGTTCCATCTTTGGATTTGGCATTGCTGCTGCCTTCTCCACAGCAGATGTTGTAGCAGAGCTTGGCATAGATACCATATTTTTCGGACTATAAGTCGCACTTTTTTCATGGTTTGGGTGGTTCCTGCGACTTATACTCAGGGGGGACTTATATATTACATTTTTCACACTGACAGACCCTAGACCAAATATATGAATGGACAGAGCTAACACGCTTAGGATCTTGTGGCTCCTCTCTCTGTAACTGCTGCTGTGGCCTCGTCATTTGGTTCTTAAAATTTTTGTATGAACCTGCTCTACGTGGTCCTGAATTTTTAATTTTTTTTTGTGCTATTTTGTCCGTCCATAAAATCCTCTTCATAACATAGAGCCTGGCTCCAGATTCGCCCCTGTAACCGTGGCATCAGGAGCTTCATTTGAGCGGCGCTGGACGTTTCATTACTGTAACTTGCCTTTCAAGATGGCATGTCAGTTCTTGGTCTCTGATTTTATAAAAGAAATTTCCCTCAAAAAGTGCCACTTATATATGTTTTTTTCTTCATTACACATTTTTTGGCCGCGAATTATACTCCAGAGTGACTTGTAGTCCGAAAAATATGGTAAATAATGATTTGCATGAGTACAAATGCTCGTTGGTGGCGATGATGCGATCCATGATTGTTATTTTGTACGGCCTTGTTTTTATTTGGTGTCAAATCCACAGCCTCTGTCAATGACGCATCCTGGGTCACTCACTAGTAAGCACTTTGGTTCCCCGTGTAATAGGTGCAGGAACTGGCACCAGCACCGTTCTGGCCAGCCTGAAAACAGCTCTCGTGATGTGATGAAGTGATAGTTTTCAAGTTAGGAGCTTCCTTTTACATTTAGTTCGGTAGAGACGAGCAATTCCAGAGATGAAATGATCCAAATGATTCTAGTGAAGGTGTGCGGAGATTAAAAGCTCAGTGAAGCACTTCCTGTATTATCACATAACATCACCAGGTGGAACAGTGTTTTCAGTTTTAGAGAAGAACTCAGCCTAACTATGGAGGGTTTGTGTGTTAAACATGTGAATGAAACAAAACAACTCTAGGTCTGTTTGTGATGAGGAAACAGCATAGATCAGAAAACAGCGTAACAAGGGCCCTTTAACTATATCCCGTGTGGAGACGCAGGGACGTGGCCTCAAAGCTCTCCTCTTCCTCTGTTCCACCTCTCCAAACATCTTCAAGTCAGTTTTCCGTCCTCATCTTCTTCACCAGACTCCTCTTCGCCCCATACAAAGACCTGTCTATTAAATATTAACTTGTTTAATATTGTCTCAACTCTGAAGGCTTTTCGGCGCAGGCTAAACATTAAATATGCTTTTCATCTCTCGCCCCTCTTTCTCTCCGTCAAAAAAGAAGAAAAGAGTGAGACGCACTGTAAAAAAAAAATCTAAAAATCATCTCGGGGGCAAAAATGGAAAACCGCCCAACACGACTGAACTATTAAAACAATATTTGAAGTACGTGTCCTTGCTTGGTGGCCGGGGTTGGATAGATATATTTTTGATGTGTACTCTTTGTCTGACGGTACTTTTGAATAAGAAATGACTTGTCAACCAGCCGCTCCTCCTCGTGTGCGCTAAGCCAGCACGGAAAGAGGAGGCACCCAAGGGACGCAGAGGCTTTGGTGTACGTACAAGGATGTAGCCTGAGAATGCTAAAAGGTACAGCTAGCACGTCTTTGAAATAAATACTATGTACTATAAATAATGGACTAAAGGATTGTGATAGAGCGTGCATTAAAGTTGCATTAAGAAGAATTGTGCTTTAAGGCATGCAGGTACCGTTTTGTAAGACAGCCTCAAGGTTTTTGGGTTACAGTTTGAAATTTAGCTACATTTCATTTGTACTTGGCCAGTTTTGAATAATTATTTATCCAGAATATTGTTCTGTATTGTGCTGTTGCAGTAAAACATTTTCTCTCTTTTGAGACAAATTAATCGTATCTTAACTGATACGATAATGATGGAATGATAGGATTAGTTTGAAACTAGTTTATGTTCACTGTATGTGAACTGCGTCCAACTGTATGTGGCCCCAGAAAGAGTGAGATGCTCCCACAGATCCATATGGGCCGGGCCCTACTGCAGACAGAGACACATCCAAGTCTGTCTCATTCTCAGTTTATGAACAGGCCTCGTGTGAAGCTCAGAACCTCCAGAATTCCCTCCCTGAGCTGCAGAGGCTGCACTAGCACTGACTCATGATGGTGCAGGTGCTGAGGAATAAGGAGTGACCTAAACTGAGATATAAAATATTGCATAGTTTGAGAAGGTGTTTGTGTGTTACACTGTGCACTTCAGTCTTACTCTGTAGCTGGATGAAGGCTGCAGATGTTTGCTTCTGAACATCCTGCTCCTCACACTGGAGACCACTGATGCCTCCAACCCACTGGAACCCTGAGGGACTCCTCTGGGACCAGGAGAGAGGAACAGCTGAAAAGAGGAAAAGGACGACTTATAATATGCTTAAATACTTTGTGTTCAGATGTGTCCTCTTGTTTTGGCTAAATCTTCAGTGAATGGGTTAGAACTTAATTTGAAAAAGTGAATTATGAAAGTCTATCAGGAATATTTTTCCCTCCAACAGGAAATATAACATAAAGAAACTAAATTGCGCCCCTGTGTATTACCTCAGCTTTATTTAACTAATCATTCTTATTACACAATCATATTAGCGTTCCCCAAATGTAAATACTATATGCACTGCATACTATAGACTGCAATAGTTCTTGATAGGCCTTGTAAATATGTCGCTGCACATTATTTAAGTATGAATACTGTGTGCTGTAACTAAATATATAGTATTTTATTCTCCAAGAATCAGGGAGTGCACGGCTAGCATGCTAATATTTGTCAGCATTACCCTGACTCCACTCTGGTCTCTGAACAGTGAGGAAAGTGCTTCTAATCTCACAGTGAATAAATGCTCAGAATGTGTGAAGAATAAGTTTAGACCAATGCAAACAGTTTCAAATGAATCAGGTGCTGTGCCTTTAAATTTGCATTTAGAATATCCATCTTGTTTTTACAAGCTTCAACTTTAGTCAAATTTACACCAAAAAAGGAAACTGGCTGTACTACACTATGGTAGCTCAAGGGTTCTCAAAATGAGGTCCTGGGACCCCTGACCCATGTGTTGAGGTCCTCCAAAATGTGATAACATTGCTCATTACTTAAATACTACAATTTCTTAGAAATATACAACCCCAAACATATGTTTGGACGAAAACAACTAAACCAATCAAATAACCACGAGAAATGAATATTTCCAATCCAAATATGGTCATAAAGATGGTTTAAACAGAAATGTATTATTATTATTAATATAATGTCATGGTGAAGGATGAGACCGTCCTTGCGATATTTTCGTATCAGTGCTGGTGTCAGAAAGTCTGAGGAGCCCATAGTTCACAGATGTGTGTTTGGTCCATGTTGCCACAGTATTCAGTCGGAGATTTTCTGAATGTGCTTTTAGTTGTTTTGCGTCTCTAATCCAAATGCAGATGCAGTTTATGTCAGAGGACAAATTAATTCAGCCTGTCACAAATCAGCAGCAGGACTTGACAGTGCACGTCAAGCCATCACTGCCCGGCCGAGTGACACCGAACTGGGGTAGAGCGTCAGAGCCACCCCTCCTCTCACATAAGCTGTAAATATGCACGTTTATTCACGTCCACACCAAACAGCCCCACACACAAACACATCTCACCGCGGCCCCTGTGACAGCTGGGGTCACCTGCTGATGGAGATTCCGGGGGCTTGTCTTGGGCTTGATCAGCGCATTCCTCCTCCTCCGTCATCCTGTCAATGAAGCTCCGGCAAGGACAAGCACCACGGGGCAAAACGCTAGCCACGCTGTTCTGTGGAGAGAGGGGGGTAAATAAAAATCACCACAGGGAATACACGAGGCCAAATGCCCAGCTAAGACAGACAAAACGGTGCATGATAATGTGGCGTGGTACAGTTCTAAAGGGGCTGTGCGGAATGAGATGGAGGACGGGTCAAAGGAGGGCGCAGCGCGGTGTTGAATTTGATGTGAACATTTGAAATGGAGGGCAGGAGGCCAGGGAACCGAATAGGAGACATTTTGAAGGATATTTTTAAAGCCACAATGTGAAACTTTGGCTAAAATAAAACCATGCTGTTGTTTTTTTCTCTCTTTGGTTGTGTTTATTGCTCTGAAAAAAAAAAAAAAACTTTAAACATGTACTGTGAGTTGGCTTGCATCTCCTCAAACCTGACTCCTATTTGGCCCACTTGTTTCCATGGGGATGTTGTTCTTTGGCTATAATTTTCCAATAAAACTTAACTATATCCAAAGAACATTCTGTTTCCATAGAGTCAGGCACCTCTAGAAAGTTAAAGCACTGTACATTTAAATACAAAGAAAACACCTTTTGGGTCCACAAACCCACAATATTCAACTTTTGCATAAAACAAAATTAAATTAACCAAAACTAAAACTGACAGACAGTGAAAATACTGACTTTTGTTTGTGAAAAATGTGCATCAGGGAAGTGCTTTGTGCATTTGTGGAAAGGGAAGATGTCTGGACATTTCTCTCAACTGGATATAAAAGTCTGATTTAGTGACGCCGCTGTTGTGACGCTTCGACCAATAAAATGAATTCTGTTTTAAAAAGACCATGTAAACACTTAATCCCTAATGAAAATTATTGTTTGGAATTAAACTTAATTCTGAAGTAAGTGTGTGGTTTATTTCGATTTGAAAGCCGAAATAATTTATTCCTCGATCATGTAAACGTTTATTCTTCTTCAAAATAATCCCGGTCGTTCAGCGCATGCTCGTTGGGTCGCCCTTCTGACATGATGACGTAAATAATGAAAGGAGTAGATGGCAGAAAACATAAAAACGTTTTTTTTAAAAGATGACAAAAGATGGAACAATGGAAAGACTGAAAAAAGTTTGTATCAGGTTTGTATTCAGAACCCTTCCCGACCCCCAGACGTTGAGTGGAATTAAATAAAGATGATTTAACGTGTTTTCCATGGAAATCTCAATTCGGAATTATTATTTCCATGTAAAGTCCAAGGAGAAAATTTTAATTCAGAAGTATTTAATTCTGAATAATTAATTTGGAATGAAAAAAACCTCATATAAACATGTTCAGTGAGTGCCCTTTCAGATGGATCATGTGTAGAACTCACTTCAGACCCACAGATCAATCTGCTGTGAGACAGGGAAATGAATCAGAGTCCTGCACGGGTTCAGGTACTCATGGATACCCGACAGGTGAACCGCAGATTTGAATGAAACGGGTGAAAAATATTGTGCTGTGTTGGATGCAGGTTCGGGTCGGACACAGAGGAGTGCGGGTCTAATCTGCCGTTTATAAAACATCATGTGCAAACAAAAAACAGGGCTGTGTTTTAGTCAAATGCAAAAATGTTTACAAGTTGATTCAATGTAAAATCCATTTTTTATTATAATTAGTTTTTTAGGCAATTAGGAAATGTACATTATTTTACAATGGGACATATAACATTAGAGAAATCATGATAGAAATAAAAAAACAACAAAATATTTTTCCCAAAAAGGAGTGGGAAGAAGAGAATTTATTTAATCCCACCCACCTCTAATCTAACGCAGTGAGCTTTCTTTTTAATTTTTCAGACATATTATTCAGACTTTCATTTTCAAATCACACATGCGACGTCTTGCAGTTCAAAATTACTCTGGAGGAGCTGAAAAGAAGATTAGCAAGTGGAGAGTACAAAGTTGTGGCTCTTTTTTGGCTCTCGGACTGATTTTCATTCGGGTGTGGTTCAGGTGTTGGGTTGTATTTATAGTGGGTCGGATCGGGTGCGGAATTTTATTTCATTTCTGTTGGAAAATGGGTCGGAATGACAGGTACGGCAGGTGCCGTTTGTCAAAATCAGACCCGTACCGGACTCTGAAATGAATCCCTGCCCTCCATCTGAAATCCTGAGCTAATCCAAGCCTAGAACGTTAGCCAACAAAGCTGGCATTTAGCGACACGAGTTCAGACGACTTGAAGGTGAATGAATATGAAACAACATGCTAACGTATTCAGGGTTTAGGCGAAAGGGGAGTGCTGTTCTCTGCTATCGTAGATTCAATCATGCCGCCTGTCAGTCAAAACTCGGGGATGCCACGCGTGTTTGCCTCTTCTTCCCACTCACTAACATTTCTTTCCTCTTTTATTGTTCTTTAAATAACAAATCACTCTTCTCAAGGCCAGACGTATCACCTGCCAAACCTGCTGGGCTTCACATTTGAATACATCTTTCACATTCACTGGCCCTCCCTGTCTGCTGTCAACAGCATTACGCCGTATGGTAATCAAATTAATTACACTCTAGCCCCTCTTCTGCTGGCGCGGGCACGGAAAAATAGCTTGACTAGCATTAACGTGAGGGCAAATGATGGAGGTCCTACCCCCCACCACCACCAACCCTACCCCCACCACCACCACCGGCCCCCTACCCGGCAGCCCTGGCTCTGCTACCGGAGAGCGGTGTCACTGTGGATCTGTCAGCCTGACGAGAAGCGTTTGAGCAGGCCGGAGCGGGGCTGGTTCTCCGCCGCCGCCCCCCTGTGCTCGTCTCTTGGTGTGTGTGTGTGTGTGTGTGTGTGATGGGGGGAGGTGGGGGTAGTAAAACATATAGCTGTAGGGGGAGAGGCTGCGGGGTCAGGGAGGGTGTGTGGGGTATGTTTTGTGTCCATAGCTGTCCCCGGTGCAGTGAGTCATAAGCATACATGCATAATACTGTCCCCATGTTTTATTCAGGGGTTTAAAGGGGACAGAACGTGCAAAATCATTAGTTTACTCAAAGTTGTATTTTGATTGATTCATGCATGTTTGAGTAAGTTGTTTACATGCAATCGTTCAAACATTGAGACTCCATACATGCATGTAGGGTTCAGAAGTGTCTTGTAGCAATTTTTCAGCAATAAAAACACAAAAATGCTTGGGATTTAGGGTTGGCTGGTATCCAAATTTTGATACCGTTAAACCATTCAGAAACAGAGTCGCAGCATTATATTTGAAGATGAGGCCCAAGTTCTGATCAACTTTGCAACGCATTCGATCGCATCAGCATCAGTGCACAAGCTGTTTTTATCAGCGCTTATACTGTATGCAAATGAGCCATGCGGTTTTAAGTTTAGTTTCTGTAAAATGTAAACAAATGTGTCAAAGCTGCATTAAACACATTATTACTCAAAGTCCATAATGAGTGGAGCACCGGAAATGTAGAGCGGTGGAGAGGACCAATCACAGCCCTTATTGTCCAAGTCGTTTTCACGCGTAGTAAGAAAGTTTTGGAGGTGCACTGCGGTCGACGAGGACGGTGTGCGGCTTTACCATCTCCTCTGTGAAAGTCTGACTTTGCCCTCAAGCGGGAACTTTCTCCTCTTCAGCGCCTCGTCCCCTCTCGACTCTCGACGTTCAATAAAATGTCTCCATCTCAAACTTTTGGGCTCAACATCACACACGAAGCGTCAGTCAGGTTTTTTCTTCTTCCTCGCTGCGTGTGGATGGAAATCTCCGAGCGTAACGACGTTTGAAGAGGAGAGAGAGCGGAGGGGAGAAAGTCCAGCTGTGGTTTTAGGTCCTTACGCAGATTTTTGTAATGATGGTGATGAAATTGATACTGCTGCTACTTTTTGACACCACAGGATACTGTATTACTGTATTACCGCCCAACCCTAGTGCGTCATGCAACTTTTCTGATGGAGGGTCTGTCACCTGCATGTTGCTATGGAGATGTCATTGCTCTGCCTGGAATGTTCCACAATATGACATTAAACAGCTTTACTTTACATTTATTCAATTACAGGTGGTTTTATAGCTCAAAAATACCTCGAAAAACAGGTGTTCTGGCTGATCTCCATAGATCTGTCCTGTAACTTGGTCTGGTTAGGCCTCCATGAAGATAGAAAGTTTAATGCCATACTGTGAAATATTCCAGACGAAGCAATAACATCTCAATGGAGAAAGGCATTTGACGGACCCTCCACCAGAAAAGTTACATAATACAACTTTAAAGATGGGGTTTATCTATTAAAATCTAGTTTTTTGGAGCTTTGTACCCTGTTATAAATTTGTTTCATCATCAAAATCATGCTGCATTTTCTATAAAGAGATTTACAAAACAGTCAACCAATTATGATAAACAACTGCTGATTAGTCGACGAGAAAATAATATAATATGAAATAACATTATTGCAACTGCACTGATGAAGTTACAAGATCTTTCATCCAACCACATTTGACAAACAGCAGAAAATCAGTGCGATAACAAAGTAGGCCAATTCAAACATTTACAACGCGTATGAGATTTCAAAACAAATCCTCAGCGTCTGGCCTTACAAAGAAGCCTTACCCGTCACCAGACACATCCGTCACCCCACCGGCTCTGTTCGTATTAATGCCGACAGCTAATGGCGACGTAATTAAGAGCGCAAATTAGCTCAACGTTTTAATTGACGATAATATTACCATTATAAACTCGCGCGCTTGTGTAGAAAAGTTCCCTGGCGTAATTTTTTGATGAAGCCTCGCTCAGCCGGCCCCAGTGCTTAGCCAGCTACCTGAATGCAGAGCTCCCCTAATGCGAGCGGACGTGTTTATTAATCTGGGGCTCGTTTGGGGCAGCGGCGAATATTGCGTCTGTCGGAGCTGAGGGGGAGAGGGCGGAGGAGGGGTTGATGGAGCCAGAGGAGGAGACCGGAAAAGCCCCAGGAAGTGAATTGGAGTGAAGCCTGTGACCACATATCTCTAAGTTACGTGACAGAAAGCGTCTGGTCTCCTACAGTACATGTGTTTTAACTCCCGGTTTAAAAGCCCAAAGCAAAGTGTTTCCATTGGAATCGGGCATCGGATGACATTGATTGTGTGGAACAGGATTGGGCGATATCCAAATTTTTATACTGTTAAACCTTCTCAGCATTTTACTGGGGTATACGGTATTATCGTGACTAATTAAGAATTATTTTGTAGCATTCAGCAACAGAAGAGCAGCATTATATTTGAAGATGAGGCACAAGTTCTAATCAAACCAAACTTTGCAGCGCGTTCGATCGCATCAGCATCAGTGCACGAGCTGTTTTTTTCAGCGCTTATACTGTATGCAAATGAGCCATGCGGTTTTAAGTTTGGTTTCTGTAAAACGTAAACAAATGTGCTAAAGCTGCATTAAACACATTATTACTTAAAGTCTATAATGAGCGGAGCACCGGAAATGTAGAGCGGTGGAGAGGACCAATCACAGCCCTTATTGTCTGTGTGCTTTTGACATGTGGATAGAAAGTTTTGGAAGTGCACCGCGGTCGATGAGGACGCTGTGTGGCTTATCATCTCCTCTGTGAAAGTTTGACTTCACCCTCAAGCGGGAACTTTCTCCTCTTCAGCGCCTCGTCCCCTCTCGACTCTCAGCGTTCAATAAAACGTCTCCATCTCAAACTTTTGGGCTCAACGTCACACACGAAGCGTCAGTCAGGTTTTTTCTTCTTCCTCGCTGCGTGTGGATGGAAATCTCCGAGCGTAACGACGTTTGAAGAGGAGAGAGAGCGGAGGGGAGAAAGTCCAGCTGTGGTTTTAGGTCCTTACGCAGATTTTTGTAATGATGGTGATGAAATTGATACTGCTGCTACTTTTTGATACCACAGGATACTGTATTACTGTATTACCGCCCAACCCTAGTGCGTCATGCAACTTTTCTGATGGAGGGTCTGTCACCTGCATGTTGCTATGGAGATGTCATTGCTCTGCCTGGAATGTTCCACAATATGACATTAAACAGCTTTACTTTACATTTATTCAATTACAGGTGGTTTTATAGCTCAAAAATACCTCGAAAAACAGGTGTTCTGGCTGATCTCCATAGATCTGTCCTGTAACTTGGTCTGGTTTGGCCTCCATGAAGATAGAAAGTTTAATGCCATACTGTGAAATATTCCAGACGAAGCAATAACATCTCAATGGAGAAAGGCATTTGACGGACCCTCCACCAGAAAAGTTACATAATATAACTTCAGTCAGGTTTTTTTCTTCTTCCTCGCTGCGTGTGGATGGAAATCTCCGAGCGTAACGACGTTTGAAGAGGAGAGAGAGCGGAGGGGAGAAAGTCCAGCTGTGGTTTTAGGTCCTTATTGCAGATTTTTTTAATGACGGTGATGAAACTGATACTGCTGCTACTTTTTGATACCGCGGGATACCGTATTACCACCTAACCCTAGTGTGGAAGATACGTTTTTACTTTTGGATTCTGTATGAATGACCTATTGTGCTTGAGTCTGCTACAGAGTTATAATCTATGACGCAGGGGATCATTATGTTATAATTTTATCCAATATTCATCTAAAACCACTTAATAAAAGAAACAAAACTTCCACGGTGTCTAATGAGAGCCGACGTTGCTGTAAACGTCATCCCAACAAAATGCTGTTGAAGTTGTTGGCACCTCTGATGGAGAGATGCACTTTTTATTTTTAAATTTGTACTAAAATGACTACTTATCACAGATTGAGAAAATAACATTGAGAACTGAAGTAAGTACGCCACAGTGGGCATGTACCGGGGACAAACAGGAGTAGATGAGCAATATGGTGCCTTGAAAATAAGTGATTAAAGTTTGCTCAAACATGCACAAATCACTCCAACACTTTGGGTAAGTAAATGATGAGGGGAAACAACTGTAACATGGGAAAACAAAGACATGGTTAAAAGCTCTGAGCAGTCAATTTTGCAGAAGTGCAATTAAAGCCTGCTTATCTTTATGGAGATGTTATTGCCTCGCCTGGAATTTTTTGCAATATGACATTATTATCTGATCTCCTCAGGTCTCAGAAGCTACAGCAGGTGGGGCAGGGCCTGTGAGGATTTGACTGGGAGACCCATGGGAATTCCAGGTGCCACAGTGGGGCAGCAGTGGCAAAAACTGCTGTTGTGTCCTTAGGCAAGACACTTCACTGACATTGCCTAGTATGAATGTACTGTATGTTGGTCAGGGTCTTTGGTTCTGTCCCAGAGCAGCTGTGGCTACAATGGTGTCTTACCACCACTGAGTGTGAAGTGAATGAATAATGCACAAAATTATAAGATAAGATAAGATGAGATAAGATAATCCTTTATTGTCTCCCATGGGAGAAATTTGTCTTGGGACAGGGGGTCACAGCTTTAACACAAAGACAGGACAACACAGCAACATAAGCACTATTCAAACATCCCCCATAGAACAGAAATAGATAAGAAACCAAACATGACCATGAGTGAAACAGGACCTTTGGGACGGTCTTTACAGGCAAGACCTTCACAATCTTGTATCTATTCAGAATTGCACTTTCCCTAAGCCTGTGTATAAAGCGACTTAGAGCATCTAGAAAAATGCTGTATAAGACTAATGCTTTATTATTATTATTGACATACTCTGCAACCTTTCAGGGTCAGTAGTAACATCTCCATGGAGATAAGATGTGGCAGTCCCCTGGAGTGATGGTTTTTGTACTCACTGAGTTTACAGAGTTCCACAAGTGTTCCAGTTGTGATTGTGCACTGAGCTGCTCTGACTCCTGTTGTGCTGAGTCAGTGTGGACCTTTGTGTTGTGTCAGAAGAGGGACTCACCGTGTCTTTGTTCTCCGTGTGCATTTTGGTGAAGCGCAAGTACCCGACTGGAGCAAAAGCATCGGCCGAGTGGATCACTGTCTCCATCTCATCACTGCACAAACACAGGGAAGGACAAACAGACTGAAAGAAGTTACATCTACAGAAGGTTTAGGCACTTCAGAATTAGAACATTAAGCTCGTGTTGAGGAGTGGGTGATATTTAGGGTTCTAGTCGACTAAAGAAATTCTTGGTCTACTAAAGACATGTACTGTCCTGTTTTCTCCAATTTCACTGAAATATTCATAGAAAATCCAAAAGGTAAATTGACAAATGTTGAACCTGATCATTTGTATTAGTGACTAGACCCAAAAAGGTACCAAAATATGCATTTAAACAATAATCATTTTAGTCTGCCTGATGTGTATTAAATGTAGAATGTTGTGAAGTCATCTGAAATCAAGCAACTATCCATATTTCAGACATTTCTCCACCTACTACTACTTTCTCTACTAGTGTTGAGTCTTTCTGCAGGCTTCACTCACAGTGCCCAAGTATGACTGTGGTGTGTGTATTCATTATTAATTCATTAATCATTGCATTTCTATAGCGCCTTTCAAGATACCCAAAGTGCTTTACAGTTCAGTCTTCATTCAGTCCACCCTCAGTGATGGTAAGCTTGATTGTGTGGACTCACATGACGATCCTCCTTTTAAAGAGCGGGCAGTCCAGGGTGAAGGTTTCGTACTCGCCTCCTTCGCCGCAGATGTGGACGCCGTACTTCTTTGAGAGCTGGACAGGAACAGGAAGTACTGTTAGGTTTAAGACATAGTATATTGTGTTCTTTATAGTGTCAGTTGATCTAGTCTAGAGAGGTTCTTATGAGAGTAAATGTTCCATAAAAATAAAAAGAGTCATAAAAATAAAAGCTGACCTGGTGGAGGTAAGGCTGCATTAGGGCCAGAGACTTCCCCAAGTGCTTCTCTGGATCCAAACCTATAAAACATTAAATGCAAATTAAATTAAAAACACAGCATTTTTGAATGTGCACATACTCTTCATTGCCAAGTTGATAAGATAAAAATGAAATACAGTAAGTAAGTGATTATTAGGGTAGACTTTTGTGTATTATTTAAATTTAAGAGTGAATTTTACTTCTATGGGATATTAACTGCTAACACATAACATATTTAGATCACCATGTTAACTTTAAATATCCTTTTTTTCACTTGGGGCATGTTTTTGATAAGGAAACATTATAATACAAAAGAAAGCACTAAAAAAGAACACATTCAAGACTTTGATTTTTAGTTTTTATTTCAAATTTGTGCCAAGAAACTTGAAAATTGTACTGTACTGTATTATGGTCGTACAAACTAATAATAATGGTAAAGAAGGCACAGAAGTTCATCATATATCATTTATGATCATATCAAAATAAGCAAAATGAGAATGAAGAATGTAAGGATTTTTTTTTCCTTTTATGGTTATAGGCCTTTGTTAACATTAATAATAATGTTAACAAAGGCAGAAAAGTTTATCGTTTATGATCGTACAAAATAAAACCACAATGAGAATGAAAAAATGTAAGGATTTTTTTGTTGTTGTTAGTGGTTATGGTCGTAGAAACTAATAATAATGACAAGGAAGGCACAACATTGACAAAGAAGGCACAAAATAAAGACAAAAACAAGGAGGTAAAGAGGATTCAAATATTCAACCAATGTTTGAAGAAACATTGAGTAGCAGAGACTTTAGGACTTGCATACATTAGGTCACGGGTCAAGTATCTTTTACCCCACAAGTCAAACTCTCCTGCCTCTTGTTCGCCAAAATGCACTTTGAACATCTGCATCAGCAAAGAACTTCCTAGAACTTTCTGGAGACATTTGTCATAGTGAGTGGCAGGAGGACTCACCCACTCCATCAGACTATAGAGGGACAGATAATACTCCCTACTACTGTAGAACTCACCCTTATGTAACAGATAATACTCCCTACAACTGTACAACTCACCCTTATGTAACAGATAATACTCCCTACAACTGTACAACAACTCACCCTTACGTAACAGATAATACTCCCTACAACTGCACAACTCACCCTTATGTAACAGATAACCCTATGTCCTGTCATATCATCTTTGCACTTTTTTTTGCCTAATTATGCTTTATTTGGCACCATTTTCTTGCTATTTCTGTTACTTAGAATTTATTATTGCCATTTATATTTTTTCTTTTATGTTTCTGTGTCCAAGTCTTTTCCCTTGCGGATTAATAAAGTTTGTCTAAGTCTAAGAACTATACCACCCAGCCTCATCTCCACTCACCCCATCACAGTGACATCCTTATTAATACCTGTCTGCATCATATAAGGCACCGTAAGCCTGTTCCATCATGTCTGAAAAGTCCGCCCAACTTCTCATACTCTTACACTCTGTCTGCGAAAACCCTCTTAACTGACTGACATGATCATTAACGCACCGAGAGTGACCTACGGCCAACGACGCCCGGTTGTGACAGCAATGCCATCGCGATCCGGGACGGCGTTTTTTAATAATCGCGAATTACCGCTTCCGTTCCGTAATCCCCATTTGATGTGCTTAATTACGGCTATCTTAATCGTAACGTGCGAACTTCTCCATCTCTTCGCCTGACATCCCCAAAGGTCATCGCTCGGAACCCGTGGGGGAGCGAGGCCTGCCTGGGGGTGGGGTGGGGGGTCCAAGGTTGACGATAATGGTAGCTGCTGTAGACTTCGGAGTAAAAAACGGCCAGCTTTGTCGCTTCCCCTGGAGATCTTGAGCCTTAATTAGCCCGAGAATATCTAATCTCAACGTCGCGTCTCATCTTAACCCTGCCAACAAAGGTAATGAGGAAAAAGGGAGCATTAAAATTCAATTCAATTATATATCCTCTTTAATTAGTCATGCCTTTTTAACAAATTGTAATAATTGGCTTCAAATTGCTGAGGGGATGCCGCGAGTTTAATGTTCATTAGCGTATAGGGCGGTTAATAAAATATGAAACGTGATGGTTGATAGTTCAGCGGGAGAGAGAGCTGTCTGTCAAACGGAGTGAGTGATGACATGAATGGTGTGTTTTTCGTGCTCGATTAATCACCTTTTAGGACAATTTGGGAATTAGTTCTTAAGATGTCATTAAAGAGGAAGTGTTTTACTTTTACGGGGTATTCACTGCCAACACATAGCATATTTAGATTACTAGGTTTCCTTTTAGGCGGCACGGTGGCTGAGTGGCAACACTCAGGCCTCACAGCAAGAAGGTTGCGGGTTCGATCCCCGGGTTGCCCGGGCCTTTCTGTGTGGAGTTTGCATGTTCCTCCCCGTGTCTGGATGGGTTTCCTCCGGGTACTCCAGTTTCCCCCATCAACCCGCACCCCTATGAACTAACATCAAGGACCATGTTGTCCACCCTCCTGTGGGCTCACCACCTGCAGAGGGGTTCACAGGGGGGGTCAGGTGCTATGAGTATTGGGCAGCACGCTGCCCCCGCGACTCAGCCGGATTAAGCGGGAGAAGATGGATGGAGGTTTCCTTTTATTGTTCTGAAAATTATTAAAGGGTTCGTATAGGGTCCAAGAGAGATCGTAAGATTACTCAAACATGCATGGGTGACATCTTAAACTGCATCTTAACCCCATTTTTTTTTTGCTTTTTGATGAGGGAACAACATTATAACATGGTAGAAAGCGTTAAAAAGTTGATTTTCCATCATACGCCCTTTTTAATTAAAGGGGAACTCCGGCATATTTGAAGCTAAAGTCCGTTGTTAGAGGTGGTGGAATTTTGTCAGAAGTCAAAAAACAGCACAGATCAGTGTTGCCTCGGTGGAGATCTCGCTGTGGCAGTGAGTCTGTCAAGGCAATAAACTAGTGTAGTGATGGGGGAAAGTTCTTAACTTCCACGTAAAACGCCAATTTGCTTCACACTGAAGAAGCTTAACACCACTTTAACCCATCTTAAAACAGCCTCGAGTCTAACAAACAAAACGTTCTGCCTGGTTCAATCATTAGTGTCTGGAAACGTTATAAAACAACTTTATAAGCAGCCTTACACTTACCTCTGTTGATTTCCCACAGCTTCAAACGTGCTGGAGTTCCACTTTAAGTGTAATGTGATTGGCAGACATGGCTTTACTTAATTAAATAAGTATCTCCATGGAGACAGTTGGCATCAAAAGGTCAAGTTACAAGTCAACACTGTGTAACTTCACTGGCAGAGGGTCTGTCTGTTATTGCTCATGTTATTAATTTGTCTGGAATGTTTCACAGTGTGGTATTAAACCATTTTATCTTCATGGAGACCAAACAGACCAAGTTACAGGTCAGATTTGTGGAGAGGTGACCCCACTCAATCAGAATGCCTGTTTTTGTAGGTATAATGTAAAGCAGAGGTATTTAATGTCATAGTGTGGAACCTTTCAGGCACAGCAGTGACATATCCATAGAAACAAGTAGGTGACATATTCCAAAAAGTTACATGGTGCACCTTTAAACATACTCAACAATGTTAATTACTTTATTTGAGCGTCAGTGTTAAATGTGAACGGCATTATCCACTTCAAACATGTTTCAATATGCAAAGGTTGGTTCTCCGTGAAGTCATGCTCCATCCAGCTCCACTCACGGACATGATCTTCACAGCTCCATCTTCAAACCAATCAGCTCGCCTCATTATGGAGCAGTGGAGCCAAATCAGGCTGCAGAGTGTGCCATTAGCCCGCCACAGTGCACTCCAGAGACACCACGGAGCGCTGAGAGCTTTAACAGGGCTTTCCACCTCAAATGAGCCAATAAAAGTCCAATTAAAACAGGTGAACTTTAGAGAGGGGAATCCGCTAATTAGCTAAAGTATTTGTAATGAAGAATTATGGGGGATTACAAAGAGGGAAAAAAGGTTAAGTTGGAGAGTTTGGGAAATAGAGTTAAAATGTTTGCTAATAAAAGTTGGGTTATCGCAGCTCAGTGGGACTAGGAGCAAAGATGTACAAATGGTTTTGTAACCGCTTAAAATATTTATATATGCTAGAAATAAAAATGTATATGTAAATTAGTTAAAACAGTAAACATTAAGAAAAAGCCCAAACTATATGGGTGGGTCAGTGGTATGATACAACAAGGGGTTCTTTTACAGCAGAGGTCCCCAACCCCCGTGTGCACAGAAGGAATAAATAACTTACATGATTATTATTTATTTATTATCCTGAACAATGTTTTATTTTGAAAAATGACCAAATTCTCCCTGTTCCATCCATCTGTGACTCACTCTTGACTGATGTCCAGATGTTTGTCTCGATCACGTGATACATTAACACTATTAACACTATAATATTAAAGCCACAAGCTGCAAAATGAGTAAACAACAGGTGTCTTTGGAAACATTTCTTATTATATTTACAAAATACCACCGTTTTTACGTTGGTCGTATCATTTTATTTTGTAATATTTATCTGCCACACCTTAAAGGCTGCTCCGTGAAAAGCCCGTCTGACATTAAACCGTCCGTGACGCAAAAAAGGTTGGGGACCGCTGATTTATGGGACTAAATAGGGCTTTTCTGTATGGGGTTTGCATGTTCTCCTTGTGTCTTCAAACCACTAAAACTAAAATAAACACAAGATTGATATGTGTAGCACCAGTGTTATCCAAAGTAACCGAAATCAGATACTAAGCAATACTAAAACTACTATCAAAATTAGATACTCATTTAAGTAGGTATCAACACTAAAACGCCCCACTGACAGGACAGAAATGAAACAGAATGTCTTTAGAATGATCTGGAGCTGTATCAGAACAAGTAGAAGAGCAGATAGACTAGTGTACACCCATGGAGCACTGTGGAACCTACCTGGACCACTGAGGGATTAGAATATACAAGATATAAGGCCACATGGGAAAAGAAAGTACTATTTATTCTATTTAATATTGAAAATCTATCTAAAGAAAGTGTTTTTATTACCATCGTGGTATTGGAACCGGTATTGAGTATCAAGTCTATTCCTTCAAAATCAAGTTTGACTTTTTTTTATGGTGACAACACTCGCTTGGACAAAACTGGATTCTTGTGGTATGGTCTTATAAACAGGGACCGTAAAAGCATTTGTATTAGGGCTGTGTTGAAAAAATCAATTTTCCAATTCTGAATTGATTTGCATATTAATTCCTTAAGATCGATTCGTACATCCAAAGATCGATTTGATTTTTAATACATTTTGCCCGGTGAACTTTAACTCCACTCGTCACATCATTGAATTCGTGCAGGAAAGGTCTGACTATATCAAAACAATTAACATGGCGTCGGCCACTAGTGGCAACGTGAGCCAAGTCCTGACTTTGAAGACGCCAGAAACACGCAAAGCTAAAATCTGGAACCATTTCGGGTTCAGAAACAATAAAGACAAAGATGCGCTTGACAGAAGTCTTGGTCTAGTTCTGTTCAGACCTGGTTGTCTTGGTTTAGTTCTGATTTAGTCCTGGTTTAGACCTAATTAAGTCCTGGTTTAGTCCTGGTTTAGACCTGATTCAGTCCTGGTTTAGTCCTGGGTTTAGTCAAGAGTTTAGTCCTGGCTCAGTCCTGGTTCAGTCTTGGTTTAGTCGTGTTCAGTCCTAGTTTTGTCTTGGTATTTGTAAGGCGCGATCTGACTATATCAAAACTATGAACATGGCGTCGGACACTAGTGGCAACGTGAGCCAAGTCATGGAAAATGGAATAAATAAGGTAATTTAATTAAAAGGAATGTATAAGGTAACAAAACAAAACATGCTAAAATTTGTACAGAAAATAACCTAAACTAAGAAGCAAAATAACAGGACTGAAATATAACGAGTTTTGTGCCAAAACGGGTCATGTACATCTATACGAAAAAAAACAAGTGACTAAACTAAGGGACACATAACACAACAAAACCACACATGTCCCTAAACAAAAATCACATAAACCTACAAACAGAATCAAGTGACAACTAAAATGACACAAAACAAAACAAACTAAACTAGTGTCTTTCACACACAAAGTTAGACTAACAACACTAATGAGACACGAACACAAAATGGCAGAAAGACCAGCAGCCCCGAGGTGGAGGTGAGGGACTAGGGCTCAAACAGCAGGAATCCATATGACAAAACAAGAAATTAAAACACACATAACAAAAATCAAAGAACTGGAGGCCTGGGACTGTAACAGAAGTATAACGGAACAACCTCAAGCTACAACCAACCTCAGTAACCACTTGGAACAGCTCAGGTAACAGCTCCAAAATGGTTCTAATGAGACTAACGTGAATCAAGATCAGATCGAATCGAATCGTGATAATCAATTCTGAATCTTGAGAATCAGAATCAAATCGCTTCTTAAAATTTGAATTGATTCCCATCCCTAATTTGTATACGCATTATCTTTATATTTCACTCCTAACTATTATTTCACTAGCAAGGACCACGCCAACAACACATGTGCGAAGCGAAAAGCGCTTATTGTATTGAGACGAGGCAGGTCGGCTGGGTTGAGACTCAGGGCGGGGGTTCAGTCTCAATCTTCACATGGCCCGGCAGGACGGGACCCCCCTCGTAGGCGTCTTATGTCTGGAAGTGAACAGATCAGGGTTGGGAGGGCGAGGTCGAGTTATTCTGGGTTGCAGGGATAGGCTGCTATAAATGGGCTTCTGGGAAATTGAGGCGTGGCAAAAGTGAGCTGTGATTCCCTGGAGAGGAGTCGAGGGCGGTTGAGGCGTGGTCCTGCTACTAACTACATTTACTCATCAAATTCTGAATGAGAGTTTGCTTACTCTGCCTGTGCCAAGAAACTCCAATATTACACTGGCAAAAACATAAGGCAAAAAATGGACACAGTACAGTCTATTAAATCTTTCCTTAGTCGGTGCTTTCTTTTAATGAGACAAAAATCCACTCTGTAAATCCTCACACATATTCCAGCGCGTCAACGGCAATTATCTGTAGAGTAGACTTTAGTACCAGTCTCTTAATGATCCTGATAGACTTTTGGCCGCCGCGCTTCTCCCGACGGAAAGCCGCACTTTTCCTCGCCCGTCTAATTGAAACCGCTTGCGATTTTGCTTACCGCACCTAATGCCGAATTAAAAGAAGCAGGGGGAGATGGGAGATACTGTCTACGCCTTGCTGGTCGCCGTCAGATCTGGCAATGCGGGGTCTGACAGCTCGCCTTTAATCCCGGCTAAATTGGATTCATGATGTGTCACATTTTAGCCTTCCTTTAAACGGTTGGAAGAGGCGCGCGTTGCCACGTAGGCAATGACAAAGGCCTGTACGGCGAAACAATAGCCCGCGTCGCTATCGGATAATCTCCAGAGGAGAGGGTATGAACAAAGCGTGATAAGATTAAGGTTGTGTGTGAAATTTGTCAGCAGCTTATGGGCGATTGGGAGTCTGTGAAGGGAATAATGGGAGGTATTAGCAAAGCAGGAGCCAGAATCAAAATGAATGAAGTGGCAAAATTAACCTGTGGAGATGAATAATGTGCACTTATCTATATGGTGATGTGATACTGAGTAGGATATGAGCGGGAAATGAAAATAATATTCTTCATGTAGTACCGGTGTAGAATAGAAGAGAGCTCAATGTGGCTCTGTCAAGAGTTTTAATCCTGGTTCAGTCCTGGGTTTAGTGCTGGTTTAGTCCTGGTTTAGTCCTGGTTCAGTCTTGGTTTAGTCTTGTTTAGTCCTGGTTTTGTCTTGATTTAGTTTTGGTTTAGTCCTGGTTCAGTCCTGGATTAGTCCTGGTACAGTCCTGGTTTAGTCCTGGGTTTAGTCCTGGTTTAGTTCTGGTTTAGTTCTGGTTTAGTCCTGGTTTAGTCCTGGTTCAGTCCTGGTTTAGTCCTGTGTTTAATCCTGGTTCAGTCCAGGTGTTGTGTTGGTTTAGTCTCTGGTTTAGTTCTTGCTGAGTCCTGGGTTTAGTCCTGGTTTTGTCTTGGTTTAGTCCTGGTTTAGCCCTGGGTTTAGACCTGGTTCAGTCCTGGTTTAGTCCTGGGTTTAGACCTGGTTCAGTCCTGGGTTTAGTCCTGGTGTAATCCTCGCTCAGTCCTGGTTCAGTCTTGATTTAGTCTTGTTCAGTCCTGGTTTTGTCTTGGCTTAGTTCTGGTTTAGTCCTGTTCAGTCCTGGTTTAGCCCTGGGTTTAGTCCTGGGTTTAGTCCTGGTTTAGTTTTGGCTCAGTCCTGGTTCAGGCTTGGTTTAGTCATGTTCAGTCTTGGTTTAGTTCTGGTTTAGTCCTGGTTTAGTCCTGGTTCAGTCATAGTTTAGTCCTGGGTTTAGTCCTGGTTCAGTCCTGGTTAAGTCCTGGGTTTAGCCCTGGCTCAGTCCTGGTTTTGTTTTGGTTTAGTTCTGGTTTAGTCCTTGCTTAGTCCTGGGTTTAGTCCAGGGTTTAGTCCTGGTTTAGTCCTGGTTCAGTCTTGTTTTAGTCATGTTCAGTCCTGGTTTAGCCCTGGGATTAGTCCAGGTTTATTCTCTGGTTTAGTCCTGGTTTAGTCCTGGCTGAGTTCTGGTTCAGTCTTAGTTTAGTCCTGATTAAGTCCTAGTTTAGTTTGGGTTTAGTCTTGACACAGTCTTGGTTTAGTTTCATATTGATTTACCACATATTATTAGCTGCCCTCAAACTTAAAGATATATCGTGTAACTTTTCCGGTGAGAGGTCCACCCACCGCCTGCTTCACTCTACAGAAGATCCTTTGCTTGTAATGTTCCGCAGTATGGCATTAAACTTAACTATTTTGCATTAGTCATTTGTTTTATTGCTCAAAAACGTCTTGACAAACTGTGATGGGGTCACCATTCCACAGATTTGACCTGTGCCTTTGCCTAGTTAGCTGTCTTAGCAAGAATTGTAGACATTGACCCTGTGGCATTTATTCCAAATCAATCATTTTCTTCTTAAAGTTTGCAAATCAACAATTATACGTTTGACCCCAGTACTTTTTTCTTCTCTAATAGTGTTATTTTTTCCATTATATAGCCTGCTCCCTATCTCTTTATGCATGTTGATCACACAAGCTAATTTGTAACGTAAATCTTTTCTTGCAAAAGTGTAAAGATCACATTGCACTGAAAGGTTTTCCCATGGATGTACTTCTATTTCACACACGCCAATTATCTCTGGAGCTGACGAACAATTAACTGCTCAACCTATGGCCCCGTACACTCCTGCGCTAATCAATCCATTAAGCAGATATGAATATTTAATAATACTGCCTTTTGGAATCGCCAATTACCCAGGTTCGTTCAAAAGACGCCGCATAACAACAATCCGCTCTGAGGTTTTCCTGCTAATTAGATGTATCCTGACATCTTTGAGCGTAGATAGTTCAACTGTTTCTTACAATCTGGTGTCTTCAAAGTCGGTCTTTCTGTCTTTTGTGGTTTTTTAAGGCGCTGTCAGCAAATGAGGAGAGACTTCACTTAGAGGATCATCTCGCCTTTGGATAGCTGTCTCTTCACAAAACACGGATTTGTCATCGGGGAATGTATCCCGGCCTTAAGAAACAAAGTCCTTCAGCGCCGTCCGCCCACTGCTAATTTCTACCTGCCGTCTGGAGAGGCTAATAAAGGAATATTAATCTGGAATGATTTGAAGCTTTTCAGGCACAGTGAATTGCAGAGAAAAGAAGAAAAGCGCACTCTTGTTATGGCTGCCATTTTAGATTTGAAGAATCACAGTCATGAAGGTGGCAGTGGTGCAATAGAACCCCTGATGGGTGTCCGGATCTGACCTCATCTAACCTGTATATGAACGCTGGCAGAATGGTGGATGAATGGCTTGCACACTTGCCTCATACTAAGTTGGTTCCAGGTTTGATTCCCAGGCCGTCCCAGGCTTTCTGCTTCAGTTTTCAGCATGTATATGGGCACGTGTCCTCCATCAATGCAAAACATGCACAAAAGAAAATCCACCAGCCCAGATATAGACTAGGTCCCCCAGAGCAGCACTGTGGAGCTCACTAATCAGTTTAACCAAGAGCAGCTGATGCTAATGAATAATATTACAACAATATTTCAAAAATATATTTTTCTTAAAATGTTGCTATTGCTATTGCCATATTGGCTAGCGAAATACTCGACATTACAAGAAAAATTATATATCTTATATATAAATCTTTCTCACATTGATTTTCCTTATGTGACTTTAGGTTTTAATGTAACTTATGGTGTCAACACATATATGAAAATACTGCAATAAAAATACAAAACACAAAACCATTCCAAATTTATTTATTACTGCAAGATACTGTAGCCACTTTAAAGATATAACGTTATTTATAGTACTGTACAAACTGTAGCCACTGTATTCAGTCTTAGGATAGCAATTTATTGTATATTTTATAATCCTTATCTTAATAGATCTTGATAGAGTTTGTTTATTTTTAAGTAATTCTGTACTTCTATTGCTGCTACTTTTCTTGCTGTTCTCTTAACTGTGTGTTGCAACACTGACATTTCCCCATTGTGGGACAAATAAAGGATATCTTATCTTATCCTATCTTATCTTAAAAACACTGTTATCCAATACCAAAATCGTCATATTATTGAAACATATCACATAGCCCTTAACGGAATGAAATGACACAGTTAAATTGTTTCTGGGGGGAGTTACTGTCAACTAAATGAGGAATATTGGTTGTATTCTGATCATACTGTGCGATTCAAACTGGACTGCAAGTTATTAGTGAAATGAAATGATCTGAAATGGTTTAACTTATCTTCACAATCATGCCAGAAATGAGTTCCTTTGGCTTCTTTGCAGCAGTAAACATTTGCTCTGTGAGATCTTATGCCCGAAAAGCAATCTTGATAAAGTTGTATATACAAGAACTTCATCCATTTGGAATCTTTTACAATGTCACTAACTAAAAGATGACATGTTCAAAAACCTTTAGAGTCTCAATAAATCTTATAACTATAAAACATTAGCACACACAAAACAATATACAGCCTTCTAAACTCTCTTTCCACACATCAAATCACTGCTAATTTCTACCTGTCATCTCAAGTACATAACAAAGTCATTTTCATCTTGACTGGCTTCCTGCTATTCAAAACCACCCATCCCGACTTGGAAGAGGATCACACATGGTTGTGGCTGTCATGTGGGATTTGACGTTTAACCTTTGCCCTGGCTTGACTTGTTTTGCGCAGCTGCTTGGTAAGAGTAAATCCTTTAAAATCTTTTTTTTTTTTGTCCCTCGGCAGGTACGGCGCTGTCACCGGAGCTATTTAAACAAGCACACCTTAGCGCTTAGACCTGCAATTACCCCAACCCTGCCAAAAACGCCCAAAGCTCTCATACCTCCATTCACTCCTCTCCTTTATAATTACAAGCGCCCCAGGACAGGTGAGGAGTCAGATCCCGATAAGATCTTTTTTTTTTCCTTTTAGAGTGTAGCCAAAATACACCGCAGCACACTGACACAAGCGCTCCTAGGCACCCACGGTAATTTTGTGTGTTAATTATAATCTGAAAGAAATGCTGAGAATTTGCAGAAGTTGAGATGCTGGCGACAGTGGTGAGGTTAAGGGAAGCTGGGTCAGGCCTGTGTTTGTTTGTTTGAGTCATTTGGCAAAAGGAATGATCGACGATTACCGTGGCGCCCGGAGTAAAGCTGTCGATGTAATAGCGGCGGATATCAGAGAATTTTAAATAACACGACAGGAGTTATGATTATGCTTTTATTTTTAAATCAATGTTTAAATGGTCAGAAACGTGGAATTTTCACTGTTGACATAGGTGGAGGGATTCTGTTTTAGAACTCAGCGATACTACCTATATTTTTGTGCTTTTCTTTTCTACTTTTTCTCCAAAAAAGCTCCACTTAACTGACATTTAAAACTACGTATCCAACAATATATCCGCTATGCAAATATTGTTCTTAAAGTCTCAAAATGTATCTGAAGTGTTTTGTTTCATTCACACATTTGAAAACTAACAAAAAAACTGTAAACCTTGTGACATCATTCAGTGGCATTACAGAAAATAGTCCTCCAAAGTCGCAAGTAAGCTAACCCGCTTTATATGATCCTGGTACTTTTATTTCACTACATTGTCTGTAAATAAAGTTCTATTCCAAATATGGTGCTCCAAATTCACCCCTATGACTTCTAGCCTCACTAAGCTTCATATGACTGGAGCTGACCGCTATGAGTGAAGTCGCACGATGGATGAATGCCATGAAAAAATCATCAAAATCAATTGAGAAGTGCCCAAAATCATTTAAAAAACAAATTAATGCATAATATTGGGCCTGTGATCATTGCACAATTGGGCCGTTTTTTACTGTTGAGGTAGAAAAACCTTTATATTTCAATATACCATATTTTTCGGTCTATAAGTCACTCCGGAGTATAAGTTGCACCAACCAAAAAATGCAAAAGAAGAAAAAAAAACATGTATAAGTCGCACCATACTCTAAGTCGCACTTTTTTGGTTCTTTTTATTTTTTATTTTAGAAAAAGAACCAACATTTCACCTTGAAAGGAAAGTTATAGAAAAAGAAGAAATAAAAACAACAGAAAAGAGAAGAATCCATGTATCATTTGTTTGTTCGTTTTTCAATATACAACCAAAAATAAGAAAATGAAAAAAAACAACCCTTTTCTTTATTATTTGTCTCTAAAACCAAAATGAAAAAACAGATAATGATTTGTTTTTTCATTTTTGATTAATATATAGGATTCATATATTTGGTTTATGGACTGTCAGTGTGAAAAATGTAATATATAAGTCGCACCTGAGTATAAGTCGGAACCACCCAAACCCTGAAAAAAAGTGCGACTTATAGTCTGAAAAATATGGTAAGTGAAGTAACTTTGAAAAAGCAAAACTACAAACTGTAGCACTTACGCTTCATCGTAAGAAGGTTCCAGGTTGGACTCCGTGGTCACCTAAACCTCTCTGTGACTGGGCGATTTTCCTTTGGGCACTCTGGTTTGACCCATCAATTCAAAACATGCACAATAGAATAGTCTTGTCTTGCTTTATAAATTAAAGTAGTCAAATGAATTATCTAAATGATGCATTTTTTGTTCAAATGAAAACAGAAATGTGAAGTTATGGCAGCTTTGACCTTTCGATGTCATACACTGTGATTGTAATTGCACAATCGATCTTACCTAAATTGCTTGGATGCCCTGTTAAGTATAAAACTCCAAACGTTTGTCAGCCTATTTAAAAATGACATCACTTGAGTCACATGTCGGATCACATGATTTATGCCCTGAGGCGTGTTCATCATCAAACCGTTAAAGGAGATAAATGATGTGACAAGTGCATACCACGGAAGGACTGCTGAAAGATATGCAGAGGACTTGGATCAGAGCGTACCGCAAGCATAGGCCACAGTGGGTTAGAATATATCAATTTTAAACACTAATAAACATGTGGTAAATAATAATAAATTAGGTAAATGAGCATACATCAATAAGAGCTGCATGATTTGAGAGAATGTGATTTAGAGAATATTTGATAAACATATGTTATTACCAATGATAAAAGGTTAAAGCCAAAGTGTGTACACAGTATTTTTTTTTGCATTATGGATATTTTTATTGTGGTGAAAAACCTGTATTTGTATTTGTATTTGTATTTATTTATTTATGAAGGGACAATGCATATCAAAACAGGAATATATGGAAAAATCACATATATCTGTAAATACGCAGGATTATAGCCAAAGCTAATTTCCATCCTCAGTCCCTGCTGGTGTGAACCAGCCACACGACCCCCACAGTTCATAAAAACATTACAAAAAATATGCACAATTTACCACATACAAAGATATACTAATATTAGTCAATTCATCCACTCATTCAATCATAACCACACGCTGCACTCACCACAAAGCAGATGCAACCGCATTAACAACAAAGTTACAATATCTAATATAAGGTGCCAATCACTTCATTATCTCGACCTATTCATATAATTCACTTTCATTCATATCCACACGGCATCACACACTACCGATTATAATTTACCACATGAAAATTAAAGTGCTTCTCCGTTCACAGACCAATTCATGAGGTTTCATTTCACCTATCCAAATACTATCACACATACTTCATAGCAGAATTTACAATGCTAAAACTACAAAAGTGCACAAATCAGATTGAGTCTAATGTGGACAGTTTTGGTTTTCCAACAGCCATGACTTGAGTTGTTGAGAGAAAGAGCCAAGTGTGGGCAGCTCGCATTATTGCCGGAATAGTGTTCCAGGTTTGAGAGGCTCGAAAAGAGAATACTGCTTGTCCAAAGGTGCTTTTTCTAGATGGGATTACACAGTCACCTCTGGAAGTTGCTCTTGTTGCTCTATTATGACTTTTTTTGACAAATTCCTGGAGTGAGGTGGGAGCCAGTCCATGTAGAATTTTGTAAACAAGGGTGCAGTCTGCGAGTTTGATCATACTGTCGCAGCTTAATATGTTGTATTTTTTCAGAATTAAACAATGATGGTGAGTCTTTGGTTTTCTATCAAGAATTTTTAATGCTTGTTTGTATGTGGTTTCAATAGGTTTCAAAGTCGTCTTGCATGCTGACGCCCAGCTCGTCATACAGTATGTCAAGTGTGGGACAATCATTGAATTAAAGTATAGATTAGCTGTTTCTGTTGTTAGGCTGTCTCTTATGTGCTTAAAATTAGACAAATTGAATTTCATTTTGTTAACAACTTTGTTGATATGTTGTTTTAAAGTTGAGTTTGGAGTCAATGGTGACTCCAAGATACTTAAATTCGTTAACTGTTCAATTATTGTTCCGTTAATCAATATTGGAGGATTATCTTCACTAATGATACTTTTAGAAAAAAACATGCTAACAGTTTTTGATACATTTAGGATCAGATGTGACCTTTGCATCCATTCAGAAACTTTACTCATAGCAGATGTTAATTCTTGAGCAGCTTGAGCTTTGTTTTTTGCATGTACATAGAGAACTGCGTCATCTGCATATAACTGACACTGCACATTCGGTGGACAGCTATCAGGAAAGTCATTTATGTAAAGACAAAATAATAATGGTGATAAAGCTGAGCCTTGGAGGTAGCCCTAACTGGTTTTATGCAAATCGAAGATGAAGCATTTGTTACTCTAACAAATTGTTTTCTTTGTGTGAGGTATGACTCACCCAGTGCACAGTGTTTGGAGAGAGGTTGAAACAAGATAATTTTTCTAATAAGATTTGGCAATTGACTGTATCGAATGCTTTCTTGAGGTCGAGGAAAACTGCTCCTACAACGCCTCTATCGATGTTCAGTTTTAATTTTTCCAAGAAGAAGCATACAGCTGTTTCTGTAGAATAATGCTTTCTGAATCCAAATTGTGTTTGGTGAAGATTGAAAGGACTGTTGTTTAGATATCTTGTGAGTTGCCCTGTTACACACTTTTCCAGTATTTTAGATACTGCTGGCAAGATGCTTATGGGTCTGTAGTTACTGGTTTCTGCTGGGTCTCCAGATTTGAATATTGGTGAAATTGCAGATATCTTCCAAAAATCCGAAATGTATTTGTATTTATCGATTCATTTATAATACAAGTAATGGGCAAGAGAAGTGATTGTTTATGATTTTTATAAACATTGTGGTCAATCCAAAAGCATCTTTAGCTTTAGAATTTTTAGGCCGCTGACTATCTTCTCAATTTGTGAAAGTGATACAGGACTAAGTTCAAAGGCTGGTTCATTAATAACAGCAGGCATTATGGCAAAACCAGATTCTGCAGGAACTGATGTCTGCTGTGTCAAGTTTTTAACAGAATCTATGAAATATGTATTGAAGGCGTTAGCCATTTTTAACGGATCATTAGACAATTCATTGTTAACTTTTATTTCTCTAATGTTATTTGAAGGGAAGTGTCCAGTCAATTTTCTAATGTGTCCACACCTCTTTCATATTGCATTTGGCATTTTTTATAGTGTTAATGAAAAAATTTGCTTTAGCATATCTAATTTCTGCAGAGACTTTGTTTCTAAGTGAGCAAAAAAGTTGTCTATCTGTAGCTGTTTTAGTTTTCAGTGAAACCTTAAGTGCATGGTCACGTCGTTTCATCTGTGTCCATATTTCTTCATTCAACCAAGGTAGGTGTTTTTTCTGAGGTCTGACTTTTACCTTTTTCTGAAATTTCTGCATTAAATCTTGAATTGTGTTAATGAATATTTTGCAGTTTTCATCTAAATTGTCAGTTGAAAGGTGTTCGACCCAATTAATTTCATTTAAGGCTGCTTCTAGGTTCTTTATTTCACTTTTGGGTATTTTTAACTGTTCAGCTGGCTTGTTAAAAGGACGAACACACCTATTTTTTGGTAACTTCCTAGAAAAAAGAATCAAATTGTGGTCTGATAGACCGGTGATCATATTATATGTTTTATAGATTCTATCCTGTCTGTTAGAGAATACCAAATCAATGCAAGTTTCAGTTAATTTGCTTATCCTTGTTGGGCCATGTATCAGTTGAAAAAAGGTCATGTTTATTTGCGAGAGATTTGAGCTTTTTGCGGGTTGATTTATCGAGCCAATTCACATTAAAATCTCCAAGTAAAATTATTTCCTTCTTCCAATTACATTCTTTGAGGATAGCTTCTAGTTCCTCATAGAACACATTAGGTGTTGATGGAGCCCTGTATATTCCAATCAGCATAATAGACATTTGGGGGGAGAGGCTTACATTGAGCCCAATACATTCTAAACTGTTAGGGGATGTCCATTTTACTTGGCTGCATTTTAGGTAATCCCTGACATAGAACATCACACCTCCACCTCTGCCCTCTGGCCTGTCACGCCTAAAGATGTTATATCCTGGAACATTCAACCCTGCTACTGGAGTGTTTGGATGTAACCAAGATTCAGTTAGACATAAAAAGTCAATATTTGATTCACTCAAGAGATGTTGTATTTGGTCACATTTAGGCATAAGGCTTCGGATGTTTAAGTGACCACCAAGCAGGCCTTTGGGTTTGGCTTTCAAACTCCAAAGTACTTGAGCATGATTCAGAGTCTGAAAATATTTATATTTGCGATTCTTGAAGATGACTTTCTGTTTTAGTATATGTGAGTATTTTACAGTACTAACCGAGAGAGCAGATCGGTGTGTTGAGTTCTTCTGTTTAACTGTATTGTTTGCTGGGACCTTGGTCACAGGCTGACAGACAGTTGCTACCTCCGTGCGGGTAACTGCTCGAAGTACTCCGTCGGTAACTCCGGTTTGTGTGTTGCCAGTCCCGGCGCGTATCGCACAAGAGGGCCGCCGGCTCCATCAGCGCTCCCGGTTTGTGTGTTGCCAGTCCCCGCGTATCCGCGCAGAGGGCCGCCGCTCCATCGGCGATTCCGGTTTGTGTGTTGCCAGTCCCGCGCGTATCCGCGAGGGCGCCGCTCCATCGGCGATTCCCGGTTTGTGCGTTGCCAGTCCCGGCGCGTATCCGCGCAGAGAGGGCCGCTCATCGGGCGATTCCTGGCAAGCATGATGTTAGCTCCAACTCGATGACACTGGGATCTGCTGCGCTATCGGTGTTCCATGGCTGATCTGCTGGCTCTCCACGTCGTCCCACTGAGAGCTGCGGCAGCACCAACGACACCTGATTGGCGTGGCTCCCCGTAAGTCGCCTGTGGAGCCGATGCAACTCCGCCGGTTCTGGTAAGTCGCAAGCTTCCCTTGTCATGTGCCCAAGGAGATGGTAGCAAGTTGCCCGGTGGTATGGGGCGTTGGATCAATGCTACTTTGTTATCGGCTGTTGTTATGTTAGGAGTATTATTATCAAAGGTTGTTTGATTTCCTGAAGAGTTGCTTCTATCTGCCAGGATAGAGTTGCTTCCTCATTTTTGTAGTCCACGCTACTTGGTGATAATGGCCCTGGATTCTTCTCCACGTCCCCCGCCAACAGTGCCAGGAGTACCAAGTACTTTAGTCCCGTCATGGAGGGAGTTGGTTCTTTATGCATTTTAGAGGATATCCTTGCTCGTCCCTCCTTGAGGATTATGGAGTACAAAGCGTACTGTCTCCTAGTAGCGTTGTTTGCATTGTTACAGTTGTTTGTCCGTTGTTTAGCAAGTAGAAACAGGATTGCGCAGAGGCCAATGTAAAGTAGCCAGTATTGCAATTTCCTAACTGACTTCGTTTCCTTGGGACAGATTTGATTTTTAAAAGTTTTACAGGTCACACACGCAGAGCCTGCCTCACTGCGTGTGTGCTGCGCCGCCATGTATAAACATGCTCTTATTTGGCCTGGAGGATGTTTCCATTGGCTATAATATTCCACAGATCAGAACCACCAAACATCAACAACACTACAGTAACAGATGATAAAACAGAGCATCAGGGGCAGAGGAGCGACGGACACAACAAACAAATTCAGGATATAGAGAAAATAAAGACTTTATTCCTCACCTAATGTAAAGTGGAACATTTAAAGTGCAGCGTCTCACCCACATTATCCATAGAAATTGTCCTCCGCAAATAATGACATCCAGCCCACAAAACCGCGCTATTAATCCACTATGAGGCGTTCTTTAGAAGAATGTGTGTGTTTGTTTATGTCCACACAGCGCACAGATCGTAAAGCTGCAGATTAGTGATAGTGACTCTACTTCCTGTGGACTTTTTCGCCTCTTTTATGCTTTAAAAATCACGTATCTGAAGTATTGCTCCACATTTCACAATAATAACACAGTTTGGACTTGTATCTAAACTGGAAGTGCAGAGCTCTGATCTTTGAACACTTCAGAGTCTCAGAGTGAGTGCTTTTACTGTAGCCAGGAAACAGCTGACACCATCGCGCTCACAGCTTTGCAGTCGATGGTCCACACACAGATCCTGCTGCAGTCTGAGATTGGAGATTTTTAGTCTCATAAGATTCTCCTCGTGTCTGTGGTGTGCGCATTTTGTCGCACGTTTAAAAATTGTTTAAGACCGAAAAATCCTGTAGTGTGTAGCGGCCTTAAAGTAGAGCTCTAAAAATGTTATGTTTATGCATTTTGCCTGAATTATGGCATCACAGGTAAAAATCTGGCATTTTAAACCCCATAAATCATCACTGGAATTGTTTAGTGGCAAACTTGTGTTCACAACAGATGCACGGCTCTTTTCGCACAGCACTCACTTCATTTAAGTGTGTTTACCAAACGCAGACATTATTTTGAGTTAGAAAATGTGAAAAAATTATCCCAAAGTGACCAAAGACATGTTGAAAAGGGAATTGAAAATGCACTATTTGTATCTTCTAAATAACTGCCACATTTGCAATCAGCTAATCATCGTTCATATTGGCGATGAATCTGACATCACCATGAAATAATTTGCAAAAACTTTTTTCACTGTCATCCTATCCACGTATCCCCAGGCCCATTGAGCACGTTGCGTCACCTTTTCCTCATGCTTAGGCAATAAGTAAGCGCCTCTCTTCTTTTCACGCTCCATAGACCCTAAGTGCAAAAGTGCAGATTGGCGTGTTTTGCGATGGAGATATTGACAGCTCGTATTATTTTAAGGGCAATCACCTGCTCCATACTCCCCAATAACAAAGGAGCATTTAGCTTCTGTTACAGGCCCGCCCTCCCCTCCTCTGCCCCTTATCTTCTCATATTGTTCACCGTTTCAATGGTTTAGCCCCTGGCACAAGTCGGTGAACTGCTGCTAAACCCTAGATTCATGATTGGGGCATTACGCGAGCTCACTGTTCCTTTTTTCACAGAGCTTTTTGAGAGATTTTTGAAGATTTTGTTAGGGAAAAAAGTGGTTTTCCGAAGCTCGACTTACTCAGAAGTTTCCAACAAGTAAATTAGTGGTGGGGTTACTTTTTAGAGTGCAGGCAAATGCAGTGTGAGGAGGGTCTTTTTTTTTTTTTAATAAAGTGACAATTTTGGAAAATAATTACCTACCATCCAAGCTACTCCAAGTGAGTTTGTCAAAACCATAGGCTGTATATGCAGTACCGGTATATACAGACTTATAGGGCTTTTCGACTACACTACCGGCACAGCACAGCACGGCACTACAGGGTGAAGCTTTTCCATGCAGTCATTACCACCTGGAAGTGGGTGGAGCGTCATTTTTAGGCGACGTTATTAGCGTCACACCGCGGTCTTTACAATCTGCCCCGTTGTTTATCCTCTGTTGACATGTTCGTTGTTGTCGTGTTGTTGTCGTGTGGTTGTCATGTTTTTACTTAAAGATCCTTGAGCTTCGTTGCATGTATGACGACATTTCCTCTGACCAAGTGGTCAGTGGACAGCAGTCTGTCCACGTCACATTGTCGTATTGCCTCAGCACAGTTAGAACCGCTCTGAAGCAGGTACGGAATATCGTAACGTCTCCAGGTCCAACCCCGAGTCCAAAAGCAAACAAAGTGTGTCGTGCTGTGCTAGACAATCTCGGTGGAAAAGACCTAATAGCTAACTTTCTACATTCCAAACAGGAAGTGAACATGGGTGTGCTTCTGGCTCCAGTGACTACGTCTCCAAATCACATTATATTGAAAAAAACATCGCCTCTCTCTATAACTGCTGCAGTGAACTTCGTCATTTTGGGTTTAAAATGTTCAAATGAATCTCCTCTACGTGATCCTGAGGTTTTTATTTCAAGTCAATATCTATTCCTAATATGAAACTTGGCTCCAAATTCACTTCTATAACGACTAGCCGTGGTGAGCTTTATATGACTGGAGTCAAACACCCTGGGTGACGTCACACACTACAAGATTTTTCGGTCTTTAAATATTTAAATGTGACAAAATGTGCACACCACAGACTCAAGGAGAACCTTATTAGACTTAAAAGCTCAGATCTCAAAGACTAAAGCAGGATATGTCTGCGTTAAACAGGCTGAAAAGTTGTGAGCTGTTTCCTGTCTACAGTAAAAAGAGTCGTTCTGAGACTCTGAAGTGTTCAAAGATCAGAGCTCTGCAGAGCTCTTTAGATACAAGTCAAACTGTGTTATTATTATTTGTGAAATGTGGTGCAATACTTCAGATACAGGATTTTTAAAGCATAAGATTGGCGATAAAGTCCACCGGAAGTAGAGTCACTATCCTGAATCTGCAGCTTCACTGCACGCTGTGTGGATATAAACAAACACGTGGGGAACTATCTCGCTTTTTTACTTTTAAAGAACACCGCAAAGTGGATTAATAGTGCGGTTTTGTGGACTGGATGTCATTATTTGTGCAGGACAATTTCTATGGATAATGTGGATGAGATGCTGCACTTTAAATTTACCACTTTACGAGAGGTGAGGAATAAAGTCTTCTCACTGTTTTCGCTATATCCTGAGTCTGAATCTTGCGTCTCTGTGTCCGTCGCTCCTCTGCCCCTGACGCTCTGTTTTATCGGCTGTTTCCGTCGCATTGTTGATGTTTGGTGGTTCTGATCTGACACTGACTCCACACACGAGGAGCAGCGGCTTCAAAATTACACATGAAATCACTCTCCGCGAACTCGAGGAGAAGCAAATCACAGCCTAAATCGGGCAAATTTTCCTGTAGTGTGTGGCGGCCTTTAGTTCACTTCTTTATATAGTCTATGGCCAAAAGCAAGTCATATCAATTCTATCAAAATGTTACAGTTTATTTATAGTTATTCTTAAAAATACTTAGGCACTATATGTACTTTTCTGAAAGAGATTCCCTCTTAACATCAACCTATCAAGGGACTACAGGTGGAAATGGACATGTTTTACTATAACCTGGTCCAAGATCAATGTAACACTGTACACTGACACTGAACAAATAAAATCATACCATGCCATGGAAATAGAAGGTTAAAGCCATACTACGGAACAGTCTCCATTAGGGCCCGACTGATATGGATTTCCAATATAATCACTGATATATTTATGACGTAAAAATTCACTGTAAATCTTCAGTTGATTATAAAACTTAGGTTTGGCTCTATTGGATTTTCAGTTGGGTTTATTTAGGCGACATTTATTGTTCTTCTGCTTCTTTACATCATCAGTCGGTTGGCCTAAAGGCATTTTTGTATGATTTTCTAGTCAGTAAAGAAAGTACTGTAAGTAAACTACCGCTATTAACTTTTAGCGGTAAATGTGTGTGCGCTGCGGTAATTAATGATCTGCTAAATGCTGATAATTCACACTTCTATTCACAGCTCATTTACATATCAGTGCATAACATATATGCGGCTACTATAGTCACTTTACAGTCGTTAATAGAAGAGAAAACAGCCTGTTTATGTGTGGGAGCTACAGCAGCTAATCGCTAACCCAATGAGAACCAAACGAGCTTCAAAACCGACACATTTCAACACTCAGCCTCACACAGGCTCCTCTCAGATCACAAGTCTGCACTAAGAACTGTCCTTTTAATCCACACTCAAACTGAGCGTCCAGAAAAAGAAAATAATCTCAGTGTTGTGCACGTGGATCTACGGCTGCGGCTGTAAACAAATGCACATGGTGATGCGTTCAGGGGCAGGACTCCTCAGATAAATCCTGATGCGGAGCCACATATTAGGACATTTATCTGTAATTTGGATTAAATAGGCAGAATATAGCGAGTCTGAGCTTTATAACAAGGTAAAACATGTCCACATGGAATATCGGCCCATATTGGCAAGATTTAGGATGAAAACCGATATGTTTCCAAGTACCAATATCGGCTGATAATATCGGCCAACCAATATATCGGTCGGGCCCTAGTCTCCATAGAGTTTTATGCAACACTGTACAAGATTATAGCCAAGAGAGGTGTCGAAGTATGAGTCAGGTTTGTGGAGATGCAAGCCCCTCAATGTAACAACCACGTTTTCAGTGGAATTAAAAAATCTAAAATGAAAAAGAAAAAAAAAACATTCTTTTATGCCATTCCATGTTTTGGCTAAAAAGTTACATATGAGGGGTTAAATATCTATAATTACCAAAAAAAAAGAGTCAAAATTCATTAACAAATTTCACTCTGTGTACAACTCACTTGCTAGTCATTTTACTGATATCTTGACTACACTTTTGTAAACACAGATTAACATTCAATCAGAGGCACAGCGTACTATTTATTTATTCAATTTCATCACAAACTTCCACAGAATCTGAATGACAATAAATGGCAACTCTGTAATAAAATATTTTTTATCATGAGTTGTTTTAGCAACCAGTGTGATGAGCGAATCCAACCCGAGCCCTGTCTAGACTCTATTGTAGTCTCTTTGGATTGGTGCTGACATTTCCTGTTGGTGACATAGTTAAATTACAGACTACAATGCACTGTTCTCCTCTCAGCACATCCAGTGACATGTAAATAATGCTATCATATTACATCAAACCAGACACTATGACTAACTGTTATTCAGTGTTGTTTTTCAGTGTGGCGGATTCATTTCTTTTTCCTTTTAAATCAACACGGAAACTAAATCAGACCTGCAAGTTAGAACAGCTTTTTTATTTTAATTATTTTTGGTATTGGAAATGTGCTGTCTTTAGTGTTGACTACAGCAATATTGATTTCTGAAAAGTGTAACACTAACTGTTGCCGTGAGAGGGTGTCAAACCATAGACTGTATATGTGAACATAGCTAAGGAACATGGAGGTGAACATGGGTGCGCTTCCAGCTCCATCGACTCTAGCCCCACTCTTGATTTTGGTCTTAAAATGTTCATATTAACCTGCTTTATATGATCCTGGTGCTTTTATTTCACCATTTTGTCCATAAATCAGTCGCTATTCCTAATTTGGAACCCAGCTCCAAATTCAACCTCTATACCTGCAAGCCTCGATGAGCTTCATTTGACTGGAGCTGAATGCTATAGCTGAATCCCATTACACCATTTACCCCTACCCCTCCATTTTGTGCATTCATGTGTAGGGGTAGGAGTGTCCCAGTTGCCGTTATGGCAGAGGGGTAGGGGTCTTGCTTTGGTAGTGCCTTCCAAAGCAAGATTTTCAGAGGCACACTCCACACATGTATTTTCTCCATTATTTATGGTTAAAAATGTGCGATAACCGCTGTATTGTCTTAAGTTTAACGTTGTTCCAATGCGTAATGGTCATTTTCTTCAGAAAATGCACATGAAAAAATCACTAGTTCTACGCTGAGCAGTGTCACGTTTTTTGTGACTTAAGCGATCGGTTGATGCATGGAAATAAAGTTGTGAATGAATTGTGAGCGTCCGTGCTGCACAGTTGTTATTTGGATATTGTAACCCAGGTAACTGAAAGCAATATTATATATCATATAGTATATCATTGGTTTAACCTTTAGAGAAGCTCAGGTTGTGTTCTTTTGAATGGTCTGTGTGTTATTCTGCTCTGACAGTTCTCACAGTTACGCCTGTGCTCACATAAAAGCTGGTGAAGACTTCTGATGACGTATGTGATTGTTGAAGGGGTGTCCCAGTTCGTAGGGGCTGACTTTCCTACCCCTTGTCACTCAGTTTCAAGGTGCCATTGTGTCCATGGGCTGGTGTATGAATATGTGTGTGAATGGGTGAGTGGTTCCTTGTTGTAGAACTAAGGCCCTGGGGCCAAATGCAGCCCTCAGACCAGTTGTTTTGGCCCTCAGGCTTCCAGGTGAATTGGCCCATACTTACATACCACAAGTATTACTTTTTACTGCATGTTTTTGAAATCTACCTTGATCAAGCAAATTTTGTGTGCCCTTTCGAGGGTCTAAGCCTGAACAAAGGTCTGGAGGGTCATTCAAACCTGTTATAAATGCACAGATTTGAATTAATTCAATTCAATTCAATTTATTTTGTAGCGCCCAAAATCGCAACAACAGTTGTCTCTAAGGGCGTTCCAAGATATGGATGAGCCAAACATACACACAGACATATCAAAACAGGAAAAAACAACATTCATGTAAAGCAGCAAATGAAACATTGTCCAGTCATCCCCTGTCCTTAGACCCTCCTTCTCAGCAAGGAAAAACTCCAAAAAACCCAGGGTCCTGGGAAAAAGAAGAAACCTCGGGGAGAACTACAGTGAAGGAGAGATCCACTCCCATGGACGGACAGGCTATAGATGTCCAGGCCCGTGGGCCAGTTCGGTATGGCCACAGCTACCCAGGTGGGGAAGGAGCCGGGCGAGGAGGGGAGGCCGGGCGAGGAGGGGAGGCCGGGCGAGGAGGGGAGGCCGGGCGAGGAGGGGAGGCCGGGCGAGGAGGAGGAGCAGGGCGAGGAGGAGGAGAGGGGTCCAGCTGCCATCAGGCGCCTGAAAGAGTTCCACTCCACAGGGGGAGTGGGAATTACTCACTGTTTTGACCATTAGTCTATGCCCCTCGATTGGCCCTCACACTGGTGTGTGTTATAATATGTGGCCCTTGATGAAAAAAGTTTGGACACTAGTGTTGCAGAGCTTTGAGTGCCTTGAAGGTGGAAAAGCACTATCTAAGACTGTGACGATTTTACCATTTACTTTACTGTCACTGAAAGACTCCAATCGCCATTGAGAGCCGAAGTGCTAAAAAAAAGTACTGAAAAGTGCATATCAACTCATTGCTGTGAATAATTACAGTTGAACGCTCAGAATGCAGAAGGTAGGACCAAACCAGTTCTGTTTTTAAGACAGTATGGTAGATGGATGTCAGACTCACCCACTGCTGCCACTTTGATGAGGATGGCGTGGAGATTAGCAGATATCATGTGGGACAGCAGCTCCCCCTGGTCCCTCCTCCACAGGTAGGCCAGGGGCTGCAAGCCAAGCCGGGTACATCTGCACAACAGGTGAGGACAGAGGCCATTATGAGACGGCCGGCGTGTTCGGAACCACTTCAAAGCCGGGCGGGGAAGGGTCTTTTTGTCGCTCTGTGAGAAGGCCGGGTCACGCCAGGGTCATGCGCCCTCACTGCCCTGACTGTTACCTCGGCGGTTCTTTTAGTCGAGCGCCAAGAAAGCACGACCACAAAGAACCACACACACAGCTTTGTTGAATTATAAAAGAGCTTTGTGTCATATGAAAAATAAATCACAAGATTTTGGGAGTAATGTGATATGTTTAACTGTTTTACATTTGGCACAATAGGTGAGTACCAGGAAATATGATTCGATTCACTCTGTACTCATTTTATAATCTACAATGTTTCCACGTTTTGTTTTGTTTTTTGTTATACTTGGAGGTGTCATCGCACTGGGGGTGTTCTACATGCATCTCTAATGGCGGACTGTTCACCGGTTACCATGGTGACACAATACCTCAGCAAATGCCAGAGAAATCATGAGCAAACGCTGTCAAAAATGATCAAAACCTCGAGAAAATTAAGATCCATCCATCCATCTTCTCCCGCTTAATCCCGCTGGGTCGCGGGGGCAGCTTGCTGCCCAATCCTCATAGCACCTGACCCCCCCTATGAATCCCTCTGCAGGTGGTGAGCCCACAGGAGGGAAAATTAACAAAATGGAATTGAAGTTGAACTCCGGCACGTTTGAAGCTAAAGTCCATTGCTAGAGGTGGTCAAATACTGTCAGAAGCCAAAAAAATGGCACAGATCAGTGTTGCCTCGGTGGAGATCTCACTGTGGCAGTGAGTCTGTTAAGGCAACAAACTAGTGTAGTGATGGGGGCAAAGTCTTAACTTCCACGTAAAACGGCAATTTGCTTCACACTGAAGAAGCTTAACACCACTTTAACCCATCTTACAACAACCACAAGTCTAACAAACAAAATGCTCTGCCTGGTTCACTCATTAGTGTCTGGAAATGTTATAAAACAACTTTGTAAGCAGCCTTACACTTACCTCTGTTGATGCACATGTGAAAGACCAAAAGACTCAATCACCGACTCCAGCGGCAGCGAGAGGCTTCTCTTCTTCTATACTGTCAGTAGTCGATCTTCACTTGTTGCTTCTGGCGGCTCGAGCCGCTCGCCGTCGCTGGAGTCGACAATTGAGTCTTTTGGGCTTTAACATGTCAAATCGACACAGGTAAGGCTAAGGTTGCTTATAAAGTTGTTTTCTAATGTTTACACTAATGAGTGAGCCAGGCAGAGCGTTTTGTTTGTTAGACTCGTGGCTGTTGTAAAATGGGTTAAAGGTGTGTTAAATTTCTTCAGTGTGAAGCAAATTGGCGTTTTACGTGGAAGTTAAGAACTTGCCCCCATCACTACACTAGTTTGTTGCCTTGACAGACTCACTGCCACATAGTATGTTTTAATGTTGAAAAAAATATTTGTTGTAAATTTCTAATCCAATGGGGAAAAAAAGCCTTTACTATGACAGGAAATTGGACAAAAAAGGAAATTGCAATGATCTATTATACACAACTCCTCATAAGTCAAACCTATCGGTGTTGGTGGTTTGACATTGAACATCCCCAAAACACATACTGCCCTTGTGCCGTTGGGCTAGACACTCACACCTACCTTCCTCACTCTAGTCCCAGTCTGTTGGCATTGGTAAGTTTTAGTGCATTATTTGTTTCTCTCAGTCGTCACAGTATTGCATGTGTAAAAGTTCAAAGTTTTACCCAGTACTTTTTGTATCAACTTAAAATAACCCAACGCTATAAAAATCAAAGCGGGTCTAAACACGGCTCTGCACACAGACTGTTTGGTGACAGAGGGATGAGGTGGAGGATGTAGTCTGTGCGTCATCGGGGGGAAGGTGAGGGGAGTTGAGGGGCGATAGGAGCTCTTTTCTGGGACACACTTACACGTTCTCCACCCGGACCCTCTGGTAGTCCGACAGGATGGCCCCGACAGACACCGCCTCCACTCGCTCCTTCTCCTGGGCACAAACACAGAGAGGGAGATTTTAGTGTTAGTATGAGCATTGAGAGAGGAAATATTGATGATGTAATATTGACTGTAGAACTGATAATTCATACTAAAAAATACTTCACATTCAGTCACACCAATATCATTCTTGTAGATTTATACTTATCTTATGATTACAACTCACTTATCAGGGGCCATGGTGAGGAAGTAGTATCATTTCTTTTCTTTTTATTGTTTATTTGTTTGATTCCATGGAGACGAGCAGGCACCACCTGACCAAGGCCCAGGGGTTATATAATTTATAAATAAATGTGGAATAGATATGTTTAATGCCAGAGCATGGAACATGGAGGCAAACCAATAACGTCCCTGTGGAGACAAGCAGGTGACAGACCCTCCTATATGTACCGTATATTTCGGACTATAAGTCACACTGTTTTTCAGGGTTTGGGTGGTTCTTGCGACTTATATATTACATTTTTCACACTGACAGTCCATAGACCAAATATAGGAATTGTATATATGAATCAAAAATGAAAAAAAAAATCACTATCGTTTTTTTCATTTTGGTTTTAGAGAAATAATAAAGAAAAGAGTTGTTTTTTCGTTTTCTTATTTTTGGTTCTATATTGAAAAAGAAATTAACGAATGACACACAGACTGTTCTCTATTCAGTAGCTTTTATAACTTCTATAATTTGCCTTTCAAGATGAAATGTCGGTTCTTGGTCTCTGATCTTATAAAATAAATTTCCCCCAAAAAGTGCGACTTGTACAAGTTTTTTTCTTCTTCATTGTGCATTTTTTGGCTGGTGTGACTTATACTCTGGAGTGACTTATAGTCCGAAAAATACGGTACTTCTTCTTTTGAGTAAAAAGTCAAGTACTGTAGTATGCAAAATATTTCTGGGAGATTTCCATGACACACGTGTACCTCCCACAGGGCCAAACAGTGCTTCTTCACAGTACAATGGGCTCCTAAGTGTTATGTGAGCTTTGTAAACAGAACACGCAGGTAGAGAGGAGCACAGAGCAAACAGAGCCTGGCACAGCTCTCTCCTCTGTCACACTGGGATGTTTACACTGCACAGATATCACACACAACAGAACAGGGCCATATCCTCCAGAGAGGACCCACAATGCACTGAGTACAAGCAGGCATAAACACATCTACACTCAGCCGCAGGAATATCTCTGCCAGTGTAACCTTGTGTTCAGCCTGCACCATGTTGTGTCTATTCCCTGGGATGAATCATGTTAATATGATAATGGATTCCACATATGCACTACTTTATGTATACATGTACTTTTACACATGCAAGCACGTTACAGTACATTATTCACTCACTTCACTCATGGTGGTAAGTTACTGTTGTAGTAATAGCTGCCCTGGGGCAGACCAGCGTTTTTGGGAAAAATACAGTTGTGCTCATAAGTTTTTACATACCCTGAAAGAATTTATGATTTCTTGTCCATCTTTCAGAGAATATGAATGATAACACAAAAACTTTTCTTTCACTCATGGTTAGTGCTTGGGTGAAGCCATTTATTATCAAACAACTGTGTTTCCTCTTTTTAAATCATAATGAAACAGAAACTACACAAATGACCCAATGACAGCTGGAGTCTTTTGTGATAGTTGTGGATGTGTTCTTTTCTCTGACGGTAAAGCTGCTCATTCTTCTTGGCAAAAAGCTCCAGTTCCTGTAAATTCTTGGGCTCTTGTCTGAACTGCAGCTTGAGATCTGCCCAGAGGCTCAGTGATACTGAGGTCAGAAGAGACGAACACTCCAGAACCTTCACTTTATTCTGCTGGAGCCAGTGACAGCTCCACTTGCCTTTGTGTTTTGGATTATTATCATTTTGGAATATCCAAGTACGTCCCATGTGCAGCTTCTGGACCAAGAAATCATCAATTCTGCCAGGAGATGGAAACTTATGAGCACAACTGTAATTTATAAACTACCCTTCCGTTTCCAATAAAGTACGGAGGCATTGGAGCTCCCTCTGCTCTCAGCAACACAAATAAACAATACGAAATAAAACAAATGAAGCCACTAGGCGACATGAATGCTATGCTAACAGAGCCATGTGTTCGTTGTGAACACAATACTCTATTATCACAACGGCAGGAAGTGACGATGTTAAGTCACGCAACTTCCGGTCAATGCTTTTCTCTGGCAAAATACCTGTGGAAAAGTGTCGCATATTTTTGAGCAGCTTCATAAATCTGCCCCAACACCAAATCTTCATCCAACAAGGTCGACAAAGATTCTGTCCATGAAGAATTTATCTACAACTATCAAGGGAAGAAAGACGAAAACTTAAGACAAGCATTAGTGATTCTAGAATTAAAATTTAAAATAAATTTTGTGATGTAGATATGACCACAGAGATTTGTGCAGTTTAAATAGTCGACATTTAATCTGTGAACATCTATAGAATTTAAACTGCACAAATCTCTCTATGCCAACATATCAACATCACAAAATCGATTTTTGATTTAAATTCTAGAATCAGTCTGAGTGAACAAGTTATTTATGTTTTCTTCAGGACCATAACGTTAGTGTTGCTCAGTAGTTCACTAATGCTCGTCGTTGTTCTCCTTAAGTTTTTGTCTTTCTTCCCTTGATCGTTGTGGATAAATTCTTCATGGACAGAATATGTTGTTTGTCGACCTTGTTGGATAAAGATTTGGTGTTGGGGCAGATTTATGAAGCTGCTCAAAAATATCTGACACTTTTCAACAGGTATTTTTCCAGAGAAAAGCCTTGACCAGAAGTTGCGCGATTCAAGAATGAACCTGGTGATGGTGTGGATCTTTACCTGTGATGCAACAATCCTGGTAAAATGCAAACAGCATGACTGAAGGAGAATGCAAATCCAGGCATGCTTCTGATGAGAGGATAATAGCTCCAAAAAGTTTTTAAGTTTTACACAGTATGTATCCATATGATTTCAGAGAAGAAATCTACAGCTATCTCAGATCAGAGTCAAAATTGGTTCAATAAAAGAAACCAGTGACCCAGTTTTTTAATATTCAAACAAAGCCGCACCAAACTGACCATGAGACAACACATGGCTACCGTGCCTACAGCGCCCCCTGGCTGTTCGTATATTGACATTCATGCTCATTTCCCAGCCCTTCATAAAACTCTGACATCCCAGCCGACATGTGCTCATCTCCAGCGCTCCTGAGTGGCATGTATCTTTAATATGGCTCAGGGCTAATCTAATTGCGTTTCATATCATATTCATATTTCACAAACAGCGCGACAAGTGTGCGCTGGGGAGACGCCGGTGGAGGCCTAGAGTGGTCGTCAATCTCCTCTCACAAAGGCTGATGGTAGAGGCATACATGTAAACAGAAACACAGATGGTTATAAAAGACGCGTTCTGATCAATGCCAATGCTAGTTTCAGTGTTCCCCAAAGATGGAGGGTACCGAGATATTTTTAAAAGCAATACAAGAGATATACATAAAGACAATGTTTTTATGGGGTTATTTGGAGGGATGTAACATTAACCGAAATATCGCAATATCGTATCATCAAAGGTCTCACAATAATGGACCATCACAATATATCGAATCCCAAGTCTCTTTGCTTAAATGAATAGTTCTGATGCAGAAATAGCTAAAAAAAACAAAAAAACAGAAGGAACTATATAGACCATGATCCTTTACTCCGTTTCAGTGCAGACTACATGAAGAAATAACTGTTCTAAGCACTTTGAAATCTTCATTCTTTGGATTAAGCCTTGTGAAGGCATTTTTAGAGGAAAAATGAGCATTTTTAGAGGAAAAAGGAGGGAAAAGGAGCAGTTTTGTGCCTCCACAAAATGTTGCAATAAATCTGGTACGGTGAGATGTACATGGTGAAAATATCGTACAGAGAGATTTGGATATCGTTCCATCCCTAATGACAATAAATGTGCCAAATGACTGGTCAAAGCATTTCAGAATGTCACTCTTGTTATTATGTAGATTATCATAATATCGTAAGTTTTCCTACAATGTCGGAATAAATATCGTACCGTGAGGTTCATACTATGACGATATCGTATCGTGAGACTTGGATACCGTGACACCCCTACTTATTATTAATGTTTGTGTGGTTAATATTGGTCATTTATTCAAGAAGGTTATAGAAGTTCTAATAGGAGTGTCACAATAAAAAAAATTTGAAATGCAATATATTTCTAAAGGGTGTAGATTTGCATAGGGACGGTGGGGACGTGTCACAACCAATATTTGGAGAAGACAAAATAGTCCCTACCAATATTCGCCATTTTATTTTAATAAACAAAAATATACATTTATTCTGATATTTTTCCAAACTCTATAGTATTCATTCACTTTTTATGGTACATTCACACCGCAGCCTCCAAAATGCACTTGACGCCTCTATTTGGACGTCTTGGACACTGTGCACTAACAGAAGCAAAATACTTGACGTGTGTCCAGATGTGGTCGAGTGCCGTGTTTTCCTGGTCTAGAGGGTGACGTTAGTATATTTATTACATAAAACACATCAGTGGAGCCCCGGCCCCACGGAGCTGGCCCCAAGCTGGCTACGGCCCCGTGGAGCACCAGCCCGCACAGGGCTCCAGGCTGAGCAGTGACCACAGTATCCATAGAAACAAGCAGGTGACGGACTCCCAGCTGAAAAGATACAAGATACACAGTGCACCTTTCTTTTCTTCATAAATTGCATTGCTTGATTGGTCTAAAATTATAATTTCTAGTTAAGTGTTCTCCCACAAGCTTCTCTCCATGGAGACGTTGCCTGGAATGTTTCACAGTATGACATTACACTTATTTATCTCTACGGAGACAGCAGCTTATGCCATAGAACCAAGTTAAACATCAGATCCGAGGAGAGACAAATGCATGTTTAAAGCCATACCGGGACATTCCAGACAAAGCAACGACATCTCCATGGAGACACACAGATGGTCGACCCTCTACCAGAGAAGTTACACAGTGCACTTTTAAGAGAAAGATACAGAAGTGCCATGTGCGCTTTAACGTGATGAAATCCTTGTCATAAAATCGCCTACACTCGCCTTTCCCCTTTAAACAGTCTTTGCAAATGCTTTCTAATCTAATCCTGTTTGTTGTTTACACAAGCGGGCTACACCTTACACCCGCCCCCTGATGCCTCCACCTTAGCGTTCATTACCACATTACAAGCCTTGTAATTAGAACCGAGCGCCGGGGCCAGGAGCGGCGCAGGGGCCTTCGCTAAATTACCTTGTAGCCGTTATCAATTTCCACGGCCACTGGTCCTTAAGATAACCCCCTTCCCTCCCCGCGGCCCGCCCCTCCTCCCCCGGTGGTCCCGTCCTGCAATTTTTCTCTGCCTGATAAACACTCTGATTAAAGGCACCAGCGTGTACACCTCTTGCTACTCTCCAAATGAAATCCTGTTGCTACACACATAACGGAGCGAGCTGATCAGATAACGGAGGGATCGCGGGCTGGGCGGGAGAGGAGGAAAAAAGAACAGCATAACTTTTTGGCTAAGAGTTCACTGCAAAAAAGCTTAAGATATAAACACTTAAATCTATCAGAAAATCACTTAAAAGTAGTGAAATGATCTTGCTGCATGGGCAGATCATTTTACTTGACAAGTTATCATAAAATAAACGACCTCTAGACTAGAATGAAGCAGTCTCAGAACTAATAAATATGAAAACAAGATGAATAACCTGATATAAGTTTTAAAATCTTGGCCAGATCAGAGAAATTTGCAATGCATGAAGTGGTAGTTTTCAAGTTCACAGCTCCTTTTTACTTTTGTTCATTATAGATCGGCAATTCCAGACCTGAAATCATCCAAGTGATTCTAGTGAAGATGTACGGAGTTTAAAAACACAGCAGAGCACTTTCTGTATTACCACATGACATCACAAGGTGGAAGAGGACTATGCAAAATATGCAGGATTCAACATGCTTGAATGAAACAAAACACAACTCTAGGTATGTTTTAGATGAGGAAACAACATTAGGACATAGATCAGAATATACAGAAAATGACAGAACGGGTCTGTAAAAATACAAGTTTAATATTATGAGACATTTTTGGACAGTCAATGTAGTAGTAGTTTATTTTCTTCAGTGATGTGTAGAGATGGGCATGATTAGTCGATAATTGATCGTTAAAAATTTCGATAAACTGAATGTAGGTCGCTGTGCGTAACGTAAGGAGTCATGGCTGCGTCTGAGCACAAACACTGGAGTTGTGGCCCCACAGTCCCATGTCTCGGCTCTGGCTCCTTGGAGATCACTATATCCCTCAGAGTGTGTTTACCTGCACATCAGTATGGTGCATGTCTACGCAGTATCCCGGTTACTGCAACAGTTGAGTGCGCATTGGTCCAAAAGACAAACACTTTTCAGTCTTTTCATCACAACAGCAGCCAAAATAAATAAAGTGACCAACAGAAATAAAGTGAGTGAAGTGACTGTTACATAAAGAAGTGCGCTAAACCTGCACTCGTACAATCTGTGCACGTACGACCTGCACACTTCTGATCTCTGAAAACATGAACCATCTCCAATGCAACATACTCACAGAACAGACTCACCATCAGCAGAACATCCCTCTGTCACAGAGAGAACACTCATATTCCACTGAGTCGTGTTCTTTAGTCCCACAGAAGCTGAAGGATCAGCACAAGGAAAGAGCTGCTTTTTTCAGCATTTACAGTTTATGCAAATGAGCCACGTGGTTTTATGTTCCGTTTCTGTAAAACGTAAACAAATGTGCCAAAGCTGCATTAAACACATTCTGATCTCACACTGATGTGGCTCTAGAGTGTTTATGGTTTATATGTTGTAGAGTTGAGTTTATTTATGCAAATTAATAACAGTAATAATAATGATGATAATTTTAATATCAAAACCTTAATGATTAATCAATAATCAGTCGTTAATTCTCCTGATGATCGATTAAGAAAAATTAATCGAATGCCCATCCCTAGTCATGTACTTAAACATGTACTTAATAGACAGTTAAAAACATTTCACATTTGCCAAGCTTGTCAAAAAATAACCCTAGGACGAAATGCAAAAACAAGTAACAGCAAAATAAAATTGACTTTAAACGACGCCTACTCATTGTAAGCGTATATATATAATAATAATAATAAAAAGGGATTGTTGAATCATTTTAGTAAACCAATTTAGCAACCAAGATGAATGGGATAACAGGCTGAAGTGATATCTTGGAACCAATATCTGATCCACCAAAATTGTCAATGTCAGCGGTGATATCCGATAACAGTATCACATCACATACACAGGTCAGCCGGGTTAATTGTCTTGCCCAAAGAATCCAGCAAAAGTATTCACTAAATAAACACACAGTCGTATTTTAGGTCAATTACTGAAACAATGGTTGCCACAAATGTATGTCATTACTTGTACTTCCTGTATGTCGGCTGATTTTTGATTTTGCATTTTTACTTTGATTGTACGAGATAAATGTGTTAATAAACTAGAAAATAAAACTTTCTGAACGAATGCATTTGAAAAGCGCGGTGTACCTACTATTGTGTCCGGTGCATATATCGCAGTGAACCTATAGGCGGTGACAGTAATTACATTGGACTGATAATATTTGAGCGGGAGGGCGCTGCAGGCACGCTCGTGTAATTCTAGGTACTCGCCCCAGGGCCCGCTCTGTACTAACACAAGGAGAACCTGCTCCCACAATGCAACTGTCACAGCCTAAAGAGGGGAATTAGGAGATACAGAGCAGGGGAAAGGAAAGAGAGAAATGAGGCAGACGTGACCGAGAGAGGGAGACAGAATGAAAGAGAAAGACCGAGGAAGATCACAAAAATATTTTCTTGTGGTAATCGTGATGGCCGGTTATGCCTATAGCAGGTAACATACTATGGATAATATCCCAGAGTTCAAATGGGTCTGATGGACAGGAGCATGAGCCAGTCGGTAAACACACATGGTCTGTCCACATCAAAACATATATGGCCGACGATGAGGAAAAACTATAAGAAAAAATATCACAGGCAACTGAAAAACATTGCAGATTTCAGCAGAATCAGTGATACTACTGTGTCATTTTGTGACCTATGAGCTCCTTCGTTTCACATGCAACACTGAAATAAACAAATCTGATTGGACGGCCATGTTTGGTCAGACTTGAGGCACGACGGAGGGAGTGACCAGACTGATATAGGGTCTATTCACGCTTACGTCACAAATCAGGAAGACGCTTGTAAACATGCGATGGCGATGAAATGCATGTCACAATTCGATACATCACAATATATCCTGATACTAAAACAATGGATGAGATATTGCGATTTATCAATACTACTTCTAAAACTACAGTCAACGACACCTTCAAGAGAATACAAGTGTATGAAATGTAATTAATTTTGTTTTTTTAAATCCTGGGAACAGTGAATGCAACTGTTATGGAAAAAACTAATTTGTCGACACCGGTGAATGTTGAAGCACAAAGAATTTATTTCTTGCAAGAAATAAGGTCCAACAGAACATTCGACAGCATGTTCCCTAGACGTTAGACCCCAAATGAAACAAGCACCAAATTTATATAGGTTGAGATGACCAAAGGACGTACATTTCAAAGTGAGGAGGTGACAACTCCTTCTGAGGTGTGACCAGATGTGTTATTATTGGCCTTCTGGGCAGGATGCTACATGTGGAGTTAAAACAATACAAAGTGTGACATATTTCAAAGGAGAGTTAGAGACCTGAAAGCCGACAGCTTCAACTGATTTGTATCTATATTCACTCACTCCCCTTGTCACTTTACATTGAAGAGGCTTTACCTCATTAACCAAATGACTTTTAGTTACAAGACCAAAGATTTCTTCAAGATAAAATAATCACACAATATTTTAATTTGAATAGATTTTTTCTTGCACCCTTATAGCTCGCCAAACGACTGTGATCAAACCCACTGAAGTAAATGTGATCGTTGATAAAATGAAGACCGCAGATGTATGTGCTGTTTGGAATCATCTGGAATTCTGCGCCCTCGTCTCTTCTAATCGCATGTACCCAGTGCGAGAGAGAGTTGTGCATCAGTGGGGAAATGATGAAAACTGAGGTACAGTTGGAATTGTTGATGAGCCGAACATGCTACAGTGACATGGAGATGAAGAAAACTGGGACATTCTCTTATTTCTCCTATAGTTTGTCAGACTTACTCGAAAACAGGAAAAAAGCCCACCGGAAGCTGTCATCGCATGTTTCCAGACATCTTCTTGGTTTGTGACGTAAGCGTGAATAGAGCTTATCTCCCTGTCTCAAACATGCAAAAAGATCATAGCGGCATTCTAGCATTTCCTGCATTTTAGTAAGTCTTTTTACTGCAGTGATAGTCGTACAAATCATTATTGTTTTTTTCATTTTGGTTTTAGAGACAAATAATAAAGAAAAGAGTTGTTTTTTCATTTTCTTATTTTTGGTTCTATATTGAAAAACGAACGAACATGTAGTCTTCGCTGTTTGGTTGTTTTTATGAATATACAGTAACTTCTATAACTCGCCTTTCAAGATGAAATATTGGTTCTTGGTTTCTGATTTTACAAAATAAATTTGCCCCAAAAAGTGCAACTTATAGTCCAGTGCGACTTGTTTTTTATTTCTTCATTACACTTTTTTTTGGCTGGTGCGACTTATACTCCGGAGCGACTTATAGTCCGAAACATACAGTAGTGATTATTCTGTTACTCTATCAGTAGAATTTCCAAAGTGTTCAAGGATAAGATATATTTTTTCTCAGATATTCGGTCTTTTATCTCCATAAAAAAGTTCTTTCAAGATTTTCGGGGCGCTTGGGAACCCTGCATTTTCCCCACCGAGAAGCGAATGCAAAATCACTCAGCGCAGAGGTCATAAGGACTCTAGTGGCCCTCACACACTTCACGATTCTTGGCTCGGCGCATGACATTTGTGCTTTTAACGACCCCGGTCCATCAGTGGAATCCTCACCTGAGCCTGTGCTGCCCAAAGGGGGGCCGATCCTGGCGCTGGAGTGTGCCGCGGCCCCCCGTTCTGGAGGAGCTAAACAAAAGAACAGGCCTCGGTTATTAATGACGATGTATGGCCCAGAGCGATGGGACCCCGACCATGTCCAGCGTGGTACTTAGCCCCATGCAGGCGTTAGCTTCTGTTGCTAATTGTCAAATTCATTAAAGTGATGCAGCCCCCACGCCGGAACGTCTCTGGTGTGAACGGATGGAGGGGCCTGAGTTATTAAGACATCAGAAATGGGAAGAGAAAAGCGGCGGACTTACACCACAAAGAAACATAGGAGGGTGGAGGTTTGATAAAAAATAAATATATATATATATCGATATTTTTTGTTATAATTATTCAGAAATGTGTGTCTGTAAATACCTCAAGTCTAGAACAAAACCCACCTATGAGTTGAGTCGTGAGGCCTAAATGGGTTCTCACCTGGTCATGGTTTAGTCCTGGTTTAGTCGTGGTTTAGCCCTGGTTTAGACCTGGTTTAGTTTCCGGTTTAGTTTCTGGTTTAGTTTCTGGTCTAGTCCAGGTTTTGTCCTGGTTTAGTTTCTGGTCTAATCCTAGTTTAGTCCTGGTTTAGGTCTTGGTTTAGTCCCTGGTCTAGTCGTGGTTTAGTCCCGGGTCTAGTCCTGGTTTAGTTCCTGGTTTAGTCCCTGGTCTAGTCCTGGTTTCATTCCAGATTAAGTGGTGATTAAGTAATGATGTACTCCTGGGTTAGTTCCTCGTTTAGTTCTGGTTTAGTCCCTGGTCTAGTCCTGGTTTAGTTCCTGGTTTAGTGCTGGTTTACTCCCTGGTCTAGTTCTGGTTTAGTCCCGGATTAAGTGGTGATGTAGACCTAGATGGGTTTTCCCCTAGCCCTGGTTTAGTCATTCCTGGTCTAGTCCTAGTTTAGTTCCTGGTCCGGTGCTGGTCCTGGTTTAGTTCCAGATTAAGTGGTGATGTAGAGCTAGCTGGGCTCTCACCTAGCCCTGGTTTAGTCCCGGTCTAGTCCTGGTTTTAGCAGTGGTAATGTAGACCTTTTTGGGTTTGGGTTTAGCCCTGGTTTAGTCCTGGTCTAGTCCTGGATTAGCTCTGGATCGTGTGGTACTGGAGACCTAGTTGGTTTCTTTTCAGCCTTGGTTTAAATTCTGGCTTAGTCCAAGTTTAGTTCCGGGTTAAGTGACGACGTAGGCCTAGTTTGGTTCTCCTCTAGTCCTGGTCTAGTCCTGGTTTAGTTCCAGATTAGCCCCATTTTCAATGTGTGGGACTGTGAATTCAAATCCCACTAGGAATCGTTTCAAAAGAGAAAGACACCGTTATTGTTTTGCGCTCCTATTCTTCGGCGTTTCGAGAACATGTCAATGTGGACTTTTAGCTCATTAACATTGCACGCTAGGGGGCGCTATTATTCTGTCCATCACCTCCGAAAGCGCGTTACGTACATCCACTTACCCCACACCGAGTCGGCGCATTATTCACAAGTCCTTAATGGCAACCGGGGCAATTAGAACGCCATCAAATATTAAAATTTCAATATTCATACGGACTACATCAGAGGCCTCATTAGCTCTCGCTCAATGCCTGTCACTGTGATTTCTTAATTACACCCCTTAACAATACAAAACCCCATTTGGAGAAATAGTGGGTTTCCGAAATACGATTGAATACGGCTGTCAGATCTCGAAACCGTTCTTTATAACGCACTTTTTCCGTTGACTCCTATTAGATGATTGGCTAGGGCTGTGGCGGCGGGGTGAGAGAAGGACGGGGGATTAATGAAAGTGGTTTGCTCAAGGGCACGGCGGTACACCACTTTGCGGCGATGGTATCAACACCTCGCCGTGGTGCGCCCATCCCCCACCGAGGCGTCCATCATGTGAGTGAGTGGGCGCGGCGTAGTTTTAAAGCTGTCCGGCGCTCTGATCTCGTAATGGTATTGTCCAGGGCTTTGTTCGTACGCGGTGAAGACGTATTGTAGAGCGGAGGAAGGGTCGGGAGGGTCAAAGGCACCGGTGTCTAATGGAATAACAACACAGTAAAGGGTGTTAGGGCCGTCCGGACAACCGAGACATAAAGAAGAGGACTTCATTGGAGTTCTTCTGAGCACTTTATTTTCCATCTCTTCATGCAGTTATAAAGCTGTGTGGATTATCTCTCACTAAAAAACTGACTGTTGATACTTCGCAGCTTATGTCATCCACATTCCCTATAGGTGTGATGCTAATGGTAGGCACTGCACTGTCTGAGGTTTTATTAGACTTGAATCTGTGTTTTATTTGAACACAGTGGGATCATAACAAACTGTCATAACTGGAACTACAACAGGTGAGTTGAATAAAATTACAGAGACAAGTAAGGGTGTGCAAAAATACTGAAATATCGATATATCATATTGTTTAATGTGATTATACAGTATCAATATCGTGGGCTGCTGTATCGATATGTCGCCAAGTGTATTTTTGGTGTATTTTACTAAATTATTTTATTACAGTGCTACAGTTTTGGTGCTTGTTTAGTGGAAGGAAACTCGTTTATGTGACACATTTGACATTTTCACTGTTTTGAGGATTAAAATGTGTTTCATATTCATGTTGCACAAAAAGTAGTTTAACAGTCTTTTAGTGTCACAGCCATGATTTAGCCTTTATTTTTTTATTGAATCAATTTGAAATATATCATACTGAATCGTATCAAATCGTGAGCTCACTGTATTGAGATCTGTATCGTATCATGGCTCATGTATCGAGGTACATATCGTATCAGCAACTTCCCAGTCACAAGCTAACTAGCATTAGCCAACAGTTTTTCAGTTTGTCGCTCTCACATTTTTGTTTAACACCTAAACAGAACCATGAACGCTCCTGAAAATGTGTTATTAAATCCATTTTGTTTGTTTTTTTATCTAAAAACTTTTTTGACTGTTAATGTGTGCATTATGTCTCCATGGTAACTGAACATTTCACTATATAGACGTAGAACACCGCAGTGTGATGTCACTGCAAAGTATCATCTCAACACCATATTTTTTCTATTGCAGAATATGAGTCTGAATACTGTGTCCTGAAAAACTTGAGAATCCTGAGAAGTATTCAGAGACCTCGTTTGAGATTTAATCCTGTTACCATCTGGTCAGAGGGTTAGCTCACAGACAGCTCCACTGTTGCCCACTATAAATGACGTTTAGGTAAACCAGCTAGTTCCTGTTATCTTAAGCCACATCCCTACATTTCAATACCCTACCTGTGCCAAACCATGAACTAGCTTTGCAAAGTCTACAAACAACACGCAGCTCTGCAAATTGTATTAGCAAAAACAACACCGGCAGAACCTTGTTGGAAAATAGTTTGCACGTTGCTCAAAATGAACTCAGTGGAGAAGGTGATGAAAGATGCTGTTTCTTTGTGCTGGCTTTGAGATGATTCACTACACATCAGTCCTCGAGGTTTAAGAGCGGCGGAAAAGGCAAAACAAACGCGCTCCAGGGATGAGCGGAGACAGGCATGGCCGACAGCCAGAGGAAACACAGAAGGTGTGGAGGAGGTGGTGCAGGTGCAGATGAGTGAGGAACAGGCAGGTGTGGACAGGTGCTGACACAAGTATGACGAATCTCAAGTCACTTAAACATACAAGCCAATGCTTATGTAGCATTTATACATTATCTTTTATCTTTTAATCTTTTATAATGATTATAAAGTTAGTTTTGACCCTAGTTGAAAATATCAAAAATCAGGTACTAATATTTACATTATTTGAGCAGGTATCAGGACTAAAAAGGTTCAGTCCACAGGACAGAAATTAACCCTTCCTGAATAGCTTTAGAATAACCTTGAGCTGTATAAGAGCACATAGACTAGAATACGCCCATAGACCACTATGGATTAAACCCCCTTAACGCCTGAATTTATATAGACTTTTTTTTTTAATGTTTTGTGTGTGTTTTTGCCTTTAAGTAGTGAATAGAAGTGAATAGAAAGTGAATAGAAATTTGTGTATTTTGCTTGCCAAAGGTTCTACATATGTACTAATGGGCATTGGGGAAATTCAGCTGCTATGTTGACTTATATCTTGATCCAAATGTTTTTTTTCCGTATTTGTGACACTCGGCGTTAAGGGGTTTTAATGTTGAAAATCATTCTATTGTCTACAGGAAAAGTGTTTTTTTATTATCATCGTGGGGTCGGAAGGAACATTGAGAATCGAGTCTATTCCTTATCAAAATTGAGTTTGAAATTTTAGTAACACTAATTTTGACTGTGACAAACTACCTAAATCTGCTGAATAATGTTTTTTTCCCTGAAATACTTACCACTATTAATACTGTGGCAGCACAGTGGCTGAGTGGCTAGCACTTACGCCTCACAGCAGGAAGGGTCGACCGGGCCTTTCTGTAAATAATGCTCTGTAAAGCGTCTTTGGGGACTTTATAAATAAAGTTACCTTACCTTACCAAAACAGCTAAATAAATGACTCCTAGCAATAATTAGCAAACTGGGACTTTTCTTTGTGCAGTTTCCAAAAGTATTCTATAATGTCCAGATCAACCTAAAAACAGGGACTGCACTGTACCTGATTTTTGCCTTAAAAACAAGAAAAACGGAATTTGTTCATTTTTAACAGTTTGCATGGGTCCGCAGTTATTCCTCACATACATTATGCATTCTGAGCAACCGCTCAACACAACGAGCTTGTGAAAAGCACTTTTCACAACTTTCTCACTGGAAAGAGAACAACTAGCATTACAAGTAGCGTTAACAGTGCACTTCCTGCTTATCAGTCATTCAAATCCTTTATCATAACTGAACCCAGCTGACTTATTTTGATCTCAAGACCTGCTTATATGCTGCATACATTGAAACTTCTACAAACATTTTACTACAAGTTTTCACTTTCCAGAGATGGTTCACCCTGAGCTGCAGCCCACGTACCTCTGCACACACTCTTTATTGCAGCTCAGTGATTCATTTGCAGTGACGGAGCTGTTTTGGGCGTACAACAGCAGCATAAATATGCCATGGCACACAGCTGGAGAATTGAGAAATGCACCGGGGTTAAACAGTGGGCAGATTAACGTTTCACCAGGTTCCCCTCAGATTTATACGGCTCTGTAAACATAGGTACAACCAGCGTCATGCAGGGACCAGGTACAAGATGGACGGAGGGGGAGTTCGCGGCTAATGCAAGCACAAAGCCCCATCTGAGCGGGCCAAGGACAGGAGGGGCAGTTCATTTCACCACGGAAAATGAATGCTGAGGGACTGAAGAGAGATACTGCACTGTTTGTCAATGGTATGTACATCTGCAAACCCCTGGAAATTGTACCAACGTATTTCCTGTTAAATCTATCCTCTGCTTTTGACCCAAGCATGTTATAATGTTGTTACCTCCTCAAACATAGACCTGGAGTTGTGTTTTGTTATGTTTGAGTAATCTTTAATTATTACTCTGTCGACGTCTCCAAAGCTCAAAATGCTCTGTTCCACCTTATGATTTTATGAAGCAGCAGTTTTCAAATTAACAGCTACAACTGATATTTTCTTCAGTAGAGATTGGAAATTCCAGGACTGAAATGATTCTAGTGAAGGTGTATGGAGTTTAAAAACACACTGGAGCACTTCCACTGTTTTCAGTTCGAGAAAAGAACTAAATATCCAGTTTCTGATGAGGAAACAACATTATAACAGATCAGAAAATCAAGTCGAAATCTTGTTCAGTAGTACCTAGTTTAGTTTAGGTTAGGTTTAGTCTGTGAAAAATACTACACTTGAGGGATCTTGAAGGTGTGTAGAAAATTTGCTGTAATATATGTGTGTTGTATTTATCGTTTAGTTAATAATACTTCTTTTCCCTTTCTCTGACTCAGCATAAAGCGCTTCTGCAAAGTGATTACGCCAAAATCACAGTAGTTGCCATTATCTCCGTCAATTCTTTTCCCCAGTCGCGCGCAGTCGAATCCACACCGCAGACTGTAGATGTTTTTGTGCTGAGGTCACGATATGGCCTCTTGGCATCTCCGCTTTAGCATCCTCCATCATTGGCAGCTTCAAACGACCGTTCCACATTCCCTCTTCTCCCAGGAGAGACATAGCGGTGGTAATGCTAGTTTAACCCACTCTCCGCTCTCCACGCCGTGTTTGCGCTAGCATTGGTTATGTGTGTAGCCGCGGGAGAGAATGGAGGCCCGCCGCGATCCTTACTGCCAGGGAGCAATCGGGGCCTCTTGGTTTTGGAAAGTTGAATGGCAGGGAGCTGAAAGATGGAGTGTTGGACTGCTCTGTGTTTTTGTACCGTCAGACAGTACTCAGACAGGATACTTAAGGAGAAGAGGGTTTGTTGGTACTTGTAGAAGGCTCCAAGGGTGTAAAAACAAAAGAAGAAGGAGTTCCAGACATTAGCAAGTTCAACGTAGGGCTCTAAGAGGTTTAACGAAGGTGGAGTATGTAACTTTTTTGGTGAAGGGTCACTTGGTTTTCTTCGTGGAGGTGGAAGTGTTTTGCTTGGAACGTTGCACAGTATTAAACTAACATTCAACTCCAGGTGCTATTGCTAAAAAGAAAATTCTTACTCGTGTGTGAGGTCGCTTCGTAACAGATCGGGTCTGTAACTTGTAGGCCAGGTGGTGTCAGCTCCTTGTCTCTGTGGTGATGGATAGCTTTGATGTCATACTGGGGAACAATCCAAGCAAGAGCGTCTCCGTAAAGACAAGAAAGTGACGGATCATCATTATTTGGCAAAATTGACTTTTGTGAGCTTTAAGACAGATAGATAGATAGATAGATAGATAGATAGATAGATAATACTTTATTGTCAGATCAATGATTGGAAATTTGTTTTGCAGGTTCAGCAGTTCCAAAACACAACCACAAGGACATTACAAAAAAACAAAAAAAACAAGGACATTTGACAAAAACATGAGGCATGAAACAAGTGTCCACTCATCACTTAAAATTCTCCTCCTCATTGAGTTTCAAGATGGACTGATGTAAAGAATTTTTCAGTCTGACTCTATTAAATCTTGGCACGGAGTTCCGACGCCCTGATGGTAGCAGCATATTCAGGGTTTAGAACATGTTCCCTTTTCAAAAACATACCTGGAGCTGTGTTTTGTTTCGCTCACATGTTTTAGTAATCCTGTGTTCTCTGTCCACATCTGCACAGCTCAAAATGCTACGTTCCACTTTCTGATGTCATGAAGCGATAGTTTTCATGTTAACAACTACCTTTTAACTTTTGTTTAGCAGGGATTGGCAATTATAAGGCTGAAATGATGGATTCTAGTGAAGGTGTATGGAGTTTAAAAACACAGTGGAGCTCTTATTGTATGACCAGATGACATCACAAGGTGGAGTTTTTTCAGTTCTAGAGAAAAACTCAGCCTGAATATGCAGGTTGGTGTGTTAAACATGTGTGAATGAAACAAAACACGACTCCATGTAGTATGTTTGTGATGAAGAAACAACTGGTTTCCAATCAAATCAAATCAAAAAGGTTTCGGGTTCAATTCCTGTCTTTTAGTGTGTTAGTGCTCAAAATCATTTCAAAGTTGCTTAGAAAAGGTTCATTTCTGTCCTGTAAAATGCCATATAAAAATGTGATCATTACCATTAAATGTGACTTTTTTAGTATTGATACCTGCTCAAATGAGTACCGAAACTGGATACTGGATACTTCTGACAACCCTAGTAAGTAGATGGTCCAAAGATGGAGGGTACCGAGATATTTTTAAAAGCAATACAAGAGATATACATAAAGACAATGTTTTTTATGGGGTTATTTGTAGGGATGTAACAATAACGTAAATCTGGTGATATTGTATCGTCAAAGGTCTCACAATAATATCGTGGACCATCACAATATATCGAATCACAAGTCTCTTTGCTTAAATGAATAGTTCTGATGCAGAAATAGCTAAAAAACAGAGGGAACTACGGTGCATAGACCATGATCCTTTGCTCCGTTTCAGTGCAGACGACATGAAGAAATAACTGTTCTAAGCACTTTCACATCTTCATTCTTTGGATTGAGTCTTGTGAAGACATTTTTAGAGGAAAAAGGAGCAGATTCACAGTTTTGTGAACCTCCACAAAAATACTGCAATAAATCTGGTACTGTGAGCTGTATATGGTGAAAATATCGTATAGAGAGATTTGGATATCGTTCCATCCTTAATGACAATTAATGTTGTACCAAATGACTGGTCAAAGCATTTTAGAATGTCAGTCCTGTTATTATGTAGAATATCGTAATATCGTGAGACTCCCCACCATATCATGAGCTTTCCCACAATATCGGAATAAATATCACACTGTGAGGTTCAAATCTTGACGATATCGTATCATGAGGTTTGGATATCGTTACACTCCTACTAGTAAGACTTGAGAAAGAAATCCTACTCTCTGCACGAAAATGGAAGCAACAGCCAAATGATGAAAAGCTGTTAACTTCAAAACCTAAAACTGTCACCGACATTCTGACAGGCCAAGTGACACCAAAACATACAAGATCCCAAACTTCTTCTAGTACTACCTGACCGTTTTCCAACCTTAAGTATTTCTAGAAGCAGAGGACTTTTCAAAAACTCGGGCTTAATCAGAGCAGAGCACAGCCAGGCGCCCAGCTGTTTTCAAATTAACCTAAAATAGCAGAGAACAAAGTGAGGAGTGCGAACTGTATTTTCATTAGCCGTGACAGTGGAGATGAAGAACCCGCTCCCGTACGATCAAAAGTAGCATCTGTTGTTGACGCAAACAGCCCGACTAAATGTCAGGAAGAGATCTAATTTGGAGTCGAACTATGCTTTTTAATATTTCATTTCGACAAAAGAGAGGCTTACAGAGATGCGCTTGAAACGTACAATTTGTGAATGTTGCAAAATCAGAAGAAAACTAGCTGAGTAAAAAACTTAATTCTGGTACATTCTGTCAAATGCCATTTCTCAACTGGAGATGGAGAATGCTTTGCTGCTTTGTCTGGAATGTTTCACAGTATGGTATTAAACCTTTATATCATCATGGAGACCAACCCAGACCAAGTGACAGGGCAGATCTGTGGAGAGGCGACCCCGCTCACAGTCAGAATGCCTGTTTTTCTAGGTATTTTTGCGCTATAAAACCACCTGTAATTGAATAAATATAAAGTAGAGCTGTTTAATGTCATACTGTGGAACATTCCAGGAAGAGCAATGACATATCCATGGAAACAAGCAGGTGACGGACTCTCCTCCAGAAAGTAACGCAGTGCACATTTAAGATCTTTATGCTCTTGTGATTAAAATTAGACAACTGGAGCTGTCTTCATCTAATTATAACATGTTTTATCCTCTTATCTTAGCAATCAGTTAGTACGCTGTTGGCATGTTAGTTGTTTTTTTTTTTTGGTGGTTTTCCAGGTGGAATTCCAAATTTAGTCACAATTTTGTCCCAATTCATCACCCCTATTTGAATTTGAATTTTTTCCCCCAATATTTTCATGTCTGGGGTAAAAATTCCATGCATTTCCTTCACACATTTAGCAGCTGGGTTACTCGCTGGAACCGGGCCGGCAGTGGCTCCTGCCCTTGGCCAGGAGAGATAAGGCTATCAGCTTCCATCATCGCTAAACAAGATTGAGCAAAGTACATTAAGCAGAAAAATACAAACAAATTACAAAGGCCGCAGGCTAGGCTCTTTATCTAGCGCCGGTGGGGGGGGCTGTTAGCGGCGGTCGGGGGGAAATGGGGCTAGAGGCTAATAGGTCTGGCCCGGCACTTCCACGCTGCTGCTGAACAATGCAGTGCGCTATTATCTGCGTCGCTAATGCTAACGCTAACGCTAGTAAAACAAGTGACGCAAACTGGAGAAGGATACGACCAGGGAGGGAAAGGGGACACCCCACCGAGGGGCAGCTGGTTAACGGAGTCTGGACGAAAGGAAGCAAAGATTACGACAAATAATATGTTTTCGTGGCAAGAGATTCAGCAAAATGTCATTGAACTGTGAGCGAATGGTGGTCTAGTGGTTAAATATGTTTCAGGGATGCTGGTTCAATCTTTGTTTGAGCTGATATTGCTGTTGTATCATTAGATAAGACACCTCTATTGACTTGATCAGGTTCCATATCCTTATGCGCAATATTGAACCTCACACAATCCTTTTAATGTTTTTTAATTCTGCCAAAAAAGGCAATAATCCTCTATAAAGAAGTTAAGCAAGACAACCCCAAAGTTTTGTTGCTTGTTCAGAGGAAGGAAACTCGTTTGTGCGACAAATTTGACATTTTCACTGTTTTGGGGATTAAAATGGGCGTGTTTCATATGACCATTGCACAAGAAGTGGTTTAGCAAAGATCCCATTCCACCCCTTGGCCCTACCACTTTCTCCTACCCCTTCATTTTACGCATTCGCGTGTAGGTTTAGGGCTGTCCCAGTTACCATTATGGCAGAAGGGTAGGGGAAAGTGGTAGGACTATATACCCCTACACACCGATTTTTCAGAGGCACACTCCAAATAGAGGGGTATGAGCAATTTCTCAGAATTCCTTGTGAATCACCGACAATATCACTGCTGCCACAAACAAAGAGACCAAAGAAGTTCACAAATTTAATTTTCTCCATTATTTATGGTTTCAATTTGTGATAACCGCTGTATTGTCTTAAGTTTAACGTTGTTCCAATGTGTAATGGTCATTTTCTTCATTAAATGCACACAAAAAAATCGCTAGTACTACGTTGAGCAGTGTCACGGAATTTTTGACATGAGTGATCGGTTGATGCCTGGAAATAAAGTTGTGAACGAATTGCGAGCGCCCGTGCTGCACAGTTGTTATTTGGATGTTGTAACCCAAGTATTTGAAATCAATATTATATATTATATAATATATCACTGGTTTAACCCTTAGAGAAGGTTGTGTTCTTTCCAATGGTCTGCGTGTCATTCCGCTCTGACAGTAAGTTTACGTAAAAGCTGGCGGAGACTTCTGATGTATGTGATAGTTGAAGGGGCGTCCCAATTCGTAGGGATCGACTTTCAACCCCTACCCCTTGTTGCTCAATTTCAAGGGGTAAGGGTAGAGGAAGGGGTAGGGGTAGGGATAGAAATTAGAAATGGGATTGGCCCTTAATATCACAGCCAATATTTAGCCTTTATTTTTTATTGACCCGTATCGAATCAAATTGAAATATATCGTATTGAATTGTATGCTCATTGTATCGAGGTATGTATTGTATCGTGGCCTACATATCGAGGTATGTATCTTATCGGCAACTTCTGAATGATACCCAAGTTGTATTCACTTTTTCCTCACCGATTGGATAGTCTGTCTCTGGTCGTTGTTTCCTCATGTTCTAATCCAACAAAATACCTTAGGAGATGGGTTCTTAACATTTTCAACCAAGGAGCTCGACTTTTTCTTCATGTATATTCTGTTCTGTTTTCACAAATAAATGCTTTGGAAATATAATTTGGAGTATACTTCGGAGTTTTCACAAAATAAAATAAATTGCAGTATAGGTATTTCTCTTTTAAAATACATTTGAAAGGTAAACTGTTCCACACAACCCTTTCAATGTGGTATAAACTCACCAAAGCACTTTTAAAGCAACATGAAACCGAGTGAAACAAATGCTCGCCTCCCTGTATCCTGCCTCCTTATGGTCTCTAACTGTAGCTCCATAGCTCTGACCTGTGTGCATTAGCTGCGATCGATCCCCCTCCTAAACCCTCGCTCTGACCCCAGACGTCATCATTTATGTATTACGCTGCTTTTTGAAGAAATCCATTTTGTTTTGCTTCCACAAATGCCTCTAATGTGCGCTAATCTGCTCCTCTCTCCCTCTCCGGGCTCCTCACACCTCTACAGGAGTACACTGGACTTTCCTGCACCTACACGGGATTTCACAAATATTCTTTTATTGTGGCCTCTGCGCTCACGCCTCACAGCAAGAAGGTTCCAGTCTGTGTCGAGTTTGCATATTTTTCTCGGGTGGGTTTCCTCTGGGCACTCTGGTTTTCCCCATCAACTCAAAACACACAACGTCAAATCCTCCAGCGAAGGTAGTTCTGACCGAGACTCGCTCAAGAGGTTGGTAAGGTTGCCCCAGCATATTTAAAGGATGGGTCAAATGTCGAAGAATCATTTTCCTACGAGGGCAGTAAAGCGCACCTTAATCTAGGGATGAGCGATATATTGTTTAATGCGATCGAACACACTGGAAAAGTTTGGTTCGATCAGAACTTGTGCCTCATCTTCAAATATAATGCTGCTCTTCTGTTTCTGAATGCTACAAAATAATTCTTAATTAGTCAAGGTAATACTGTATACCCCGGTAAAATGCTGAGACAGTTTAACGGTACCAAAATTTATACCGCCCAGCACTAGTATTGGTCAATATCTATACTGCTTTACTAATATCAGTATTGACCGATGTTTGATGCTGATATTTTTTCTGCCCCATTCTGTGTGTACCATTTATGAACAGAATCGTGAGTAAAAATCTAAATCGAAAAAGTTCATTTGTGAACTTAAGGTGGACTATGTAACTTTTTTGTTGGGGTTCCGTCACCTGCTTGTTTCTATGGAGATGTCATCGCTCTGCCTCTGAAAAGTTCCGCAGTGTGGCATTAAACAGCTCTACCTTAAACTGTATGTATTAAATTACAGGTGGTTTTATAGCTCAGAAGTACTAAGAAAAGCAGGGTCGCCTCTCCAAAGAGACCTGTAACTTGGTCGGGTTTGGCCTCCATGAAGATAGAAAAGTTTAACACCAGACAAAGGAGTAACATCTCCATGGAGAAAAGCTTTTGATGGACTCTCCGCCGAAAAAGTGACAAAATGCAGCTTTAAAATGAATTTGTGGGGCTTTCTGTGGGTTTAAAGAGCTAAATATATCAGCAAAACTCGCACTCTGGTCTCTGAAAGTTGCGAAAAGTGAGTGAAGAATAACCACTGCAAGATGTTTAAGATGAACCAGCTTTGTTTTTTCCAAGTTGTTTAAGACTGTGAAACCTTTAGTCTTTGTAATTGCATAAACTTTCTAAACTTCAACTTAGGAGCAATTACCAGAATAATTAAGCAAACCCAAAAGCATCAGAAGTCTGTCAAAAACCAAAACAAAAGGGTCTGGCGAAGTTGAACGCAGTAAAAGGAGGAAAAATGTGAAAGTAGCTCTCTTTGTGACTACGACGGAGATGTCACGGAGCTGGCTAATTAAAGCCGACACAAAGGAAACGGCACACATCAGCTATTGGTCCTCATCACTGTAACGAGCGAACGTCTCCGGTCCTGAGTCGTCGGCGCAGAGGTGGAAAGGGTGACGCGACGCTCCAATTAGCATTTTTTTTTACGCGAACGAATCGGCGGAGGAAGCGGTTGGCGGTTTGGTCCGACGCTTCGCGGAACTTTTGAAGGAACGTTGATCAGATCTTAAGAGGGGAAGGTCAAGGTGTTGTTTTAGCGCGTGAAGAAACGGGAAATGAGACAAGAGATGCTAATTGAGGTGCGCTCGTCTGAACTTCTGATTGGTGGTATAATTAGTGTTGTTAGAACAGGTTAACGATGTGAATATGTCAGAGATTGATGAATATAACAGTTACCTTTGACAAACAACTTCTATACTATACTAATAATGGAACCATAATATTACGTAATGTGAGAAGTTTTGAAAGTTGAAAATGCTGCAGAGGGTTAAAAAGTCCCATCGAATTCTAACGTAAAGTGGACATGTGTTATTTTATGGAATTGAATAGTCACAAGGAGAAAAACTTTTGTTAGAGTGATTTCAATATATATATATATATATGAATTAATAAATGAGTAAAAAACATGTCAAAAATAAAAAATAATACATTAATTTTCCTAAATTCAAGTAAAGTTTTGGTGGGAGGGTTTGTCAAAAGCTTTTCTCCATGGAGATGTTATTGCTTTGTCTGGAATGTTTCACAGTATGGCATTAAACCTTTCAATCTCCATGGAGACCAAACCAGACCAAGTTACAAAACGGATCTGTGGAGAGGTGACCCCGCTCACAGTCAGAATGTCTGTTTTTCTAGGTATTTTTGAGCTGTAAAACCACATTGTAACATTTATCCTTGTATTTATTTATTTCCAGTTATGTAAATTTTGGTCCTCTATAAGATTTTGCCAGAATTATTTTATATATATATATATTTTAAATCTCACTGCATGTGTACAACAGACACAGGTCTGTTTACAGTTTAAGCATTTAATTCAAAAATATGTGCATTTCTTTTACAATTTTATTTGTATCATTTAACTAACTATATTTGCTACTATATTAAAGTAATAATTTTCATTTGAAATATAAAATAGTCACATAAATTAAGGAAATTAGGTTTCGTCGATTAATTAGTAATAATTCAAATTGCAATTGGACAATAAATATATGACAGGTAGTTACATAGATGTTGTCAGTGGGAATTGGGTGAGTTTTTATCAAGTTTGTTTTAAAAAGAAAGGACTTTTTTGTATTTCAGTTGAACCGTTGTTGTGGGTTTTTAAATCTGAGAAGAATAAAACTGGAGAGAAGTTGTCTTAAATCAAAGAGTCTGGATTTATTAAAGCAATTGTGCCACATAGGGCTGGGCGGTAAACCGTTTGAACTGGTATACCGGTAATTTTTATTTTTATTATATGAATTTTTTATTTACCGCCATACCGTGTGTGCACGCATATGTCGGCAACACAGAGCGGCGGAACGTCGCACAGCGGTAGATTGAGCGGGGGCTGTTTTTCAGTGTTACACCAAACAAGCCAACTCTGCAGGAGAGCGTGGTAGTGGCAGAGACTAGGGTGGTAAGGATAGCGAGTTGAGCGGTGAGCATGGACGAAGAAAATGACAGACACAGACACAGAACTCATTCCGAAAAAGGGAGCCGTGTCTGTTGTTTGGAAATACTTCGGTTTTAAAAAATCTGACGCGGATCAAACACGCATCATCTGTAAGTGTTGTCGACCTAATGTTTTAGCTGCAGGAGGCAACACAAGCAACTTGCTTCACCACCTCCGCCACAATCATATCCTGGAATACGAAGATTGCATGAAAGTAAAATCTGCATCTTCTCCCCAATCTCTGCGTAACGTTGGCACTGCAGCACAAAACACTACACAGACGTCACTGGTAGGCGCGTTTGCTAAAGGGACCGTCTATGACAAGAAAAGCAAACGTTGGAATGATATTACCAACTCTATTACAATTTTGAGTGCCTGGCACTCAATTCTTTTGTGGGATCATTCAAACCAGGGTAATTTACTGCAGTAAGTATTCTCTAAACAATTAAGAATTGGGGTTAACACGTAAACATCCACGAAAAAAAAATACCGTTAAATACCGTGATACTGTGATAATTTTAAAAAATACCGTGATATCAATTTTTGGTCATACCGCCCAGCTCTAGTGCCACAATTACAGAGAAAATGAAAAAAAAAACCTTCTGTCCCTCACGCAAGGTCCGTCTCTCCCTAAGCTGAAAGGCAAAACAAAAACAGGCTCTTATACAGTCGACAAACGTCATAACATCAACATGAGGTAGAACATACTACAGTATATCTAAACAACCTCTAAACAGGGACAAAATGTCTGGTTCAGCTGAGATTGCCCCCGAGGATAAATGATGAGAATAAACAAAGCAACAGCTCGTTGTTTTAAAAACATTGGATAAAGACAGAGCAGTGACCTGTGAGATTCCCCTGGAACAGTAGATTACACCATCACATGTGGCAGGAATACAGAAATGCTTTAGCAGTTGTTAGTTAACAGTATCTAAACCCATAAAATACATTCTTTAGCTTAAATAGATCACAACAGAAAACAAAGTAAAAGTTTTCCACCACACCGTCATTCGGTAACACAGCACACGTCATGCAGTGAAACAGTGATATTGCTGTGAAATGTGTCACAAAGTTTGTTTTGCCATAAAAACTATATATATATATATATATATATATATATGTATATATATATATATATATAAAAAACGCATTTCTCACCTTCCACGGTGGTTGGTCTCTCTCACCCTCATCAGCTCGGGTCCTCTACCAGAGGCCTGGGAGCTTGAGAGTTCTGCGCAGTATCTTTGCTGTTCCCAGTACTGCACTTTTCTGGACTGAGATGTCTGTTGTCCTTCCTGGGATCTGCTGCAACCACTCCTCTAGTTTGGGGTCACGGCCCCAAGTGCTCCGATCACCACAGGCACCACCGATGCTTTCACCTTCCAGGCTCTCTCCAGCTCTTCTTTGAGCCCCTGGTATTTCTCTAGTTTCTCGTGTTCCTTTTTCCTGACATTGCCATCGCTCGGTATTGCAATGTCCACCACCACGGCTTGGTTCTCCCGCTTATCCAGAACCACGATGTCTGGTTGGTTCGCCATCACCATTCTGTCAGTCTGTATTTGGAAGTCCCACAGGATCTTGGCCCGCTCATTCTCCACAACCTTTGGAGGCGTTTCCCACCTTGATCCTGGGGTTTCCAGCCCGTACTCTGCACAGATGTTTCTGTACACTATGCCCGCTACTTGGTTATGTCGCTCCATGTACGCTTTCCCTGCCAGCATCTTACACCCTGCAGTTATGTGCTGGACTGTCTCAGGCACTTCTTTGCACAACCTACACCTTGGGTCTTGTCTGGTGTGGTAGATCTGGGCCTCTATTGCTCGGGTGCTCAAGGCCTGCTCCTGTGCAGCCAGGATGAGTGCCTCTGTGCTGTCCTTCAGACCAGCCCTCTCCAGCCATTGGTAGGATTTCTTGATATCAGCCACTTCAGTTATGTTCCGGTGGTACGCCCCATGTAGGGGTTTGTCCTGCCATGATGGTCCCTCCAGCACCTCTTCCTCTGCCCCACTGTCTGAGACATTCTCTGAGCCTGTCATCAGTCTGGGCCTTGTCACTGATGTATATATATATATATATATATATATATATATATATATATATATATATATATATAAGAACTTAAATTTAAAAAGTGCTAACATGCTTAAGTTGTATCCCATTTTGAAGTGTTTTACTCTTTATGAAAAAAATTGGAACCAGAGTTGAGAGTGAATGCCGTATTAGAGCAAATTATGTAATTCTTCAAAGCTTTAAGAAAAAAAAAAAACTTTTTAATGGCCTACTGTTTATTTGGAGATCTGAGTTTGTGTTTTTCATCATTTTTCAAGTTATTTTAAATGTAATGAAATCTTAACAATATGTCAGTTTCACCTAATGACATTTTAGACGTCCCTGGCTTTAAATGCAGGAAAATGTTTTTTATCAAAGTTTTTTTCAAGGGGCATATAATAAATGATCAAATACACACTTAAGTATACCAGAAAATCGACACATTTTGTTTTCCATTATATTTTTTGAGCATTTGAAAATTGTAAAATGTCACTCACCCGTACAAAGAGGCTTAAACAAAGAATTACACGCTGAACCTTTTTAAATAAATGTGTAATTGCTCAGATTAAAGCAATTCAAGGGATAAAGTACTCTGAATCTGGATCAAGTATTTGTAATATATACAGAGTTACATAATATTTGCCAAGGTGGAAGTGGATTAACAGGTAGTATACAAGATCCTCGGTTAATGCTATGTTTTGTTGTTTGCGGTGATCATAAGGTTGAGAAATGCAGTCTTTTCTATTTGGAACCAATTGTGCAATTCAGATTGTCATTTTGGTTAATGTACAATGTTTTTTTCATGACATGGTTAAAAACACTCAACAAATATCAAAAGGCGCACTTAGTAACTTTTCTAGTGGAGGGTGTGCCTACATTTTTGTCTCCATGACGACAACTATCTCCATGGGGACAAGCAGGAGATGCCACCAGACAAAGATACGGGCCAGATCTGTGTGTATAGAGAATGGTCCACTGACTGGACGTGTGGAGGTTCTTTGAGTAATAAAAAACCCATAACTGAATGAATGGTAGACGGTTGAATGCCACACTGTAATACCATCTCCATGGAGTCAAGCAGGTGGTGGACCCTCTGCCTGCAAAGTTACACAATGCACCTTTAAGAACTAGGGATGTCCCAATCCAATATTCACCATCGGTATCAGCTCCCGATCCGGCTCTTTTACGAGTATCAGACAGTAATGGATTCAGTCACATGATCGAACCAATACAATTTCACATTTTTTGGCAGCATCGACGCACTTTACAGCAGCCGTAAATAAAAACGCCACCATGTCGCAGTGTGGGACTTTTCACTACAACAAAACGAGAGTCATACAGCGACGCAATCGCTGCAAACAAACAGTTTCTGGTGGAGGAACCAGCAGAGCCACTTTAACACGACCAATTTGATTTGTCACTTACAAAAGAATCATCTGGACGAGTTTGAGATTTGAGAAGAGCAAGACGGCAAAGCCACAGCAGCAAACACTGGCAGAGGCATTTCAAAGAAGAGAAAAGTTACCTCAAAATGGCGACAAGTCCAATAAAATAACAGAGGATTGTCGAATTCATCGCTTTTCAACCGATGTCTGCTGTGGAAAACATCAGCTTTCGTCATCTAATGAACTTTTTCCAAGGTACGAACTTCCTTCACGACACTACACAAAAAGGTATCGGATCAGTATCGGAAGGAGCACTCCTAAAAAAAAATGGATTGGATCAGAAGCCAAAAAAATCTTGATCGGGACATTCCTATTAAGAACTAGAACAAGTAAAACTGAATGCACATAGTCTTACATATAACAATATCGCCATCACATTAAAAGCCCGATTTTTTTGTATCTGACCAAAATGTGTCTTGTCCCAGTACAGTTAAGCAGCTATTGAGTAGGGAATATGCACTGATCCAGCTTTTTCAGTTCCAATACCGATTCTGATACTATAGCTTCAAGGATCTGCCAATAGCCGATATTAACCGATACCAGTGCAGAGTTTGAAAACAGCATTTGTTTCATTTCAAACCAAAATGATATGACGCGAAATGGACTCAAATGTAGCAGTAAGCACCTTTGTATAAATAAATAGTCTTAGTCCAATCAGGATATCAACCAAACCGATATCTCTAAGCTGATATCTGATCTAGCAAACAAAATTTCAGTCGATATCTGACACCAGTATCGTATCAGTGCATCTCTATTCTTGAGGTCAAAAGAAGTCAATTGTGCTCTGTCTAATTATAAAGGATTTTATTGTCCATTACTAAAGAAGCGTGTGTTAGCATACTAGTTGTTGTTAGCTCATTGTTGCGGCCGTACTGGTCTCTGAGAGTTGTCGAAACAGCTTATAAACTCATAGCGGTGAATAATTACGAGGAATAACTTTGGAAAACTGCAAACCGTTTTAAATGAACTACACTGTAATTTTCTCTGATCTGGCCAAGATTTCAAAACTTATATCATCTTGTTTTCAGATTTATTATGTTTTGTGACTGCTTCATTCTAGTCTAGAGGTCGTTTATTTTAAGAGAACTTGTCAAGTAAAATTATCTGTCCATGCAGCAAGATATTTTCACTACTTTAAACTTATTTACTGATAGATTAAAGTGTTTAGGGATGTAACAATAACCGAAATATGGTGATATCGTATCGTCAAAGATCTCACAATAATATCATGGACTATCACAATATATCGAATCACAAGTCTCCTTCAATGAACAGTTCTGATGCAGAAATAGCTAAAAAAAAAAAAAACAGAGGGAACTACATAGACCATGATCCTTTGCTCCATTTCAGTGCAGACGACATGAACTGTTCTAAGCACTTTTACATCTTCATTCATTGGATTAAGTCTTGTGAAGCATTTTAGAGGAAAAAGGAGCAGATTCACAGTTTTGTGCCTCCACAAAATATTGCAATGAATATCATACCGTACGGACCCTATGAACTAACATCAAGGACCATGTTGTCCACCCTCCTGTGGGCTCACCACCTGCAGAGGGGTTCATAGGGGGGGTCAGGTGCTATGAGTATTGGGCAGCACGCTGCCCCCGCGACCCAGCCGAATTAAGCGGGAGAAGATGGATGGATGGATGGATGGATCATACCGTACGGTATTTTTCGGACTACAAGTTGCTCCGGAGTACAGGTCGCACCAGCCAAAAATACATAATGAAGAAGAAAAAAAACATGTACAAGTCGCACTTTTTGGGGGAAATTTATTTTATAAAATCAGAGACAAAGAACTAACATTTCATCTTGAAAGGCGAGTTATAGAAGTTATAGTAATAAAAACAACTGAATAGAGAAGAATCCGTGTATCATTCATTTATTTTTCAGTATAGAACCAAAATTAAGAAAACGAAAAAACAACTCTTTTCTTTATTATTTCATTCTAAAACCAAAATGAAAAAACAGATAATGATTTGTTTTTGTTTAGTTTTTTTCATTTTTGATTTATATATAAGATTCATACATATAGTCTATGGACTATCAGTATGAAAAATTTAATATATAAATGGCACCTGAGTATAAGTCACAGGACTTACTTATAGTCTGAAAAATACGGTATAGGGTGAAAATATGGTACAGAGAGATTTGGATATCGTTCCATCCCTAATGACATGTCAACACGACAAATGTTGTACCAAATGACTGGTCAAAGCATTTTAGAATGTCACTCTTGTTATTCTGTAGAAAATCGTAATATCGTGAACCTCCCCACCATATCGTGAGCTTTCCCACGATATCGCAATAAATTTCGTACCGTGAGGTTCATACTGTGACAATATCGTATCGTGAGACTTAGATATGGTTACACTCCTAGTTTATATTTTAAGCTTTTTTATTTTTACATTTTTACTACTGCTACTGTACTGACTCACACTCAGAAACAGGTCAAAACAGCACTGTAACCGAGACCTACTTTCACCTGACCTTGAAAGCCAAAGAAGATATGGGAGGGGTGAGGGGGGGCGGGGTCAGGGGGCACATGACCCACGATGTCAGGTCACTCACATCCGGCGCGCACACGGAGAAGATTGGTAGTACACTTGAAGGATGCGATATGACTAATATGAAGGGTCTCTGGGTGGGGGCGGGTGGGTGGGGAAGGGGGGGCGGGGGTAGGTGGGGGTGTGGGGTTGTCGTGGCCGCGGGTGACTGACACCGCTGATCTGTATCGCACATCAGAGGAGATCAGAGGGGAAGAGCAGGCGGAGGAGAAGGAGCTGCAGCCTGCGAGACGGGAGACGTGCGGTGACAGGTGAGGACGGCCATTAAAATATAAAGATACAGACGGGTTTCGACAGTGCAATATACAATTCTACACCGAGCACCAAAACAATGCAAGAGACCCGCTACACATGCTCCAAAAAAAGAGATAAAGAGGATATGTTATATACTAGTGTTAGATAAATAGAACCATAAACCTTGAGCTTCATTTTCAATAGCATTCTTATATATATAAAAAAGAGAATACATAATAATAATAATAATAATAATAAAATATCAAAGATAAAAATAAAATGTAAATATAAATAAAATATAAAAATATAAAATAAATATCATATACACAAATTAAAAAATAAGAAAAAAAATTTATAAATTCAATTGTAGCCATTTTTCATCTTTTTAACTTTGTTCTATGACTCTTTAATCATTAAATTCATATGTTTTACTGTTGAAAATGGGGTAGGAATGCAACAAAATGTGTGAAAGGAGAGCTGGAGGTTCAGTCCCAGCTCCGTTAGTACATAGCTACATCGTATACTTGGGCAAGACACTTCCCCCTCTTTAATGAGTGTGAGAAGTTGTTGCTACAGATTGGCAGCCACTTTTCTGTAAGCATGGCCCTGGGCAGTTGTGGTCACAGAACACCACAGAGTGCGGAGAGTCGGTGAATAAATGTCTATTGACCGTGGTGCATTCAGAAGCAATAAAAATCTAAGAAGTTGAGGTTATGCTTATGTTTTCCTTTAATATCCTCGTAATTTAGAGATACTCCTCCTCTGCATCTGACCCATCCTTCGGTGGTGTGAGTGTAACCAGTCAGAAGCAGTGGGTGACCAATCTCCAGATCTTGAACTATGCTTGGTCAGGGTCACTGGAGTATCTAATTGGGATGTACTGTTAGTAGTAGGACTGGGCGATAAAAAGATAACGATATGTATCTCGATAGACACGTACCTGATATCAATACAAAATCCGTTCGATGGAACATTTCGTAAGTTTAGCCAGATCCCTCTCTGGTTTAGCTCTGCTTTAAATCTTTGTTGTGAAGCGAGCTTGGTGCATGAGCAAAGGCACTCGTCCTCTGGTGCGTAGCAAATACTGGGACCATAGACAGTATAAAGAATATATAGTATAATATATATATAGTCTTTGATTAGGACCCGACCCGAACCCACACACATTAAAACTCACGTGTTGCGCTCCACTGCAGTTGACTGTAGTATCTGCAGAGGTGCACCTTGAGAACATAAAATAAAAATTTTTAAATTAGTATTTTTCCCTCCTGGTCCTTATTTTAAATAGGTCATACAATGTTTCGATAATTATTCACATCAATCAATATGAAACACTTATATCATGATAGAAATTTCAGCCATATCGCCCAGGCCTAGTTACGAGTATCGGATATCGGTGCTGATGCAGGAAAATGATCTGGATCTCATATTGACTCTGTGACATCGAACTGCCCATATCCTGGTTGGGCCTTTAATTTGATGTTTGGCCCAGACCATCTCATAATGTTTGAACTTTTACTCATACAAAGCTGTTCAGTAATTATTTGCAGGATAAATTACAGTTACACAATGAATTTCTGTCCCTACCAGCATATCTTTTCATATCAAGAATAGACTGATACATAAAGCCAAAGTGTCGATATCGGTATCAAAACTGATCTCTCGTAACAAACACCCACAAACTACCTGTCAAAAAAAGTCATAAAAAGTCCATTTAAATTTAATTTCAATTAAAACAACGTGCTTTAGGGGTGCGCTGTGTAATTTCTGTTTGTAAGGAAATGTTCCAGACTATGACATTAAACACCTCTAACTTACTTTTTTTTTTTTTTACAAGCGGTTTTACAGCTCAAAAATAAAAGAAAACCAGGTGTTCTGACTGTGAGTGGGTTCGCCTCTCCGCATATCTGACCTGTAACATGGTCTGGTTTGGTCTCTATGAAGATAGAAAGGTTTAATGCCATACTGTGAAACATTCCAGACCACGGAATAACAGAAAAGCATATGACAGACCCAGAAAACCACCATGAAAATGACACGATGCAGCTTTAAGCGTGATTATTTTTATTGTACGACTTGTAACGCTGAAAATCATCTTTCGCGCACACCTGCCGTCCCTGTCTTCACCCGTCCATCCTTCACCTGCCTCACCTTTGAAGCCTATAATCACAATACCTATTCAGAGCCATTCAAATCCAGCCTCGCAGCCATACGAACTTTGCGGGTTAAAAGAGATCCCCCTTTACCCCGGACAAAACTGTTCCCCCCCTCCCCAAGACACCCCGAGTTCAAAGATCAGCACCTATACCCCGTCCTGGCCTATCGGATTCCTCACTTCAAAGGGGCCAAAGAGGAGAGCAGAGGGGGTGATGAGAACGGAGGGGCGGGGGGGCCTATCATATCATCGTACCTGAAGTCTTTTCCATCGACAATGCTTCGGGAGAATAGGAGCTCGTCTTTTGGAATCTGTGAATGACTTCAAAAGGCGAGCTGGACGTTTTTCCGTTTTCTTTTTTCTTTTCAAGACTCGGATTTCGGATGGGTTTTTTTCCGAGCGCGTTTGAAATAGATAGTTCGGACGGGACGCGATTGAGAATTGTGTTTTTGAAGTTATGGAAGTATGCAAAATGGCAAAATGGACAGGTCTAAATCATACTTAAAGACTAAATAACTGGACAATTATAGTCCACGATTCAAAAGTTCTAGGTCGGTGTCTAATTCCTCTCATTAACCTGGAATCCACACACAGGATTTTCCTCTGGCTACGTGCTCCTGGACACAGTATTGATACTTTGCAGCTGATCTTGTCACAACTGTAGGCTTTAGTCTGTCTACGCTCTGTTACTCAACTTTAATCTGGGTTTGATTTGAACACAATATGATTGTAAAGCGCAGACTTAGCTGGAACTACATGAAATTACAGTTATAAGCATTAGCCAACAGTTCTTGGGTTAGAATCAGAAGTCGCTCCATCCCTTTTGTTGAAAACCCACCTCCTCAACAGGATCACGAACGTTCGGACTGATCACAGGCTGCTGAAAATGTGCTGTTTAAATGCGTTTTGTATTGTCTTGAGTTTTCAGATGATCCGAAAATGATCTGTGTCTGTATGTGTGCATTGTGTCTTCATTGGAACTGCTGAATATTAAGCTAAGTTTAATACAATAAGCTGAGTGAAATATTCCAAGCAAAGCAATTACATCATCGTGGAGACAAAAATGTAGGCTGACCCTCCACCAGAAAAGTTAATGCACCTCTAAGCATCTCCAAAACTCAAGACTGGCAATTCCAGAGCTGAAATTATCCAAATGATTCCAGTGAAGATGTATGGAGTTTAAAAGCACAGTGAAGCACTTCCTGTATTACCACATGACATCACAAGGTGGAAGAGTGTTTTCTGTTTGAGAGAAGAACTCATTATGGAACTAGTAAATCTGCAGGTTTGTGTGTTAAACCTGTACGAATGAAACAAAACACAACTCCAGGTCTGTTTGTGATGAGGAAACAACATTTGAACTAATGAATATTGCACCACAGACATACATGCAGAACACCCCGCTGTGATTTCATGGCATTAAACTTGTCTATCTGCATGGACGCCACCATGCAAAATCAGGTCTGTGGAGAGGCGCACCCACTCAGAGTAACGATGTATGTTTTTCTAGGTATTTGAGAAATATATATTACACTGTAACAAGATCAGAAAAAAGATCAGTTCAGTGCAATGGGGAGCATTCCTGGAAATGCAATAACATCTCCATGGAGACAAGAAGATGACAAACCATCAGCAGAACATTTACTTAGAGCACTTTTAAGTCTGTACCTTCATGTTAAGCTCAAAATAATGACTGTCTGACATGTTTTCCTTTTAGGTCACATAGCCTAGAATCATTCCAAATTTACCCACATTTCTTGAGGTGCTCTCTATTCATTTGTGCTTTTCTTAAATGTCATTATTGTTAGGGATGGGATAGCTATGGTCAAATATGGATTCTTTTCCATATTTTGCTTCCTTCAGTTGCTGATAACTAATTTACCGTTACCAGTATTTAGTTGAATTTAAGATTAAATTAAGATGAAAAGATTGTGGCCATACCATCTTATCAAAGCCTGATCTCGTCAGATCTCAGGAGCTCAGCAGGGCCGGGCCTGGTTAGTATTTGGATGGGAGACGCTGGGAATTCCAGGTGCCACAGTGGGGCGCCAGTCACAAAAAACTGTTGTTGTGTCCTTAGGCAAGACACTTCACCCACATTGCCTAGTATGAATGTGGAGTGTGTGGCAGGGGTCCCTTGAAAAAGAGAATAGTGATCTCAGTGGGTCAATCCTGGTTAAATAAAGGTTAAATAAAAATAAATAAATAAAAAAGATGAATGTGTGGGCCTGGCTATGTATTTTTTAAAGTTCAATCACAAATAAACGTTTCACCTTTTTTTTTTTTTAATATGTCTTCAGTATTAATAATGAATCTATCCATTTATTTATCTATCTGTCTGTCTATTTCCATTGTTCCTCATGGGTCTGTTCAAAAAGACAAATCTGATGCATTGAGGACAATCAATCTGGGAATGTCCCTTAGTAACACAGAGAATGGAGCAGCAACAGAAATATCAATGCCAAATATCTGTTGATTTTTTTGATATCTGCTATTCTTCTTCATTCTTCCAATCTTATTTCATTTCTTTTCATTTCATTTTGCAGTCTAACTTTCAGGAAACGGACTGTTCGAGACACTGCTTGTTAATACTTCTCCCTTTCTCTTCCATATATAAGAAAAAATGCACAGATTTTTAACAAGTCCAAGATCTTAGCACAATGTCTCTCATCTAAAAATCAACTTGTACTGTTTCCTTTTTGCACACCACCATAGCTACATTCTCCCAAAGGCCTCAGACAGTTCTATATGTGGCGTAGCGGCCCATAGATGGCACTGTTGTCTAATGTTAGTGCTGGCGCCTCCTTTGAGCAGTAGGAGGGGAGAGAGGCTTGAATAACTCTTTAAACTCATCAAGTGGAGATGTGAAGATCGGGGGGTAAAAAAGAGAGAAAAACACTCTTTCATCTCTGCCGGAGTGTCATTTGCCAAATATAATCGTGTAACTTCTAATTAATTCAAAGTGCTCCGAAGAATCAAAAAAATCGCAACCTCCGAAGCACAAAATGTTCTGCGGCTTTGGATATAACAGCTCATTATCAAAGAGCTGCTTTAAATGTTTGTTTTTAGGTTTCAGCCGTCAACAACTAACTTTAAGGTGTGTAATTAAAAGATATTTTGATAAAAAATACTATGGAATATTAATGGACTGATATCAGGCTACATTATGTATTTATTTTATTTTTATTTATGTATTTTTTGTTTCTTTCTTTTACCGTCAGAGCTATTGGAACTGTTAAAGGTGCACTGAGTGACTTTTCCGCTGGAGATGCTTTTCTCCATTGAGATGTTATTCCTTTGTCCAGAATGTTTCACAGTATGGCATTAAACCTTTCTATCTTCATGGAGATCAAGCCAGAGCAAGTTCCAGGTCAGATCTGTGGAGAGGCGACCCCGCTCCCAGTCAGAATGTTGTTTTTTGAGGTATTTTCTATAAAACCACCTGTAATTGAATAAATGTAATATAGAGCTGTTTAATGTCACACTGTGGAACATTCCAGACGGAATCTCGAGCAATCTCGAGCCAAAACCAAACGTCCAATCAGATTTGTTCTTTTCAGTGACGCGGGTGAAACAAAGGAGCTCATTGGTCAATAAAATGACATTTCTCACCCCAGATGAAGAGTTAGTGCTTTGCTCGTTGATTCTACTGTGTTTTTCAGTGCCCTTTCATATTTATTTCCTTTCCTTTTTCCTTTACAGACCATGCGTGTCCCTGATTGGCTAATCCACCTGTCAATCACGCCCATAAAGTCTTGGAGAAGCGTGTAATCTAAATCCTTGGTAATTCGAAAGTGCCTATGTACAATTCTAGTTTTAATATCGGTATCTGCTAAGGACAGGTCAAGCTCTCTTTTGACAATGTAAGGGTTCGCAAGATACATTTTCTTCTTGAGTTTTCATATGATCTTTTAAAAAAATCATCAGTGTTTGCTAATTGTGTCTCTATGGTAACTGCTGAACATCACGTGACCGCTCTGAGGAAGACCACTAGTGATCACACCGCAAATTTCTCTGATCAGGCCAAGATTTTCAAACTTATATCAGGTTATTCATCTTGTTTATGGATTTATTATCGATTTACTAATTCTGAGTCTGCTTCATTCTAGTCTAGAGGTCATTTATTTTAAGAGAACTTGATCTGATCTTATGCTCTTTTGCAGTGCGGTCAAAACCATCAGGTATAAAAGCAAACTTTTGGTCAGAAAACAGAACCACATAACAGAAATTCTCGTTAGACCAAATAAACCTCGTTGGACTAAAAGTGCTGAACATTCCGCTAGAGACATCTGTACAGAACATTCCTTGTGTGATGTCACTGAAAGTGCTGTGTAACTTAACGTATTAAATTGCGACAAATTGTGTTATAATCGCATGATATTTTCCCATTGTTAAAAAGAAGGGGTGCAACCATTTTTTGCTAAAAATAAAATACAAAATTAATCCGACATGATGAGGCCTGATACGTAAACTGAACTGCACCATTAATTTATTATAAAGTAAATCAGTCGTTCTCATGGACACAACCTTGACACCCTTTCTCGTAATTGCACTCTTTGACAATTATTAATTAGACTTCTGTTTTTGAAGTTTCGGCTCTAGTGTTTTTTATGGTTTCTTTTACAAGCAAAGTTCAGAATGCACTTCAACACACAGCAATCCTATCGAAAAGATCGATTACAGACATCATTTAAGAGAACTTCTACCATCCAATACCATAAATATTTTAACGAAAAACGGCCAAACTGTGATAATTATATATATATATATAAACTCATAAATATAATGATTTTAAATGTGTTTTAGTAAAAGAGTGATCCAAACTGTTATTGCACCCTCTGTAACTTGGCCTGGTGGCGTTACTTGTTGCTTGTTTCTATGGCGATAGGTAAGTTTAATGCCATATTGTGTAACACGCATTAACATCTCCCTGGAGACAAGAAGGTGGTGGACATTTACCAGAAAAGTGTACCTTTACGGCCACTTCTTGATACCACTTTTGAAATTCTGTAGAAAGTAGCTTAAAGACACAATATGTACGATTTTGAACAAACGTCACCACATGTCGTTTAGCGTTCAAGAACCAACCACAACAACACTGTGTGACGAAGAACAGTCCTGGTAGATAGAGACGTGCACATCCAATAAAAGTTGGGACTGCGTGAGGGTGCAACGACAAAAATTGTGCTAAAGAAGAAAGAGATCCGGACTGCATTTAATTCTGACGTCACATTAAAATCATTAAAATAAAAAATTGGGAGCTTCAAAGAACTGCAGCGTGGATCTCTTGATGGAGTTGATGGGTTGATTCCAGCTTTGACTACTGCGTACTGCCATTGTGTCTTGTGTCAATGCATTTAAGCATTTACACAGTTTTCGTGCATGTTTCTGCAAAGCGTACAACTTCCACATTTTGGACTTTCCTTTCAGAATCAAGCACGGGTAGTTTTACATATAAAATAATTCCTATTTATTGCATTTGAAATAGGGACGCAATATTAATCCCAATCAACTGAAATTTGAATGGACACAATTAGCAAAATACCATAATTTCCTAAAGAAATGTGTGACAATATGGAGCAGGGGTAAATAAGTTTATACTTCCACCTGCTCCATTTTGAGCAAAAGGAACTGCAGAGTTATGTGACATAAGTTTGTATTTGTAGAACTCATGAGTTTGTATTTGTGAAATTTTGTTTAAATGGAACCTGCAAGTTGCTCAAATAAACCTAAACCTAAAACCCAAATCTAAACCTAAACAACAAAATCTCTTGTCTTATTCTGCATAAAAACTGCAAACCCTGTACTGTGATTCTTATATTAGTTTGTCAGTTCAGATTTTTGCATTTTTTCAATTCTTCTAGATGTGTTTAAAATTCTCTGAACTCTGAACTGAATCCTAAAAATCACAAAACTAAAGTCAGAAATCTCACAAGTAGATATTTTCTCTCCAGTATTTTCTGTTAAATTTTAAATCTTCTGGTCAAAATGCAGCCCCGAGGTTCCGCGTGAGAACCCAGTGGAGGAGCCGGGTTAGCCATGATTAGCCCGACTCGCGGAGTGGTTAACCCGAGCACAGAGGGCAGGGAGGAAGTGCTTGTTTACGGGCCCTGGCTGATGACGCTCACAAGGGGTAAATGCGGGGACGACGCGCAGACGGCTGGGGGTCCACGTAGGGGGGGTGTGTCTCCTGTGAGCCCGCTGCCATGATCCTGGGATGGGGAGAGAGAAGGAGGGGTCGTACCAGAAGCAGCCAATGGGAAGTGGGCATCTCTGCGCAATTGCCCAGGTCTGGATGAGGTAGAGAATGTGGGGAATTAAGGTCAGTGAGGTGAGAGCTTTGTCAGTGCATGTTCAAAGGTCCTATATTACACAAAATTCACTTGTGAGCTTTAAAGATGCATGATATTGCTTTATCTGAAATGTTTCACAGTGAAGAAGAAATGATTAAATAAAAAGTATCCGATAAAATAATAACTGTAAAACATAATACAGTATACCGTATTTTCCAGACTATTGAGCGCACTGGTATATCAGCCGCACCCACGCTATTTAAAAATAAACAAATAAGAAAAAAGTTGTACAAGCCGCAACCAGGCTATAAGCCGCTGATATCTATGTTGAAAAATGAGATATTTACTGCATATACAGAACGATTTTGTACTGTAAATGTACATTTATGTACCTGAACAGATTCTTTCCAAACAGTGCCTTTTAACACGGCAGCAACTGTGCTGATTAAAACAGGTCAAAAACACAAAAGAACCGGTAATTGATTACCTTCATTTCTCCTGTGCAGTGAAACCACAAGTCACTTTAATCATCTCCACTGACACTGAGCTTACGTGCAGCAGCACGGCAGAGGTCTGCGCGGGACTGAAAATTGTTGAAAATTGTTTTCAGGGGGGGGACTGCTTCCGGGTCACCTCCAGGGATGGCGGTGTGAAAAGTAGTCAGCGACAAATTGAGCAATAAAATCCCCAAAAGTCAAACTTAAACCTCTTTTTAAGTCATTTTTTTAATGCAATAAAAGGGGGAACGAAATGACATCCAAGAAAGGAATGAAGAAGTCCGCTGTACAAGTGGAGAAAAACATCGAAGACGAAGAGGCTAACAATGTTAAGGGTGTTAGCCAGGAGGATGACGGCAACGAAACTGGAAGCGAGGACAAGTTATCGCTAATTCTGAAGGAAATCAGGGAGCTCCGAGGGGACAATAAAAGGCAATTTGGCGAAATAAAGCAAGAAATGACTAAGACAAACTTAAGAATGGATGAAGCGGAAACACGGATTGCAACCACTGAGGACCGTATACAAGGGGCGGAGGATGTGATAACGGAGCTGGTAAAGCAACAAGTGCGGCTTCAGCAGAAACTGTCTGATTTAGAAGGACGCTCCCGTAGGGAGAATGTGAGAATTTATGGCGTGCCGGAGGGGTCTGAGGGCACTCCGGCCTCAGTCATACCGTTTGTGGAGCAAATGTTGCGTGAAAACCTGGGACTTCCACCTACGAAAGACTTGCTAATCGAGAGAGCGCACCGGGCATTGGCGCCATGCCCCCCTGAAGGTAGCCAGCCTAGATCGATTGTTGTTAAATTCCAAAGCTATCGGACCAAAGACGAGGTATTGAGAGCAGCTTGGCAAAGGAAAGGCTTTACATGGAAGGACAGTAAGATCAGTCTTGATCACGACTATGCACCGGATGTGTTGGCGAGAAGAAAGGAATATGGAGAAATAAGGAGGCTCCTTAAAGCAAACAACATAAGATTCCAAACACTGTTCCCAGCTCGATTGAGGGTCTTTCTGAAGAATGAAACAAAAGTGTATGATTCGGTAGAAGAAGCGGCTTCAGATCTGGCGGACAAGGGATTACCGGTGACAAGAGTGACGTGCCCGAACTCCCTCCTGGCGCAGCTGCAGCAGTACACCTGGACACCAGCACCAGCACGCTGCAAAACGGGTTTCAAAGAAAAGCTACAAGTGTTCAGACGAGATCCAACAGAAGGCACTAGTACCTGAAGAAGCAAAGGGGTCAGATGTGACGGCACCACAGTTTGAGAAGGGTAGGACTTGGATGCATAATGTGAAATGGACATGTCGCGGACTTTAAGACAGTGGGATGACGGTTCTAGAGGGCCCTCGACGCCAGATAGGCCAAAGAGGACATCCCTCGGAAATGAGGTCCAAAAGGGAATGGACCTCAGGTTTGGGAGTGGGTATAAACGTTCTAAGTTTTACAGTTCTACATATTACACTGTTTTATTTTTATTCTTGTGTTGATGTTATAAGGGGTAGCTGCACAATGGTTTGGAAATATGTAATTGGTATTGATTGTGTTACAGAGAGAGAAATATGCATAGTATATTGAAATGTATCTCTTTTAATGTGAATGGGGTATTAAATCCAATTAAGCGAAACAAAATTCTTTCAAAACTTAAGAAAGAAAAGGCCCAAATAGCCTTTCTCCAGGAGACACACATGTCTGAGCCAGAGCACATTAAGCTAAAAAGTCAGGGTTTTAAATATGTGTTCTCCTTATCACATAAATCTGCACATAAAAGAGGGGTTGCCACGTTAATATCCAGTGGACTGGCATATGAACATGATTCTGAGACTGCAGACGAGGGAGGGAGATTTATTAAAATTACAGGTAAATTAGAGGGCATTGATATAACTTTGATAAATGTTTATGCTCCACCAGGGAGTGATTGGCTTTTTTTCAAAAAAAATTTTGATTTGATGGCTACATCCCAAGGATTAGTCATATGTGGAGGAGATATGAACATACGGCTAGATCCAAATTTAGACTCATCAGGTAGCGCTATTCAGAATGACTCTTTATCCAAAAAGATTAGAACTTTAATGAGTGAATTAGGAGTTATAGACGTATGGAGGGATATGCACCCAAATACCAGAGATTATACATATTTTTCAGCCCCACACTCAGTCTATTCGAGAATTGATTACTTTTTTGTTTTTGGTTCTGACAGACTTAGGATAAAAGACTCCCAAATATCGACAATTGACTTATCAGACCATAGCCCAATAATTCTATTGATAGACTTGAAAAAGGAGACAAAGAAAACATTATGGAAAATCAATTCATATATTCTTAATGACTCCCAAACAGTGGAGAAAATTAAAAAAGACATCAAAGAATATCTAGAAATGAATGATGATGGAGTCATTAAGCCGCCAATTTTGTGGGATGCTTTAAAGGCAGTGTTGAGAGGGAATCTTACAGCATATATGAAAAAAAGTAGAGGGAAACTGTTGGCAGACTTACCATCAAAACTTAAACAAATGCAAAATAGAGACAGTCAAACAATGAATGAGCAATTGAGGTCTGAGATAAAAAAGGTTCAAAGACAAATTGATGACATTTTCAATTTAGAGGTACAAAAGTTGACATTTTTGAAACAGAAACATTATGAGGGCGGGGCTAAAGTCTTGGCATATAAGATACGCAAACAACAAATGGAGAACACTATTTATAAGATCAAAAATCCTAGTACCGGGCTGATAGAGAACTCAAGGGAGAAAATTAAAGAATGTTTTGAAAATTTTTATCAAGAACTATATACCCAACCACCAGCGGCAAGTGGGGACTGTATTGATGTTTTTTTGAATAGCCTTGATTTACCAAAAATAAATGAATCTCAGAATAAGTTGCTAGTGAAACCTATTACAATTAAGGAAGTAAATCTGGCCATAACTAAACTAAAACCTGGAAAATCCCCTGGTTCTGATGGCTACACAGGCGAGTGGTGCCTTAAATGCCTTAAAACAAACTTAACACCCTTAATAACATTCAATTGGGTCCTTCAAACAGGTGAAATCCCTCCCTCTTGGAATGAGGCCATTATTTCGGTTATCCCAAAAGAGAATAAGGACAAACAAGAATGTGGAAATTATAGGCCTGTAAGTGTCCTCAATGTTGATTGCAAATTGTTTACTTCAATTTTGGCTCGTCGATTAGAAAATATACTGCCCGAGATAATCAGTCTAGACCAGACAGGTTTTATACGCCAAAGACAAACAATGGATAATATAAGGAGGTCTCTTCATATTGTAGATCATGTAATAGGGCAAAAAGTGCAGCATTAATTGTGGGATTGGATGCAGAAAAGGCCTTCGATTCTGTAAGGTGGCTTTTTCTGTATAAAACCATGTCTAAATTTGCCTTTTCTGATAAGTTTATTGGAGTGGTTCAGTCATTATATTCAAGGCCAACAGCTCGGATTAAAATTAATGGGGATCTCTCAGATTCACTTCTATTGGAAAGAGGAAGCAGACAGGGCTGCCCGATATCTCCCCTTTTGTTCGCTTTATTTATCGAACCTATTGGTCAAAGGTTAAGACAAAGTACTCAAATCAAAGGAATAAAAATTTCAGGAGTTGAACACAAGTTGGCGATGTTCGCAGATGATGTGCTAGTTTACCTGGCGGAACCAGAGGAATCATTTCATGCATTGATGACTATGTTGAAAGAAATTGGGAACCTATCAGGCTACAAACTTAATATTTCAAAAACACAGGTGATGACACTAAATTTTAATGCCTCAGAAAAACTACAGAAAAGATATCATTTGAATTGGGAGGCCACAGGAATAAAATACCTAGGAGTTATTGTGACTAAGACATTGTCAGATATACTTCAAATTAACTATGAACCATTGTCTTTAGGTATGAAAGCAGATTTGCATAGATGGGGCCTAATCCCTTTTTTGAGTTTAACCTCCAGAGTAAATGCAATTAAAATGATGGTGCTTCCTAAATTGTTATATTTGTTTAGAACACTTCCGGTGGAAGTGCCTGATAGTTACTTTAGGGAGTGGGACAAACAAATATCACGCGTTATTTGGCAAGGCAAGAAACCTAGGGTGAGGTATAGTACAATGCAGTTAAGGAAGGAGAAAGGAGGGATGGCTCTCCCATGCTTAAGGTATTACTTTTATGCTTCTCAGTTGATCCCACTCCTTTGTTGGTGTAACAATGATTATAAAGCAAAGTGGAAGGAAATGGAGTTTAAAATGATAAAGTTCCCCTTGCAGGCCTTGATTGGGGATCAAAACTTGAGGGCACAGCTGGGAGAGTTGGGAAACCCCTGGATTAAATTTACTCTGAAGATTTGGGACAAAGTGGTTACCTTAACTGGGATCCAGAAAATGCTAATATTATTCAGATGGCTTGCCTATGATACAGAGTTTCCTCCAAATAGAAGTGATTCCGTTTTTAAATCCTGGACAGAGAAAGGCTTAACAACTTACTGGTCATTCATAGAAAATAAGACTTTTCATAGTTTCCAGGAAATGCAAAATAAATACAACCTACGAACAAGTGATTTTTACAGATATCTCCAGGTTCGGCATAACTTCAACTCAAAATGTAAAATGACAGACTTTACACAGGCCGAAGAAGAGTTTTTTAAAATTCTAAAATCGGCATATGAGTTATCAACATCAAAAATGATCTCTAGAATATACAATGCTCTCTTTGCAAATGATAAATGTAAGACACTGTACGTAAAACAAAAATGGGAAAAAGAGGCTTCAGTTGGAATTAGTGAGGATGCATGGGGAGATATCTGGACATTCCAGTGGTCATCAACAGTTTCTTCGTCTTGGAGAGAGCATTGTTGGAAGAATGTGATTAGATACTTCAAAACACCAGCTCAAAGTACCAACAAGTTAGCATGCTGGAGATAGTGCAGCACATATTTTGGGGCTGTACGAAAATAAAAGAATATTGGAAAGAAATTCATAGAAATTTAAACAAAATATTTGGAATTGACATACCATTTAATTTTGAAATTTTGTACCTGGGCAATGCCACATTTTTGGAACGGAGAAATGATAAGAAGCTGCTACAGGCCCTTTTGGTGGCAAGTAAAAAGAACATCACCAAAAAATGGTTAACCCCAGTTGTGCCATCATTGGATGGCTGGATCGACATTGTTTTAGAAATATTTAAAATGGAGAAACTAACATATAACCCCAACATTAAAAAAGACAAATTTTTTAGCATTTGGAATAAATGGATTAACTATATAACCCCAATCAGAGCAGATTTCTTGTGACCTCACTTATTTGAGTAAAAATTTGAGTAAATAAGGATAATTTCTTTTTCCATTTCATGTATGTATGCTCCCCAGTTTGTGTATATCGTTTTTTTTGTTTGTTTGTTTTTGTTAAGTATATGTGTGTGTACCAATATGGCAGGCAAAATTGAATGCATGGAACAGTAAAGGAAAAAAGAAAAAAGAAAAAGGAAAGTCACTGAATTTGTAGGAGATATATTGTAATTGTATATTACATGTTCTTTCCAAATAAAAAATATGAAAAAAAAAAAAATTGTTTTCAGTCCCGCTACCGCCCGCGTCGTGCGGCCGCGCTCCCGCCCGCGCCCGCAATAAGCTTTCAGAATGTTCTTTCAGAATGTTCTTTCTGAATGCTCTTATTACATCCATGGTCCCTCGCCGCACTGTTTTGTGTTGGGTCCCACGGGTCCCGCGGGTGCAGGGCTCGACAGCGGTTTCCTTCCTGGAGCAAGATCGATGCCTTCAACTTAAAACTTGCATCATACAAACTCCTTTGTGTGCTTTTCATGATGAAGGGGTGAGGATTTGAAAATAGTTACCAGTTAGTAATTTGTCGTGCGTGTTATATCTGCTAAATAATAAGTAATAATTAAAGCCGCTCGCGGCAATGATGGCCCTCGCCCCGGTGCGCACGCCCCTCCCAGGCAACCGCTGAGGTCTTGTGACCGCCCTGGCACGACTCTCTCCTCCCGACAGCTTGTCCACCAGAAAAATTACATAGGGCACCTTTAATATTTGAAAATGGGAACGATCTAGAGCCAAATTATAGAAACTAGGCCACAGGTCACATGACTTTTATAATCAAGAGCACTGTCAGACTAAGACTGTGCATAAAACCAGCCCTCCAACAGAAAAGTTACATAGTGCGCCTTTAAACATATTTTGGGGGGGAGTATTTGCCCCTTTGTGGCCAACCATGGAAAATACCCCATATCCATAATGTATTTTTTTGGTCGTAGACACGCATAGAATTAAATACTCATATTTGGTACAAATCCGATAATGTTGATGTTTCATGTCTGAGTAGGGGGCGCTATAGAGTTCACTTTTCATATACTTTATAGTTTATTATATTCAGTCCATGTTCAAGCTTTAGTGATTCAGATTTCAGCACAATCATACAAAGTCTGTGCGTGTAGTAATTTTTAAACTATTTATTGGGGGAGTCTTTGCGCCCCTGCTGGCCAACCGTGGGAAACACCCCATATCCATAATATATTTTTTTGCTTGCTTTGATACAGAGAATTGAATACCCAAATTTGGTACAAATCAGATAATGTTGACATTTCTTGTATAGGCTAGGTGGCGCTACAGAGTAACTTTTCATATGCTTTATAGTTTATTATAATCAAGTCCTAATCAGGCATTAGTGATTCAAATTTCAGCACGATCAGACAAAGCCTGTGTGTGTAGGCATTTTTAAACTATTTTTTTATTGAGTCTTTGCGCTCCTGGTGGCGAACAATGAAAATTGCACCATGTCCATAATATAAGATTTTGCTTGAAATCATACGTAGAATTTAATCCCCAAATTTGGTCCAAATCCGATAATGTTGACGTTTCACGTATACACTAGGTGGCGCTACAGAGTTCACTTTTATTATATTTCATATTTCATCACATTCAGGTCGGGATCACACAATAGTGATGTGAGTTTGAGCTCTGTAGGCCAAAGCCTGTGGCCGTGAGAGGTCATCAAAGAAACAGGAAATGAAGGTGTTATTCGCCGGCGTGCTACGGACAAACCGTGAAAAACTGCGCTGAGAAAAATGCGGCGTTTGTGGACCCACATCTGTAGATGTGACGTGTCAAATCTGAGCTCGTTTGGACCAAAACCAAGACACTTGAAAACTTTGGCGTACACGCAGTCAAAACGGCGGTGAATTTTTGATCCAATATGGCCGACTTCCTGTTGGTCATAGGGCGGTGTGACAATGACATTTTCTGCTTGTCTCCTTGTTTTCTATCACTGTCCCGAATTTTGTCGGCCTACGCCAAAATATGCTTTTCAGCTCCCCATAGACTTTCAATTTTTGACTTTTCCAGGGGGCGCTGTCGAGTGGGGGCACTTTGGGCATTGTCGCGATGCCCGTTTTATCAAATTTTTCGCCGGACCAGTCGATCTGATACCCCCATGTGAGACTTTTCGTCGATGTTCAGGCCCTCAAAATCGCGATCGTTTGCAAAGAAAAATAATAATAATAATAATTAAAGCCGCTCGCGGCAATGATGGCCCTCGCCCCGGTGCGCACGCCCATGCCAGGCAACCGCTGAGGACTCGTGACCGCCCTGACACAACACTCTCTCCTCCCGACAGCTCGTCCACCAGAAAAATTACATAGGGCACCTTTAATATTTGAAAATGGGAACGATCTAGAGCCAAATTATAGAAACTAGGCCACAGGTCACATGACTTTTATAATCAAGAGCACTGTCGGACTAAGACTGCATAAAAACAGACCCTCCACCAGAAAAGTTACATAGTGCACCTTTAAACATATTTTGGGGGGGAGTATTTGCCCCCTTTGTGGCCAACCATGGAAAATACCCCATATCCATAATGTATATTTTTGGTCGGAGACATGCATAGAATGTATTCCCCAAATCTGGTACAAATCCGATAATGTTGATGTTTCATGTCTGGATAGGGGGCGCTATAGAGTTCACTTTTCATATACTTTATAGTGTATTATATTCAGTCCATGTTCAAGCTTTAGTGATTCAAATTTCAGCACAATCAGACAAAGTCTGTGCGTGTAGTAATTTTGGAACTATTTATTGGGGGAGTCTTTGAGCCCCTGCTGGCCAACCGTGTGAAAAACCCCATATCCATAATATACTTTTTTGCTTGCTTTGATACAGAGAATTTAATCCCCAAATTTGGTACAAATCCGATAATGTTGACGTTTCTTGTATAGGCTAGGTGGCGCTATAGAGTAACTTTTCATATGCTTTATAGTTTATTATAATCAAGCCCTAATCAGGTATTAGTGATTCAAATTTCAGCACGATCAGACAAAGCCTGTGTGTGTAGGCATTTTTTTACTATTTTTTTAGGGAGTCTTTGCGCCCCTGCTGGCGAACAATGAAAATTGCACCATTTTTGTAATATAAGATTTTGCTTGAAATCATGCATAGAATTTAATCCCCAAATTTGGTCCAAATCCGATAATGTTGACGTTTCATGTATACACTAGGTGGCGCTACAGAGTTCACTTTTATTATATTTCATATTTCATCACATTCAGGCCGGGATCACACAATAGTGTTGTGAGTTTGAGCTCTGTAGGCCAAAGCCTGTGGCCGTGAGAGGTCATCAAAGAAACAGGAAACGAACGCGTTATTCGCCGGCGTGCTACGGACAAACCGTGAAAAAGTGCGCTGAGAAAAATGATGCGTTTGTGGACCCACATCTGTAGATGTGACGTGTCAAATCTGAGCTCGTTTGGACCAAAACCAAGACACTTGAAGACTTTGGCGTACACGCAGTCAAAACAGCGGTGAATTTTTGATCCAATATGGCCGACTTCCTGTTGGTCACAGGGGGTGTCTTAATGACATTTTCTGCTTGTCTCCTTTATTTCTATCACTGTCCCGAATTTTGTCTGCCTACGCCAAAATATGCTTTTCAGCTCCCCATAGGCTTTCAATTTTTGACTTTTCCAGGGGGCGCTGTCGAGTGGGGGCACTTTGGGCATTGTCGCGATGCCCGTTTTATCAAATTTTTCACCGGACCAGTCGATCTGATACCCCCTTGTGAGACTTTTCGTCGATGTTCAGGCCCTCAAAATCGCGATCGTTTGCAAAGAAAAATAATAATAATAATAATAATAATAATAATAATAATAATAATAATAATAATAATATAGCGTAAGAAACCGATGAAGAACAATACCCCTCGCCATTAACTTCGTTAACTGGCGAGGGCCAATAATATAGCGTAAGAAACCGAGCAAGAACAATACCCCTCGCCATTAACTTCGTTAACTGGCGAGGGCCAATAAGTAGCATATTCTTCTCCATCTATCTTGTTTTTGAAATTCCGGTTAGAGCGCCTCTAGCGGTGGAAGAAAAAATCTAAATTTAGCCGCTCTGCACTAAAAGCCACATGGTTCAAAGCCTGGGAAAAAAGTAGCAGCTTATAGCCCAGAAAATACGGTAATAATAAAAAAGAGAAATAGGGTTAAAATTATATTTAGTATGCATAGTATGTCATTTATTTTGCTGTATGTTGGCCGTGTCCAAATTATAGCCCGGGGGCCAAATGTGGCCCTCAGACCAATTGTTTTGGCCCTCAGGCTTCCAGGTGAATTGGCCCATACTACCACAAGTAGTACTTTTTACTGCATGTTTTTGAAATCTACCTTGATCAAGCAAATGTAGTGTGTCCTTTTGAGGGTCTGAGCCTGAACAACCTGAACAGTCTGGAGGATCATTCAAACCTGTTATAACTGCACAGATTTGAATTACTCACTGTTTTGACCATCAGTCTATGACCCTCGATCGGCCCTCACACTGGTCTGTGTTTTAATATGTGGCCCTGGATGAAAAAAGTTTGGACAACCCTGCTGTAAGTAAATATGTGTAAAGGTTTGTCATCAATGTAAAGGAACCTTATGATTTTTGAATTTTTGAAACTATGTCATGAACAGGGATGGGTTAATCTACGTTTTTTTTCTTCTTCCCGCTCCTTTTTGAGAAATGTGTTTTCCGGTTGTTTACAATGTGTGTGTATGTTAGGGGTGGGTATTGCCAACAACCTTGCAATACGATACAATTCGCAATACAGGGGTCTCGATACGATACGATTCGCGATACAGGGGTATCCCGATACATGGTCTTCAAGGCGATACGTATCCCGATATTTTACATTACGTAACCTATAATTAAAAAAAAAAAGACAGATGTTTACTCAAATGTTATTTTTATTTTGGTGTAGCGCATCAGTTACAATGTAACAGAAGAAGGCTGTAAGGCAGAAACTGCCCTTGATTAACCTGTTAACACCCGCACTCGGCACAAGTGTTCAAATATGTACCAGATGTTCCAAACTGTAATAAGATGTAATGTATAATAAATAAACCATATTCTGAAATTTAGGCATGTTTTCTTCAGATAAATAACTAAAACAAGCCAAAAAATTTCGCTCCATATGTCTCGTGTGCCTCCACCAGTGAGTGTGCGTAAAAGGAGGAGAGAGAGAGTCTCCATACACAGAGCGCATGGAGCTAGCCTATCACTACAGCACCTCTGCCCCACATGGGGCCCACCGCTGAAATCATCTTTTCATAGGCTACTCAGATCTGTCAATCATTTCCTGAAAGAACCAATGACTGAAGAGGTTTTGCCGTGGAACTGTCCCTCGGTCATGCGTAATACGCCGCTAACTGGACGCGCTCGTTTTGTTCCCCAAGCTGTAGCGCGGCGCCCCGTAGCCGAACCGAAGCCTGGATACGCTTGTTTTGTAGCTAAGAGTGTGGAGAAAACAAACATACCCCACACCGCTAACAGGAGCTAAGCGTTTAGCTATGCTAAGGACCAAGAGCGAGAGTAGTAGAGAGATGCGTCGCTCATCCATTCAGACAAACTCGGACTTTCTGGTTTATTTCTCCACATGGAATTATTTTTTGAATAATGCAACTGGATATTCTTTTTCTGTGGACTGTTACGGACTAATTGAGCACAGCTATTCCTGGATTGGACCCGTTTCGGACCTACAGAACCGGCTCAAAGGTAAGAAATGCGATGAATATTTTCGGGAATTATAAGTTATGGCTCTTTGGGCTCGCTGTGTGGCATAAAATGAATGATGTGGTTGTTTTACTGAGGAATTAAGCTTTCAAACGATGTATAGCATGTCAATATTGGAAAAATAAGTACGGTGAATATCTGGCTTGACTTTTTAATGTTGTGTAATCGCCCGCCGGCGGGCGGGTGGGTGTTAAGTAATGTAAACATGGCTTAACAAGGCTGTATGCTGACATGCAGCTACCTTTGATGAAAGTAAACTTAAGATATGGCCTTAACAAGGCTGTAGTGCAGAAGGAATGCTGCCTTTGACAATACGAAATGCGCATTGCAAGCAAGGATCACTTATCAGACGCAGTTTGCTGAAGCTTTATAAATAATGTTTGTTGCATGTAAAATATCGATACTGACGCCTCCGTATCGATACGTGTATCGCCAAGAGGCCCACGACGATGTATCCCCGTATCGATTTTTTGAACACACCCCTAGTGTATGTATGTGATTATTGCCTCTCATGGCACAAACTCTAAATAAAAACAAATCATTCAATCAAACCACAATCAATCAACCACACCAACAGTCAGAGCGCCATCCTTTGCGCAGATCTGACCCGTATCTCGGTCTGTGGCATCTCCTGTTTGTTTCCATGGAGATAGCTCAGTTTAATATGCTGAGCTGAGTGAAATATTCCAAGCAAAGCAGTTACATCATCATGGAGACAAAAATGTAGGCTGAACCTCCACCAGAAAGGTTAGTGCACCTCTAAGCATCTCCAAAACTTAAAATGCTCTGTTCCACAATGTGATGTCATGAAGTGGTAGTTTTAAACAGCTTTTAACAGCTACTTTTTACATTTTGTTCAGTAGAGATAGGCAATGATCCAAATGATTCTAGCGAAGATGTATGGAGTTTAAAAGCACAGTGGAGCACTTCCTGTATTACCACATGAAACAAAACACAACTCCAGGTCTGTTTGTGATGTAGAAACCACATTTTAACATGGCTTAAAGCTCCAAAGAGTCAATTTTGTGTAATGTAGGACCTTTAAAGTTCACAATTTGATAAAACGACCCCATTTTCTTTTTGTCTTTCAGTAGAAATTATTAACTGAAATCTTAAATCGTCTTGGCGTATTGAAATGAACTAATATTTCTCGAATTTTAAAATGTTGTCCTAATTATTTTAGTAGTTTCACTGTGTAAAACGACAAAATCATTTGCTTGAAGACTTCGGCAGTGCTTCCATGCTGCAGGCCACAACAGCTCATATGACAGACAGGGAGGTCGGAGGGGCTCATACTGGCCTGAGGCGTCTGACCGGCCCCTGGTCCTCCGGAGGGGCCCCGCTCGGACATGTGAGGGCCCCTAACAGGCATGCTAACTCCTTTACACCAAAGTTTGTAGGGGGAATAAAATAAAGAGAGTCTGGAAATTACATATGACATCGTTTTCTAATTTGTGTATGAGACATTTATTTATTTAAAGCCACTGTGTAACTTTTATTTCATTCTGGCGCACTGAAAGGCTCGAACAACACAGTGAACAGGCTTGCTTCTTCACAACTCTGACTCTTACCTGGCCTGGAGGATGGCCTTAATCCTGCTTGTTTCCATGGAAATGCTCCTTCAGCTATAATCTTCTACGGTATGACACGGAGAATGTTCCCAAGTATGGTTTTAAAGTTTAAAGTTACATACTGTGCCTTTAAAATGTATCCGACGCATACATGTGTTCAGTGGAAAAACATTTCAAACTAGAATTGTATATTGTAATTACTAGTATACTTTTAGAAACTACATTACTGAATTTAGTCTGTGTGTAGTGTGACTTTAAAAACACAGAGGAGCTATATGGATTACAATAAAATGGCATACAGCACATGGACTCTAGTTATCTATTTGCTGCTCTGTTTAATTCACTGTAAATATGATGGGACGATACTAAAATCTGGTGTCACAATGAACATGGCCAAAATCGTTGCAATGAATGATAATATCAGGGTAATTATGATCCGTTATTCTGATATTCAGTATCCGTATGGGCTCCTGATCCGGCTCTTGTATGACTATCGGACAGTATCGGATTCAGTCACGTGATCGGACCGATCCATTTTCACGTTTTTGCGGTATCGACACCGCCATGTCCTCTGTGTGGGTCTTGTCACTACACTGGTCCCTCGTGTATCGCAGGGGTTACGTTCTAAAAATAACCCGCGACAGGAGAAAGCCGCGAAGTAGAAAAACCCTGTAAAAACTGTAAAACCTCCACGATATGAGCGGGGATCACTCAGCACAAATCGGCCGCGATCTAAACTGAGGAGCACAGGGGGTGAAAAACAGTTATGGGGAGTTGTTGCTGCTGTTTTTTATTCTTATAAACAGACATGCCACCCTCGATTACACAGAACACAATGCACATTCATACATTGTAAAAAAAAAATTAAATAAAAAAAAGCATGCAAAATTGCACTAAAAACAAAACAAAAGGTGAACCACAGGTGAACCACAGTGAGGAATGACTGTACAACAAAACGAGAGTCAAACAGCAACGCAATCGCTGCAAACAAACAGTTTCTCCTGGAGGAACCAGCAGAGCCATTTTAACTCCACCAATTTGATTCATCACTTACAAAAGAATCATCTGGACAAGTTTGAGATTTACAAGCACAAGGCGGCAAAGCCACAGCAGCAAACACTGGAGGAGGTATTGGATCAGATTGGTATCGGAAAGAGCACTCCTTCAAAAAAAACTTGTATCGGAAGCAAAAAAATCTTGGTCAGGACATCTCTGTTATGAATAGGTTTCACATTTAAACAGCTGTTATACTGTACTTTGTTATGAGTGAAATAAGCAATGATCTAGAAGGAAACATTAAGGATAAGTCGCTTTTTTCTACTCATTGTGGTATTAAAATGGCAATTACCGTAAATTCCGGACTACAGAGCGCACCCGATTAAGAACCGCATGCTCAGATTTATGAAGAAAAATCAATTTTGTAATTATATGAGCCGCACCATATTATAAACCGCTGGCCAAAGACTAGGCGGGGGGTTCGCTTCTGCGTCCCCGCCGCCTGGAGCGCCTCCGGGATGGGCCGCGACGCGTCCCCGCTGAACTCTGGGGACGGACTCGCTCACTGGTGACACTTGGGACACACACGCGCCACAGGCACTTACACACCTTCACACACTTGGGACACACACACGCGAAATGCACATACACACCTTGGCGCTCTGGGAATAAACCACGGTAGCGATCGCTTTAGCCTTCAGTCTGATTTGTACAGCGGAAACACCGCCTGCTCTTTGCGTGTTAACCCAGTCCTCCAGAAAGTTTTCAAGCTCAGGCCATCTGCTATGGTTACCTCTGAAAGCTCTGGTTGTCTTTTTACACTGGCTCAGTTCTTCTTGCTGGAGCCTCCACCTTCGCACCATCTACTCGTTTATGCCAATTTTACGGGCAGCAGCTCGATTTCCTTCTTTAACTGCCAGAGTGATCGCTTTTAGTTTAAAAGCTGCATCATATGCTTTTTGTCTGGTATTCTCCATGTTGATGAGGGTTAGCAGAAAGACTGAAATAAGGAAGTTGTGATTAATCATACAATTTCATTGGACCTCAGTGAACTACTTATTCATTTTATTGGTCCATGTTTTTCCCGCGATGAAAAATAAAAAATAAAAAAGCCGCTTCATATTACCAGCCGCAGTGTTGAAAGTGTAGAAAAAAAGTAGCGGCTTGTGATCCGGAATTTACGGTATTTGTGTTGGTGATTATCACGATTATATAAAATGTCCCGTGGATAATTATTATCTACCTCTTTATCATGATAAATGATATTAACTGAACTGTAAATAAATAAATGATCTTTTTTAGGAGACAGGTTGGCTAGCTCCGGGTTAATCTGAGGATACAGGGCAGGGCTGAACCATTTGGGAAAAGCATCCCATTTTCTGACAAGCATTGTGAGCTTTGTGATTTATGCTTTAATGACAGTATTGTGTTTGAAGTTCAAAGACCGGACCAAAAGAATTACAGGGTCACCCGTTTGTATGCAGAATGAGACAGGAGGTTTGGATTGTGGAGGAAATTATGCTACTTCAAAATGTCAAAATGTCAAGCCAACCACTAGGGATGTGCAAAACTCTTGAAATTTTATGATGCTGAATTTGGTGATACAGTATTGTTATTGTGGGCTGCTATGTCAATATATCGCCAAGAGTTTTTTTTTTTTTTTTTAAGCTTTTTTTTGCGTTTGTCATTTATTTAGTGGAAGGTAGGTTGTGAAATCATCCAAGGAAGATCCATAACAAAGGAGAAATTCAATTCTGTCAACTGGACGAACAATTTTTTTGATCAAATAATAAGTAATAATACTACATTTTATTTACCATATTTTTCAGACTATAAGTCGCACCAGCCAAAAAATGCACAATGTAAAAGAAAAAACATGTATAAGTCGCACCAGAGTATAAGTTCCATTTTTTGGGGGAAATTTATTTTAAAAAATCAAGAGACCAAAAACCAACATTTCATCTTGAAAGGCAAGTTATAGAAGTTATAGTTATAAAAACAACCCAATAGAGAACAATCCATGTATCATTTGTTCAATCATTTTTCAATATAGAGCCAAAAATAAGAAAATGAAAAAACAACTCTTTTCCTTATTATTTGTCTCTAAAACCAAAGTGAAAAAATAGATAATGATTTGTTTCTTCATTTTTGCTTCATATATATATATATATATATGATTCATATATTTGGTCTATGGGCTGTCAGTGTGAAAAACGTAATATATAAGTTGCACCTGAGTATAAATCGCAGAACCACCCAAACCCTGAACTTGTAGTCTGAAAAATACGGTATTAGGCGCTGTTCTGGACACCCAAGGTCGCCTTACAACAACAACTACAACAAATTAAGTACAATTAAAACATAGAGTAAAAAGCCTACAGTTAAAGTGGGACAGTATTTAATTGATTGATTGTATTTAGTGTTGTATTTTATTAGTATTTGGTATTAGTAATGTATTAAACAGAAGCCTTCAGGCCCCTGAGCACACTGTTCTATTTCTATTGTCTTCTTTGTTAGGTCTGAGGATAGAGTTGGAAAAAGAGATGACGTCTGAGCCCTCGTCACCTCTCCTATTTACAACTCCATCCTCAGACCTAAAGACCTGAAGGAGCAGTTTGGATGAGCTGCGAAACGTATTTGATCAAAAAAAAAAAAAAATCCTTTGTTCAGTTGATAGAATTAAATTTCTCTTTTGCTGTTTAGTGGAAGGAAATCTGATTATGAAGTACACTTGACATATCCACTGTTTTGATGATTCAAACAGATGTACTTCATGTTAATGATGCACAAACAGCATTAGATCATCGATTATCGCATGTATCGCATGTATCGCCGTATCGTATCTTGAGCCATTTGTTGTGTATCATATTGAATTATGAGGGACCCCGTGATTCCGAGCCCTACCAACTACAACCCAACTAATCTTGGCATCAGAATCACCAATTACCATCTTCCATGTTCCATTTTAAGTCACATTTTGTACAACATCCCAAAGTTCATTTTACCTGGACAACAGAAGTAATCGGTATTGGACCAGAGTTTTTAGTGAATGGCTGTAGGCGATGAGGTCACCCCCCGCTCTGCAGCCCACCTCTGCCATCTCATACATGTATAATTCTCCATCAAATGAATGTTTCCTGCTCCAAAAGTACCATTTTATGAAATATTAATTTGGTGATTAATTTGTGCATCTGATCTTCTGTCAGTGGAGATGAAAAAGCGAGCGGGTTTTTCCCTGTGAAGCGCCTTGTTCAAGGGCACCTTCCTCTAACTTTGGGACATTAAACTTTAAACAGGAGCTGATAGAGCGCTGACAAAACCACACATTCGCAAAGTCAAGTGTGAATCTGATCAGTAAAACAGAGCTGTATGTGTTATTCATGTTTGTCCTTCGCTAAACGTGCTCAAAACACTGTTAAAGCTACCATGGAGATATTATTGCTTTGTCTGGAATGTTTCACAGCATGGCATTAAACCTTTCTATCTTCATGCAGACCAAACCAGACCAAGTTCCAGGTCAGATCTGTGGAGAGGCGGCCCCGCTCACAGTCAGAATGTCTGTTTTTCTAGTTTTTTTTTTTGAGCTATAAAACCACCTGTAACTGAATAAACATAATAAGATCTGTTTGACTGTTTAACTGTGGAACATTCCAGGCAGAACAATGACATCTCTATAGAAACAAGAAGGTGACGGACCCCCAACCAACAAGTTACATAATGTAGCTTGAAGGAGAATCAAGTCCACATCAACACACACTAAACGTTACGTGTTATTGCTTTTGGTGGCTTTAAAGCAGACATATAGTGCTTGTGTCAGTTATATAGTTATACTTTATGACACCTGTAGATCATTATGTTAGAATTTGGAAATTTTAAATCACAACATTAATCTAAAACGACTTAATGAAACTGCTTTGCCCAATGTGAGCCATAAACATCATCACAACAAAGAGCCGTGTCGACCCCTCCTATGGATAGTTGCATATCACACCAGCGAGTAGCAGATTCTTTTTTATTTGGATTAAAATGACTACGCTCCTACGTGTATTTAAGAAAATAAACAGAGCAAGTGGAAGTGTACTGGTACCAGGATTGAGCGACAATATGGCGTCTTGAAAATAAGCGAATAAAAATGCACCCCTATGAACTAACATCAAGGACCATGTTGTCCACCCTCCTGTGGGCTCACCACCTGCAGAGGGGTTCATGGGGGGGGGTCAGGTGCTATGAGTATTGGGCAGCAAGCTGCCCCCGCGACCCAGCTGGATTAAGCGGGAGATGATGGATGGATGGATGGATGGAAAAATGCACGAATCATGAACCAAATACAACTTCAGAGGGTAAATGAGAAGGAACCAAACAGAACACGATTAAAGTGGAACTCTGGCACATGTGAAGCTAAAGTCCATTGCTAGGGGTGGTCGAAAACTGTCAGAAGCCAAAAAATGGCACAGATCAGTGTTGCCTCGGTGGAGATTTAGTGTAGTGATGGGGGCAAGTTTTTAACTTCCAGGTAAAACGCCAATTTGCTTCACACTGAAGAAGCTTAACACCACTTTAACCTAACTTACAACAGCCTCGAGTCTAACAGACAAAACACTCTGCCTGGATCACTCATTAGTGTCTGGAAATGTTATAAAACAACTTTATAAGCAGCCTTAGACTTACCTCTGTTGATTTCCCACTGCACATGTGAAAGCCCAAAAGACTCGACTGCCGACTTTTATTTGATCAATTTTGAAATCAGCCCATTCATACATACGTGGGTGACTAGGAAGTGATGTAATACAATTATTTTCTACTACTACTACCCCCAGCACTACTACTACTATGACTGATGGGTGATTTCCTACTACTACTACTACTACTACTACTACTGCTACTAGTACTACCACCACCACTACTACTACGACTAATGGGTGATTTCCTATTACAACTACTACTACTGCTACAACCATCACCATTACTACTACTAATACAACTACCAGTACTACTACTACCATCACTACTACTACTCCTACTCCTACTCATACTCCTAATACTCCTACTCCTACTACTACTACTACTTTTACTACTACTATTCCTACTCCTCCTACTACTCCTGATGGGTGATAAATCGGTTCCAGTATTGGTATCGACTGATATCGATACAAATTTGTCCGTACCTGTATCAGCCGACATCAATGTGTAATACCAGTATTCGATACCAATCTTTTTTTCTATTACCCCATTCTCTCAGAACCCTTTTTGAACAGGCTAATGCGTCAAAATGGACATGTTACAGATTATTTTATGCATTTTGTTATTGTTTGTACAAGTGGAAAGTGAATTAGTAATCTTTACTTCAAATAAAATTTAAATACATAAATAAAAGATCCACCCACAAATCAACAATAAAGTGTATATTGCATCCTACACCTGCACTTCCTCTTACCTGGACCAGTCGGAGCAGTTCGTACAGGTCCTCCACCTCATCCCCCGGGGTGTGGCTGTAGTCGCGGCTGGTGTCCAGGCTGGAGCCCTGGATGGTGCGGCGGTACAGAGGGAGGTCCATGGCCTCTGCGTACAGCTCTATGGCCTGGTGTCCCACCGTCTGGTACATGTAACTGTCCAACTCGTCTGGAATAACGATAACAGGGAAACGGGTCAGTGAAGACTTGAGTGCACAAACGGCAGCCTAGGGTTAGGGTTAGGGTTAGGGTTAGGGGTTAAGGGCTAGGGCTAGGGCTAGGGCTAGGGCTAGGGCTAGGGCTAGGGGCTAGGGGTTAGGGTTAGGGGTTAGGGGTTAGGGTTAGGGTTAGAGGTTAGGGTTCAGGTTAGTAAGCCATGTACGGAGTGGGTGAATGATGTAGAATATATTTATAAGTAATAATTATAGTTACAAAATATAACCATTATTATTACTGTAAATTAAATATGCTTTTTTTGGCCAAAAGACTAAAGACTGTTTTTTCCATTATGGATGTGTTTATTGCACTGAACATGTTGTAATACTGCATAAACCTGAGTCTTTATTAGACCATCTCTATGCTAATGTTCGTGGCGCATACCTGGCGGCCCCCCTGCCCCCACTTGGCCGTTCAGACCACACCCTGGTGCTCCTCAGGACATCTTACACACCTCTGGTGAAGCGCCTTCCCCCCTCCCCCCGGTCTGTGAGGAGGTGGACAGATGAGTCTCTGGAGGTGTTACAGAGCTGCTTTGAGGTGACAGACTGGGCTGCACTCACTGAGCCCCATGGAGAAGACCTCGATGGGCTGACTGACTGCATCACCAGCTACATAAACTTCTGTGTGGACTCAGTTGTCCCAACAAAGACTGTGAGCTGTTATCCAAACAACAAGCCATGGATAACCAAGGACATTAAAGCCACACTCATTGGGAAGAGGAAGGCCTGCAGCTCGGGAAACAAGGAGGAGGCCGGGCTGCTCAGAAGAAACTGAAGGTGCAGCTGAGCCAGGCCAGACAGAGACATGGGAGGGAAGCTGGAGTGGAAACTTCAGCAGAACAACATGAGGGAAGTGTGGAGGCGGCATGAGGACCATCACGGGACACAAGCCGACCCGAGGGAAGCGTTGAGGAGGCGTGAACACAGCTAATGAGTTCAACATCTTCTTCAATCGGCTTTGACACTGCAGGAACTGTCCAGTTCCAGCCAGCAGCAGTCAGCACCCTACCCCTCCCTCCCCGTCTCCTGTGGAAGACCCAGCTCACACCTCAGGCGACACCACCCCTCCCCCTCCTGACACCTCCACACTGACTGTCACTGAGGAGCAGGTGAGGTGTCAACTGCTGAGACTGAAGGCCGGAAAGCACCAGGACCTGATGGAGTGAGCCCCAGAGTCCTGAAGGGCTGTGCTCCCCAGCTCAGTGGTGTTCTGCACCAGATCTTCAGCCTGAGCCTGAGTCTTCAGAGAGTCCCCCTGCTGTGGAAGACATGGAGTGCCTGCGTCCCTGTCCCGAAGGCGCGCGCCCCAGCGACCCTAAGGACTACAGGCCCGTGGCTGACCTCCACATCATGAAGACTCTGGAGCAGACTCGATCCTGCAGCAGCTGAGGCCTATGGTCCAACATCTGCAAGACCCTCTCCAGTTTGCCTACCAGCCCCACCTTGGGTAGATGGCGCCATCCTGACCCTACTCCACAGAGTCTACTCCCCACCTGGACAAAGCCCGGCCGCCACTGTGAGGATCATGTTTTTGACTTCTCCCGGTGCGTTCCAGCACCATCAGGCCGGCTCTGCTGGCTGAGAAGCTGGCAGTGATGCAGGTGGATGCCTCCTTGGTGTCCTGGATTGTGGATTACCTCACTGGAAGACCACAGTATGTGCGTTTGCAGAGCTGTGTGTCGGACAGAGTGGTCAGCAACACCGAGGGCTCCACAGGAGACAGTCCTGTCTCCCTTCCTCTTCACCCTCTACACCACAGACTTCAACTACTGCAGCCAGTCTTGCCACCTTCAGAAGTTTTCTGGCTGACTCTGCAGTGGTGGGATGCATCAGCGGTGGTGACGAGGGAGGAGTACAGGACTGTAGTGGACAACTTTGTCACTTGGAGTGAGGAGAACCACCTCCAGCTCAATGTGATGAAGACAAAGGAACTGGTGGTGGACCTTAGGAGGACCAAAGCTGCTGTGACCCCCATCTCCATCCGGGGGGTCAGTGTGGACGTGGTGGAGGAGTACAGAAGTACCTGGGGGTGTACTTGGACAATAAACTGGACTGGAGGCAGGAGCGTGGGCCAGCGGTCTACAAGAAGGGCCAGAGCTGCCTCTATTTCCTAGAGGCTGAGGTCCTTTGACATCTGCAGGACAATGCTCAGGATGTTCCTCTGAGTCTATGGTGGCCAGTGCCATCATATGCGCTGTAGTCTGCTGGGGCAGCAGTCTGCGGCGTGAGGGACACTAATAGACTAGAAGATCATTAGGAAGGCTCGACCTGTTGTGGGGGAGGAGCTGGACTCTCTGGCGGTGGTGTTGGACAGGAGAATGCTGGACAAAATCTGGACTATCCTGGACTCTCCCTCCCACCCCCTCCACAAGGTGCTGGACAATCAGAGGAGCTCTTTCAGCCATAGACTGCGGCTGTCGCGCTGCTCCACTGAGAGACACAGGAAGTCTTTCCTGCCTGTCGCCATCAAACTGTTGAACGCTGCACTTTAACTCACAAACTACTCAATCCTTTTCATCCTATTCCCTGATCACACATGTATATAGTCAATAGATGTCAATGATGTAAATAATTTCCCAGAGAGAGCTATTTTATCTTTTATCTTATTGTATTTAGCTTATTTTGTAACTTGTTTGATATGCATGCTCTTGGTCGGTTGCATCTGTAACAAAGAAAATTTCCCCTCGGGGATGAATAAAAGTAATTCTGATTCTGATTCTGATTCTTTACTGTGAGCGGGCTTGCATTTCCACAAACCTGACTCTAATGACCAGGGATGCACTGATACGATACTGGTATTGGGTAGCTGTGCGCCAATAGTGAAAATTTTGATGGATCGGATATCGGTTCCAAGATATCTGTTCAGCTGATATCCCATGTTGGTGTGTAAATAGGTGTAAAACGATTTACTGGCCAATGTTGTCAAAACGTAATAATAAACTTGTATTTTTTAAGCTGTTCTACAGTTACTTTAAATGAAAAATAACTCTTACAAAACACATTGGATCATTTTTACCATACACCTTTTGCGTTTAAAGGAAATAAATTGTATTTTCAGTCTCTGCACTGGTATCGATTGGCAAATGCTTAAAACAAAATCAGTATCGGAACAAAAAAACCTGGATCGGATGACAAGAAACCTATCTATCTCCATGGAGAATATGTGGAAGTATTATTAAACACCATAGGAGATCTGTGGAAAGGCCACCCAGATCACAATAAGAATCCATATTTTTACAATTTTACAAACGTAATTGAATTAAAATAGCAAAAAGCAATAACATCTCCATGGAGACAAGCAAGTGGCGAACCAAAGGCTGTTTTTGTATTACTCTAGTTAGGATAAAACATGCCCGCACCCCTATGAACTAACATCAAGGACCATAATGTCCACCCTCCTGTGGGCTCACCACCTGCAGAGGGGTTCATAGGGGGGGTCAGGTGCTATGAGTATTGGGCAGCAAGCTGCCCCCGCGACCCAGCCGGATTAAGCGGGAGAAGATGGATGGATGGATAGTTAGGATAAATAACTAGGCTTAGCTATTTGTATAACCACTTCTATAGTTCATGTGAAGATAAGTGGTCTGATCACAGGTGGGAGACTCATAGATATATGCTAAGATAAATACAGGATATTCCAATCTATCTAACAGCAAACTAACTAAATAGGACAAAATAGGACAAGAACTACTGATAGGGATGATGGACCGTACAAAGCGCCAAGAGGCCTGGCTGACCTGTGCACCAACGAAGAGGTGCTAAGTCTAAACCACGGTCTCCTCTCACTATAGTTTGCGTATTAAAGTCAGTGTATAGGCATAAATATTGAGTCTCTGCATGGGAATGTCGCCCCAGACTCCTTGTACAAGTTTGGCTTTCTAATGTTTGAACAAATAAATTATCTGGACTTTATTTCTGTTTCAAGTGTATTTTTTTATCTAAGCAGAAACTAATGAACACAAGAGGAAAAGGCTGTTTTCCTCAACGCTCTATATCAGGGGTCTCCAACCTGTAACTCGGGAGCTACCAACATCTCCCCATGGAGATGTTATTGCTTTGTCTGGAATGTCTCACAGGCATTAAACCTTTCTATCATCATGGAGACCAAACCAGATCAAGTTATAGTCCAGATCTGTGGAGAGGCGACCTCACTCACAGTCAGAATGCCTGTTTTTCTGGGTATTTTTGAGCTGTAAAACCAACTGTAATTGAATTCATGTATGGTAGAGCTGTTTAATGTCATACTGTGGAACATTCATACTGTGCAGAGCAATGATATATCCATAGAAACTCTCCACCTCCTTCCAAGTAGCTCGCCAAGGGATTTCCGAATTATACCATCATGCTGAATAACAAAAATGTTAAATACTGCCTGTTACTATTGTAAAAAGTATCATTTCGAAGCCTAACTTTGTGCACTAAATGGACAATGGTTTATGTTTTATAGCCGTCTAACAGTACCCAAAGGCTTGCCCTCTTTTTGATAATCGTCTCAATTTCTTGCGGCTGTTAAAATGAGTAGCTTTCTGGCATTTTTGTTTTGTAAAAGAGCTCACCGGAAGAAAAAGGTTGGAGACCCCTGCTTTATATAAAGCTAGCTAATTCTAACTTGATAAATCTTCTCAATAGAACCATAAGTAGACTATTTTATTTTAACTATCATACTTTCTGCAACTTTTTGTAAAAAGTGGGGCACCGAAAATAACCAGGATCCCCAAATTGTCCACCGAAGAGCCGCCTAATTATACAACATGAATATGATGTAATATTAAGCCAAAAAATGCAAAGAAATTTCCAAATGAGCCTGTACAGAGATTATCATGGCCGCACTGAAACTACAATCAGTTCACAAATAAACAAAATTCATCAAACCCTCATCGGTAAATAATAACGGGCCTAATGTGATCTATTATTCCCCCCAAAGGAAAGAGAATTGTGTTCTACCCAAATCTGTCAAAATGAAGGGGAGAAGGCGCTACATGGAGCCGAGCTTGCGTTCCATATTTCACGGAGAGGACGTGGGTGATTCATTGGGCTGGTGCTACTGGAGAACAATGAAAAGTGAACGCACGTGCAGGTACAGTGACTCTACGATGAAGAGGAGCGGTCAGGAAGTCCAGAAGTGCTGATGTTAAAGGATGGAGGGGGTGTACCCGGTGACCTACATGTGAACACAACTTTACTCCGAGTTCCAAACACACGTCAGGACTTTATGTGGACTTGTGTAAGATAAGACGTGGATTTGTTTATAATGGTGACAGGTAAAATTTGAAAATGAATCCAGAAGCACACAGAGAGATTAAACCATTCCGGGCTGGAGTTTAGGCTCATTGTTGTATTCATTTGGTTCATTTTAGAGGTGAACTCCGGCACGTTTGAAGCTAAAGTCTGTTGCTAGAGGTGGTGAAATTCTGTCAGAAGCCAAAAAACGGCACAGATCAGTGTTTCCTCGGCGGAGAACTCGCTGTGGCAGTGAGTCTGTCAAGGCAACAAACTAGTGTAGTGATGGGGGCAAGTTCTTAACTTCCACGTAAAACGCCAATTTGCTTCACACTGAAGCTTAACACCACTTTAACCCATCTTACGACAGCCACGAGTCTAACAAACAAAACGCTCTGCCTGGTTCACTCATTAGTGTCTGGAAACATTAGAAAACAACTTTATAAGTAGCCTTAGACATGTGAAAACCCAAAAGACTCGATTGCCGCTTCCAGCAGCGGCGAGAGGCTTGAGCTGCCAGAAGCAACAAGTGAAGATCGACTACTGACTGTGAAGAAGAGAAACTGAAAGTTGTTGAAAGAAAATGGTTAGGGAATGTATTTTTTAGCATTTTTCAAAAAATCTAATTCACTTGTAAATAAATGGGATTAGAAACGACATGGGCGATCGAGTCTTTTGGGCTTTCACATGTGCAGTGGGAAATCAACAAAGGGAAGTGTAAGGCTGCTTGTAAAATTGTTTTATAACATTTCCAGACACATTAGAGTGAACCAGGCAGAGCGTTTTGTTTGTTAGACTTATTAGACACCAGTGCGAGTTTATTGCCAACAGGAGCGGCTGTAATGAAATATGATCACACTCGTTGAGGGTCAGACCTCGAGTCCAAGACAAGACCCAGTCCAAGCGCCTTCAAGACCAAGACAAGACCGAATCCAAACATGGTAGAGTCCGAGACAAGACCAAAACCGTAAAAAAACAGCGATTTACCGACACTACTTGGCAATCGACTGGTAGATCGCGATTGACATATTGGGCACCCCTGCGTTAAAATATTTCCACACTGCCGACATTTATGTACATGCAACTATTCGGCCTTACTTTTAACTTGCACCACCAAATGCCGAATGTGGCTTTTTTACAATATTCGGCCGAATATATTTGGTGCATCCCTGCTGTCATACACCTTCACTAGAATCATATGGATCATTTAAGTCCTGGAATCTCCCCTCTCTACTGAACTAAAGGTAAAAGGTAGACATCACAAGGTGGAACAGAGCATTTTGAGCTTTGGAGATGGAGACAAACTAATCATAAATAATTACTTAAACGTGTGAATGAAACAAAACACAACTCCAGGTCTGTTTTTGATGAGGAAACAGCATTAGAACATGGCCTAAAGCTCACAAGGGTCAATTTTGCGTAATATAGAAGCTTTAAATGATCTAAATATTAGTTTTGTTTTGGAATGCTGGCTTGACATGTGATACGGTATGACTGTGATAACTCTTGGCTTGTTTAGTAACTCGCACATCACCTGCATGTAAACAGGTGTGGACTGTCCCCATTCACATAGCACCACACTTTAAAGTTTGGCCCTAGTTCCTGGTCCTCACCTGTGTTTTGGGGGCGCAGGTTCGCCAGAGCCACCAGCTGATGTCCGGCCTCCACACACTGCATCATGTTGTAGCAGCTGTCCTTACCTCCACTGGAACACAGGGTCACACAGGTACATTTACATAACACACACTCACATTACTTTCACCATCTGCAGGCACTTCTTCATGGGGAAAAAGTTGTATGCTTCCTCATTATGAAAATGTAAAAGTGAACAAATATGTGGCTAGGTTATAGTCAGGTTAGGTTAGGTTGCTTTAGCTGTAATCCATAGGCAAATTTGTTTTACAGATTTGAGAGGCTGGTCCCACATTTCACATTTCATTCACCCACAATATACACAATAAACACATAAAAAAACAGAATTATAAATAAAGTGTTACAGTGCTCTAGTGCAGAATGGTTTTGTTCCATAAATAATTCATTCATTCATAATTATTGGCTAAATTATGAAATATACTAAAAACACAATTTACCAAGACATCCATAAATAGGTTACAATTTATTCATTAGTACACATGTGTCAAACATGCGGCCCGGGGGCCAGATCCGGCCCTCCAAGACCCTTAATCTGGCCCTCGGCTGATTTTTCTATTAAAATACTTAAAATTTTCAGATTTTTCTGTTAATTTTCTGCACCGTTTAGCATAGCAGCGTCTCCGGCTTTTCTGTACGTTGCAACTCCCACCAGAGCAGCACAAATGAAGACTTTCCTCTTTCCAAACGCTCTTAAAGGATGATCGTTTTGACTGTCGACTGTGACCCTCATCAGCAAAATGTCAAAAAATTAGAAAAGCAGATGCTGAGTTCAGGATTTCCCAAGAAAAATAGTCTAATTCTTATTTGTTGACAGAGGTGAATGGGAAATCTGTGCTCAGTGTGTTTGGAACAAGTGGCGTTGCTCGAAGAATATAATCTTAAACACCACTACGAGACACGGAGAAAAATAGTTTTCTGATCCGGCCCTTTTGGGATCAAAGTAGGTTGCATACGGCCCCCGGACCAAAATGAGTTTGACACCCCTGCATTAGTACAATAGCAGCTGGAACAAAGCTCTGTTTAAAACAATTTGTTCTAGATCTTAGGAGTAAAATATGGTGACCAGATTTTCAAAATCAAAAACTTGTTGTGGTTGGTAATAATAAAATTGTGAAACGAGCAATAAAAGAAAATTGTTCTGCACTCGGCCCATTCATGATGAATACGTGAGTTAGTATAGTCACATTTTCTTTGTGTTTTGGTCATTTTTAACACCTTTAGCACCTTTTTACTTACACAAATGACAGTTTATCCCTCTCTTTACTGTTAGCAGGGATCAGATTGGTCAAAAATAGGGACACCTGGACATTTCTTATATAAAACTGGGACAAATCAGTGGTTTTGGTTAAATCTGCTGGGACAGGGGACACAGGGCTCAAAACTGGGACTGTCCCGGGTAAATAAGGATGTCTGGTCACTCTAGACTGACGAGAGGGAAGCAGCTGAAACTCTGGGTTTAGAGGACCCTGCACATCTTTTAGAATCCTCGAGGACGTCCACTGTAACTGTCTGAAGTACAGGGAGTCCAGGCTGCTCTGAGGAAGGACCTTACTTTCCCATTTAACCCACCGTTACCAACAAGTTATGATACTGTATTCATGACTTTATTACGCAACATTAATAATACTGAGAACTGCATTTGCGTCCTATTTATTTTAATGTTGCTTTATCTCATACCAAACAGTTATATTAAGCATAGATAGTAGCAAGAGAAGAGCTGCTACCCATTCATATCATTTCAATCACTTTGTGTGTATTATTAAGAAACACAGAAAAGACTTTTGGAGCGGATGTGTTAAACAATTTGGCTAATTGGTTCAGAATAATAGTTTCAGTCTTGTTACAGTACAAGGTAAAATACATAAATAAACTTAAATAGAGACAGAAAAAGAATCTGTCCCAAAATGTACAGCTATAGCCCTGGAGTTAATATTAATACGGTGATCAGAATTTCAAAATGAAAAACTGGAACATCCCCGGTTTGTGGTGGTTGGTAATAATAAAATTGTGAAGCGAGTGCATCATGAAGGAAAATTGTTCTACAGAGACCATTCATGATGAACATGTGGGTCACATTTTCTTAGTGTTTTGGTCATTTTTAAGCAGCTTTTCTGTATTTTACCTCAACAATGAAAATGTATGCCTCTCTTTAATGTTGGCAGGGATCAGACTGGGTAAGAAAATAGGGACACCTGGGATATTTCTTGTATAAAACTGGGACAAATCACTGGTTTTGGATAAATCTGCTGGGACAGGGGACACAGGGCTCAAAACTGGGACTGTCCCGGGTAAATAGGGACGTCTGGTCATTCTAAATATTAATGTTCCTGTGGAAAAAGGAAAACACATCCATCTGAATGACTCTGTGTACATCACCATATATTTCAATCTGTGGCCCCGAATGAAAAATGTAGATACCCCTAAAGGGACCGCTGTCTGCTTGTCTTCTCTGAGATGTTATGGTTTTGTCTGGAATATTCCACAGCATGATACTCATCTAATCACTGAATCCTCTCCACAGCTCTGACCTGTAGCATGGCCTTGCTTCCACCACTCCTCCACCACTGATTGATGCAATACTTTGTAATATTTTAGCAAAAGCAATAACCTTTCCCTGGACACAATCTAGCGGTGAACTCTCCACCATAAAAGTTACGTAGTGCACATTTAATTACCACTGTGCTCTTGAGAAAAGACAGCCACAATTTCAATGTTAGAGGCAGTATCCAAGGACTTTTAACTTTTTACACTCATTTAATTTAGGGTGACCACATTTTCAAAATTGAAAACTGGGACACCCTCAGTTTGTGATGATTGGTAATAATAAAATTGTTAAACAAGTGCTTAATTAAGGAAAATTGTTAGGCACATTTTTGGTGTGCTTTGGTCATTTTTAAGCAGCTTTTCTATATTTTTCCTCAACAAATGACAATGTATGCCTCTCATTACTGTTGACAGGGATCAAACTGGTTAAAAATAGGGACATCTGGGACATTTCTTGTATAAAACTGGGACGAATCACTGGTTTTGGATACATTTAGCTCAAAACATGGCTCAAAACTTTTGCTGTCCCGGGTAAATAGGGACATCTGGTCACCCTAGTTTAATTAAATAGTAAACCACGCTATTATAACGATTTTCAAAGGAGTTACTGACTAAGAGAAGTAAATATCCATTTAAATATTTTCGACAGCTCAAACTCCAGAGCACTTTTCTGCCCATGTTGCTCCAAAAGTCCTGACTAAAGTTAAGCTAACAGTTACCCTGAGCCGTTACCTTATGAGCGCGACCACCCTCATCCTGCCGCCGGCCCCTGTCCGCCCCGCACAAACGCACAAATACACGCGTGGATGAGGAACAGTTCATTCAACAGGACAGAACTGTCAGACTGCTCTGTGTACACAACACAAACACGTGAAAACTACACTTCCGGGTTGGACAGGACCCCGTGGAACCGTAGGTGTCTGCGTATACGCCTGAGTAAAATGTCAACGTGTGCTGCTGAGGCTGGAGGCGTGGTTGTTGACATTATTGTTTTGTGATTTATTTGTTATTTATTTGATTTATTTACTCCCTCTCTCATAAAATATCACATGATAAATGTAGTTACATAAATAATTATCATAAGTTTAATATTTTGTATAGGATATGTCTTCCGTAAGAAATAAAAAGTTTTGTCCAAATAAAACTCCACGATTTAAATGTAATGGTGGTAATATTATACATCTACAGTCATATTAAGATGATAAAGTTCAGTTTTTAGTTATTTATTTTTTCCTTAGTATCGAAATCAAGTTTGAAATGTAAGTCTTCTTTACGTACACAATTTTACCTATTCATGGGTTCAACCAGATATAATTGGTAGTTTTCAGATTCTAGAATGTGACAATGTCATACTCCCAGATGGAGCAAGAGACTATTTTTCCTATTGATTATATTGTACTGTGCCATGAAATATACAAAAAGTACATTCATAAATGTTGAATCTGATCATTTTTATTAGTGACTAGACCCAAGAACTCACTGTATTACCACAACCATCTGCAATCTGACTATATTCACTTAAGATGCCCCCATCTGCATTAAATAATAATAGCTCTATAGAATGTTATGATGTCATCTGAAACCCAGCAATAATATGTCTTAAATTATTAATCACTATGGCAACACAACTGATACCATGTAACTTTCTGGAGGTGAAAAGTCAACTGTATGATGTATGATGAAAAGTTAAAAACATACTTGGAGACATGTTTTATGCCATACTGTAAAATTCTATAGCCAAACAAGCTACATTTCCATGGAAACAAGCATAACAATGCCCTCTTTCAGACTAAATAAGAGTCAGGTTTGTGGAGATGCAAGCTCGTGCATATTTTCAAAGCTACATTTCCATGGAAACAAGCATAACAATACCCTCTTTCAGACTAAATAAGAGTCAGGTTTGTGGAGACGCAAGCTCGTGCATAGTAAAGAGGCCAGTTTTCCATTGTTTTTCAGTGCATTAAAACCATCCAAAATGATCAATTTTTTTGGGCTTAATAATTATAAATGGAAATTATTGAACATAATATATTAATATTATTGCTACTTTTAATAGCTTTCAATTTAGCTATTTTTGGTATCTAATATTATGATGAAAAAGTTATACATATATAATTGTAATTTTATTTATTTATTTTTTGTCAAATAAAAAATAAGCAGATAAATAAATGCATAAATAACAAAGGAATTGTTAAAAATGCAATAAAATATGTTTTGTACTTCTATAAAAAAAAAATTTATCAAAAAACTCCACAGATGGTAAGGTAAACTTTGCAGTAGCTTGAGCGTTGCAATAGAAGGCGTTCTCATTGCCTAAGCGCTTGATCCTAAACCCAGCGTACAGCACAGTGGTGTGGCGGCTCCCTGGAGAGGGGCCGGTCCGTCCTGTTTCTCTCCCCCGGTTAGCAGCTCTCCTCTGGGGCATACAGCTCGGCTCTCTCCTCCTCTCTGCGGCTCTTTGATGCTCTCTTTTGCTGTGTTGTTGTTCCAGAGCGGGCTAAGTGCGCTGCTTTGGTGTGCCTGGCTCACCTCCTGGCCCCGAGCAGCCTGTGGGCAACACATCCTGAGTCAGAGTACAAAACTGTATGAGACATCTCTGCAGTGCGCCGCTTTCAACCCCGAGCCTTTGTTTGGAGATTCACGCAGTACGGCGAGAGAAACAAGATCCAGAGGAGTTTGATGGTGGAAAGTAAAGCAAAGTAAATACACTTAAAATGGTTCTGTGGCTGTAAGAACACAAACATTCAGAATACTGCGGAAAAGCTGTAAAAACTGTGTAAAGAAGAGAATTAAGTAAGTGTGACGTCACCTGTACGCGTTCAGCTCCAGTCAAATGAAGCTCAACAAGGCTGGCAGTTATAGGGACGAATTTGGAGCCAAGTTCCATGTTTGGAATTCCGACCTCGAGTATCATAGCAACCAAAGAGCCAATCAGGAGTGAGGGTGTTGAAGGGAATGCACCTTCCTGCGCCGCGCTTAGCCACATGGGACCAACTGCGATGAAAAAAGGCACCTGATTTGTCTGTTATTAAAGTTAATATTTTTGATTTAGGGACAAAATAGCAAAACAAAAAACACCAGGATCATGTAGAGCATTTTAATATGAACATTTTAAGACCAAAATAGCGAGTCCGACAGTCGCAGTTACAGAGAGAACGGAGTCGATGGAGACGAAATGTGTAAGTCTTTAAACGGGAACTCCGGCATGTTTGAAGCTAAAGTCCATTTCTAGAGGTGGTGGAATTCTCTCAGAAGCCAAAAAACGGCACAGATCAGTGTTGCCTCTGTGGAGATCTCACTGTGGTAGTGAGTTTGTCAAGACAACAAACTAGTGTAGTCCTCGAACCACCACCTTAACGTGGTGGAGGGGTTTGAGTGCCCGAATGATCCCAGGAGCTATGTTGTCGGGGGCTTTATGCCCCTGGTAGGGTCACCAAAGGCAAACAGGTCCGGGGGTCAGACGAAGGGCGGTTCAGAAGACCCCTATGATGAATTACATTCAGAGGCCCGATACGTCGCCCGGAATGGGGCCCCACCCTGGAGCCAGGCCTGGGGTGGGTGTACGTTGGCGAGCGCCTGGTGGCCGCGCCTTTCCCCAAGGGGCCCGGCCAGGCCCAGCCCGAAGGAGTAATGTGGGGCCGCCCTCTAATGGACCCACCACCCGCGAGAGGAGCCATAGGGGTCGGGTGTGGAGAGATCTGGGCAGCGGTCGAAGGCGGGGGCCTCAGCGACCGGATCTCCGGACATTGAGACTAGCGCTGGGGACATGGAATGTCACCTTGCTGGGGGGGAAGGAGCCTGAGCTTGTGTGGGAGGTCGAGCGTTGCCAGCTAGATATAGTCGGCCTCACCTCCACGCACAGCTTGGGTTCTGGAACCCAACTCCTTGAGAGGGGTTGGACTCTCCATTTCTCTGGCGTTGGCCGCGGGGAGCAGTGGCGAGCTGGTGTGGGCCTCCTCATCACCCCACAGCTCAGCCGTTGCGTGTTGGAGTTCACCCTGGTGAACGAGAGGGTCGTGTCCCTGCACCTTCAGGTAGGGGACAGGTCTCTCACTGTGGTGTCGGCCTACGGGCCGAACAGCAGTGCAGAGCACCCAGCCTTCTTGGAGTCTCTGGGAGGGGTACTGGACAGTGCACCGACTGGGGACTCCGTTGTTTTACTGGGGGACTTCAACGCCCACGTGGGCAATGACGGTGACATTTGGAGAGGGGTGATTGGGAGGAACGGCCTCCCTGATCTGAACCCGAGTGGTGTTCTGTTTTTGGACTTCTGTGCTAGTCACAGTTTGTCCATAACGAACACCATGTTCAAGCACATGTTAGGCCGGAGGTCAGATGACACGGCAACAAAGTCGATCATTGACCTCCGGCCGTGTGTCTTGGACACTCAGGTGAAGAGAGAGGCAGAGCTGTCAACTGATCAACTCACCACTTGGTGGTGAGTTGGGTCCACTGGCAGAGGAGGAAGCCGGAAAGACCTGGCAGGCCCAAGCGAATCGTGAGGGTCTGTTGGGAATGTTTGACGGAACCCTCTGTCGGTGCGGCCTTCAACTCACCCCTCCGGGAGAGCTTGTCCCGGATCCCGGGGGAGGCTGGGGACATAGAGTCCGAGTGGGCTTCGTTCTCGGCCTCCATTGTTTATGCAGCTGCTCGTAGCTGTGGCCGTAAGGTCTGTGGTGCCTGTCACGGCGGCAATCCCCGAACCCGGTGGTAAGGGATGCCGTCAGGCTGAAGAAGGAGTCCTACCGGGCCTTGCTGGCTCGGGGGACTCCTGAGGCAGCTGATGGGTACCGCCAGGCCAAGCGTGCTGCAGCCCGGGCGGGTGCAAAAACTCGGGTCTGGGAGGAGTTCGGGGAGGCCATGGAGGAGGACTATCGGACGGCCCCAAGGAAATTCTGGCAAACTGTCCAATGCCTCAGGAGGGGGAAGCAGTGCTTCACCAACACTGTTTACAGTGCGTGGGGAGAGCTGCTGACCTCGACTGGGGATGTTGTCGGGCAGTGGAAGGAATAATTTGGGGATCTCCTCAATCCCACCATCACGTCCTCCGAAGAGGAGGCCGAGGCTGGGGACCCAGAGGCGGACTCGTCCATCACCCTGGCTGAAGTCACTGAGGTGGGTGGAAAGCTCCTTGGTGGCAAGGCTCCGGGGGTGGATGAGATCCATCCTGAGTACCTTATGTCTCTGGATGTTGTGGGGCTGTCTTGGCTGTCACACCTCTGCAACATCGCGTGGCGGTCGGGAACAGTACCTCTGGACTGGCAGACCAGGGTGGTGGTCCCTCTGTATAAGAAGGGGGACTGGAGGGTGTGTTCCAACTACAGAGGAATCACACTCCTCAGCCTCCCCGGTAAAGTCTATGCCAGGGTACTGGAGAGGAGAGTCCGGCCAATAGTTGAACCTCGGATTCAAGAGGAGCAGTGTGGTTTTCGGCCTGGTCGTGGAACACTGGACCAGCTCTACATCCTCCATCGGGTGTTCGAGGGTTCATGGGAGTTTGCCCAACCAGTCCATATGTGCTTTGTGGACCTGGAGAAGGCATTCGACCGTGTCCCTCGTGGTGCCCTGTGGGGAATGCTCCGGGAGTATGGGGTCCGGGGCCCTTTGCTAAGGGCTGTCTGGTCCTTGTATGACTGGAGCAGGAGCTGTGTTCGCATTGCCGGCAGTAAGTCAGACCTGTTCCTAGTGCATGTTGGACTCTACCAGGGCTGCCCTTTGTCAACGGTTCTGTTCATTGTATTTATGGACAGAATTTCTAGGCGCAGCCAGGGGCCAGACGGGGTCCGGTTTGGGGACCACAGGATCTCATCTCTGCTTTTTGCGGATGATGTTGTCCTGTTGGCTTCATCGAACCAGGACCTGCAGCACTGAGGCGGTTTGCAGCCGAGTGTGAAGCGGCTGGGATGAGGATCAGCTGTTCCAAATCCGAGGCCATGGTTCTCGACCGGAAAAAGGTGGATTGCCCTCTCCAGGTGGGTGGGGAGTCTCTGCCTCAAGTGGAGGAGTTCAAGTATCTCGGGGTCTTGTTCACGAGTGAGGGGAGGATGGAGCGTGAGATTGACAGGCGGATCGGTGCAGCGTCGGCAGTGATGCGGTCGCTGTATCGGACCGTCGTGGTGAAGAGGGAGCTGAGCCGAAAGGCGAAGCTCTCGATTTACCGGTCAATCTACGTTCCTACCCTCACCTATGGTCATGAGCTCTGGATAATGCCTGAAAGAATGAGATCGCGGATACAAGCGGCCGAAATGAGTTTCCTCTGCAGAGTGGCCGGGCGCTCCCTTAGAGATAAAGTGAGGAGCTCGGTCACACGGGAGGAGCTCGGAGTAGAGTCACTGCTCCTCCACGTCGAGAGGAGCCAGCTGAGGTGGCTCGGGCATCTGGTCCGGATGCCTCCTGGACGCCTCCCTCGGGAGGTGTTCCGGGCATGTCCCACCAGTAGGAGGCCCCGGGGATACCCAGGACATAGACCCAGGAGGGACTATGTCTCTCGGCTGGCCTGGGTCTGTCCGGAGGAGCTGGAGGAAGTGGCTGGGGAGAGGAAGCTTGGAAACGCCTGCTTAGACTGCTGCCCCACGCAACCCGGCCCCGGATAAGCTGAAGAAGATGGATGAATGGATTGGGGCAAGTTCTTAACTTCCACGTAAAACACCAATCTGAAGAATCTTAACACCACTTTAACCCATCTTACAACAGCCTTTTGAGCTCTGGAGATGTGTGAATGAAACAAAACACAACTCCAGGTCTGTTTTTGAGCATCATTATTACATGGCTTGAATCTCATAAGAGACTATTTTGTGTAATATAGAACCTTTAACGCTGCTTTGTTGTTTATCATCACTCGCTAAAACAAACGTACTCCCGACAGCTACAAATAAAAGTCCACTTGTCTAGAGCGGCCATTTCAGATTGATATTAAAGCCATCACTTTTATCAGTCTCACTTTCCCCATGTTAGTTATAAAATATCTGACTCAGCCTGCTCCACTTCATATCTCCTCGCACTTTGCTTTATGTCCCTCTCTGCTTCCCTTACCCTGACCATCCCCTTCCCCGGTGTATCGCGCGATGCAAATGTCACCCGTTACAAACCTTTAATTTACGCCGTTTATTACACCGCGCAAATAAAGAGCTGCACGCGCGCTACCTGCTCCGCCTGCCGTTGCTTTCTGCTGACGTCAAAAGCGCCGTTTTATGTCCATATCGCCGCGGTGACGGGGACGGAGGCGCGTGGTGATGGATGGCCGGGCGCGAGACGTGAATATGAGAAGCGTAAATAAGCTAGCGAGCGGGCGGGATCGGCGCGGCACCCTTGGCCTTTTGTTTAGCGCGCGCGGCTGGTGATTTACGCGCGCCGGCTGAACTCATTTTGGTGGACGCAAGGACGGGAAAAGTTTCGCTGTAATGAGAAACTACGGCTTCAAATCACGCCACGAGAGATTGCGTGTCAGCAAGAGAGGGGTAGCAGCAAGGTTGAACAACAAGCGGATGGAATACAAATACACAAAGAAGGATGCAAGGGAGTCACCGGTGCTGTCAATATTATTATACAGTAACAGTGGGGTAGTAAGTTAAAGGTACACTGTGGAGCTTTTCTGGTAGAGGCTACCAGAATGCTTGATTATATGTAGATGTTAATGTTTTGACTATTTGATTGAACTATCTCCATGGAGACGAGCAGGTCATACGACAAGGCCAAGTTACAGGTCAGATCTGTGGAGAAGAGGGCCCGTTCATAGTGATAATGCATGTTTTTACTGGAGTTTTGAAAGATAAAACTGTAATTGAATACATGCTAGATCTATTTGTTTAATGTCATACTAATTCATTCTAATTCATTATATAATATGAATAATAATAATTGATAATATAATTTGAATTAATTAATTAATCATTGCATTTATATAGCGCCAACTGACGGAAGCGAGGCTGCCAATCTGCACCATCTGCCCCTCTGACCACCACCATCACTCACACACACCACTTTCATACTAGGCAATGTTGGTGAAGTGTTTTGCCTAACAACACAACAATAGTTTTTGTGACTGGCACCCCCCTGTGGCACCTGATTTTCCCAGTGGTCTCCCATCCAAGTACTAACCAGGCCCAGCCCTGCTGAGCCTCTGAGATCTGACAAGATCAGACTTTGCCAAGTCGATATGGCTGTGTCCTGAACTCTGCACTGTGGAACATCCCAAATGAAGCAATAACATCTCCATGGAAACGAGCTGATGGCAGACCCTCCATCAGAAAAGTTACACCGTGCATCTTTGAGCGTTTGGTTATGAACTGGAGGGTTGTAGGCAGCAGTTAAAAGTATAAAAATAAAATATACACTCAGTTACATATAGGCTTTAGTAGTGCTGTCAAAAAGTATTAAATACACAAGAAAATGACTATTGAATATCTTGTGTTTTATTGTTTTCTATGTTTTAATAGTTGTATTGTAACTTTGACTGTGACGTCTTTGTCTATTCCATGATTTGGCCAGTTGTAAAGTTTTTAAAGTTGGTATGTAAAATTGTAAAGTTGTTATGTAAAGTTGTAAAGCTGTAAAGTTGATATGTAACGTTGTAAAGTTGTAAAGCTGGTATGTAAAGTTGTAAAGCTGTAAAGTTGGTAAAGTTGGTGGTTGGAGGAGCCCTTGGCATGGATTGGCAGCCTCACTTTACTTGCTTATATGTGTATGTTATGCTTTTATGTATTTATTACAATTTTACATGACATTTATTTGAATTGTTAGATTTAATAATAATTATTTTTTATTTATTATTATTTATGTGGCATTTTTTGTTCATTCACAACATTGAACACCAAAAGTTTCAAAAAATGTCACGATAACTACATCTATTTCAAATCACACATGAAAAGACTCACCATATAGCTGAATGTAACATAGTAAAGGACGCCATGGCGACAGCTGGGTGCCGTGCTACAAAAACACTGATAAACCATCCCCTGTGAGTAATGTCCTTTCCTCTCCACCGGGGGCTCGTTTTCCAAAGCACCATCACGGTAATGATGCCTCTTTAGGGCCTCACTGTGTCCAAATCAGCCGCTAAACAGCCCAAAACGGGAGCGCACACGGTTTTACACGCAATTAAGCTCTAGCACGAGGGGCGCAAGGATTAGCGGCTTCGTTAATGTCCCGGGCTAATTGTTGTCTGATTGGAAATGAGCAGAGAAGAGGAGGTTTGGTCCAAGTAGTGTTTGATCAGGGCATGGGCCATGAGGAGGGGGTTTGGGGACCTTGGAGTGGTTGGTTTGGGAAATGTAATTCAGTATTTTCGCCACGAGTGTACATATTGTTTTTGGCACTGCATCTTTTGGCAAACAACATGGAGAGGAAGTCAGAAGGTTTTGACCAATCTCACAATTAAATATCACGTCGCACAGAGTTTAACTTTCTCTATAAGCATTCCTCAGTATTCCATGTCCTTGAATTAACACGTTACGTACTTTTATTACCTGATTCAGATGGAATAAAATCATTGTATGGATTACTAAGCAGAGAACAAACGGTAAAGGTTCAATCCACTCAGTTACAATGTTGCATCAAATGGAGTTTTAGCCTATTTAATACAAAACATTCTGAGTGTGAACGTTCTGTAGCTTGACCAGGATATAGTCAGGCCTAGATTTAAATTTTTTTATTTAATAATTTCAGTTTGGTTTATAAATCAAAGGCTAGCTAAATGTTTCATCAAATTTTACAAGCTATTCATGATCGTTTGAATTGCTGTTTAATTGCTTCAGTCTTGGCGCAAATGTACTTTCAGAAGAAACGTCAAGTCTGTTCCTTCTCTCCTGTTAAGAATCAAATGAATCGAACTGTACAACAAAATTCTTACAGCGCTCCCCGACTCCTCGCTCATAAATCATTCTTTTATTATTATTCCTTCTTTTTTCTACAAACTATCAAATTATCTAAATAAACCCTCGCGCTGCAGTCAGGAAAAGACGGGATCCAAAAGAGTCTGACCATAGACTGTACTGTATATAGAAAAGGACATAGCTAACATGCTTGCTGACCCATTCCAAACAGGAAGTAAGCATGGGTGCGCTTCCAGCTCCATCGACTTCGACTCCAATTCACGTTGTATTGAAAAAATGTCACCCTTCTCTATGTAACTACCACTGCCAGGCTCCTCATTTTGGTCTTAAAACGCTCATCTTAACTAATTAATGTTTTCTCTTCTGTTAGCGACTGTAAAGTGACTATAGTGGTCGTATATATGTTACTGGACACGCACTCATATGTAAATGAGTGTGAATTATTGGCATTTAGCAGATCATTAATTACTGCGGCGCACATGCATTTACCGTTAAAGGCTAATAGCGGTAGTTTACTTACAGTGCTTTCTTTACTGGCCAGAATATTGTACAAAAACATCATTAGGCCGAGCTACTATCTTTAAATATGATGTAAAGAGGCAGAATAACAATAAATGTCGCCTAAATAAACCCAATTGAAAATCCAATAGAGCCAAACCTAAGTTTCATAAACAACTGAAGATTTACAGTGAATTTTTACATCATAAATATATCGGCGATTATATCAGCAGCTCCAACTCCCATTTTATAGGTATCATATCGGCTGCAACAAAATCCACATTGGTCGGGCCCTAGTAGTACGATACAATGTCGTCATGGTATAAACCTCAGGGCACGATATTTATTGTGATATCGTGGGAAAGCTCACGATATGGTGAGGAGGCTCATGATATTACGATATTCTACATAATAACAAGACTGACATTCTAAAATGCTTTGACCAGTCATTTGGTACAACATTTATTGTCATTAGGGATGGAACGAAATCCAAATCTCTCTGTACCAGATTTTCACCATAAACATCTCACTGTACCAGATTTATTGCAATATTTTGTGGAGGGCGGCACGGTGGCTGAGCGGCAACACTCAGGCCTCACAGCAAGAAGGTTGCGGGTTCGATCCCCGGGTCGCCCGGGCCTTTCTGTGTGGAGTTTGCATGTTCCTCCCCGTGTCTGGATGGGTTTCCTCCGGGTACTCCGGTTTCCCCCATCAACCCAAAACATGCCTGCACCCCTATGAACTAACATCAAGGACCATGTTGTCCACCCTCCTGTGGGCTCACCACCTGCAGAGGGGTTCATAGGGGGGGTCAGGTGCTATGAGGATTGGGCAGCACGCTGCCCCCGCGACCCAGCCGGATTAAGCGGGAGAAGATGGATGGATGGATGGATGGATATTTTGTGGAGGCACAAAACTGTGAATCTGCGACTTTTTCCTCTAAAAATGCTTCACAAGACTTAATCCAAAGAATGAAGATTACAAAGTGCTTAGAACAGTTATTTCTTCATGTAGTCTGCACTGAAACGGAGCAAAGGATCATGGTCTATGTAGTTCCTTCTGTTTTTTTTAGCTATTTCTGCATCAGAACTATTCATTTAAGCAAAGAGACTTGGGATTCGATATATTGTGATGGTCCACGATATTACTGTGAGACCTTTGACGATACGATATCACCAGATTTATGTTATTATTACATCCCTACTTATTGCCTCTTTTTAGCAAGGTAAAGATTGGATTTGTATTAGTCTTATATGTATTGCCCCAAATCTCAATACAGTTGGTTATGTGGGGCATTTTCAGCAAGTTGTGTATAATAAAAAGACAGTTTTTATTTAGGATATATCTATATTTATTTATAATTGCTTAATTACTTTAAATAATTTATTTCTAATTTGATTTCAATGTGATTTCCAGTTTAAATTATGGTCTATAGTTACTCCTAAAACTTGTTTTCAAAGACTCTTTCTAGTGGTGTATTGTTGAGCATAATTTTTTGTACATGTTTTAGCACTTTTTGTTTTGCAAATATCGCTATTTTGTCCGTAAATCAGTTCCTATTCCTTATATGTAACTCTTCTCCAAATTCGCCTTCTAACTGCCAGCCTTGGTGAGCTTCATCTGACTGGAGCTGAATGCTATGGGCGACGTCACGCTCCCTTAGTCCACTTCATACAGTCTATGAGTCGGACTGATCTTATTATTCTTCCTTCTGCAGTGATGACGTTCAGAACATCTACAAACGATCAACTTATCCAAATAAACCCTCAAGTCACATCAGTCAGGAAAAGATGTGATCCAAAACTCGGACCATCCAACCATCTCGCCGTGCTCCTCCCTTTCCTGCCTTCTGTGCCCTGATTTGAGCTGTTCTCTGGCTGTCTGGAGCGGCCTTGAGCGGGGTTTGTGTGATGTTGCTCCAGGAGGATGTGGTCCATTACAGAAGACAGTAGAAGACCTCCACTCCGGTGGTGACGGAGCGGCCAAAGTAAACGGAGCTCCTGCCATAGAGGCCCGAGAGCACGCCAACAGAGCTAATGTTTTACAGAGGGAGGAAGAGAGAAGGATCGGGCTGTGGCAATGGAGAGACTATAGTGTGGTTGTGATGCTAAAATTCAAAGGTCTGTTATTATGCAAAATTAACTCTTGTGACCTTTTCGTTCTGTTAAAATCGTGTTATCTCCTCAAAAACAGACCTGGAGTTGTGTTTTGTTTCACTCAGACATGTTTAAATTATCTTTTATTATTAGTCTGTCTACATCTCCAAAGCTCAAAATGATCTGTTCCACCTTGTGATGTCATGAAGTGGTAGTTTCCAAGCGAACAGCTCCTTTTACCTTTTGTTCAGTAGAAATCGGCAATTCCAGGACTGAAATTATTATCCAAGAAGATCTAGTGAAGGTGTGTGGAGTTTAAAAACACAGTGGAGCACTTCCTGTATTACATGACATCACAAGGTGGAACAGAGTGTTTTCAGTTTAAATCTTGCCGGGTTTGTGTGTTAAACGTGTGTGAATGAAACAAAACACAACTCCAGGTTTGTTTAAATGAGGAAACAGAATATAGATAAGAAAATAGAGTAATATGGGCCCTTTAAAGTGTGTTTGACAGGTTTTGAAAATTCTCAAATTTTGACTTAATTTGGTAGAATAATACCTGTAAATATAAATGTTTTAAAAGTTTAAAAGTTTTACAACAATAAGCAATTTGAAAAGAAAGAAGTTGAAAAATATGTTAAAGAGGTTTATTTTACAGAGTTCCATATTCATGAAATCACACTTGGGAGGATTCTATCCAAAAGGTCGGCACAATTCACAAGAACCACATTTTTTCCAATATTTAATAGGTAAGGTAACTTTACTGATATGGCGCTTTTCACAGACACATGTCCTCAAAGACAGAGCATTATTATTATTATAACAGGGCATTATTAACACTCCAGACTCTGTGGTGATAAGCTACTGTTGTACTGTTGCAAACCGACCGAAGCATAGCCAACCGGCCCCATCGGTGCCTCTGACCAACACCATCACTCATGCACACACCACTTTCACACCTACAGTGCATATTTTGAGTTGATGGGGGAAGCCGGAGTGCCCAGAGGAAACCTATCTAGACAGAAGAACATGCAAATTCCACACAGAAAGGCCCTGGGCGACCCGGGGATCAAACCCAGAACTTTCTTGCTATGACGTGTGAGTGCTAGAAACTCATCCATCATGCCACTGCTGATTTATCACTGTTTCAACAAAATAAAGTGTACTTTTTTTTACTTTTAGGTGGTAGTAAGTCGACAAACTGCCCTGGTTTTCCATAATTTGGGAGTTTAACTTGAACTATCCCTTTGAAAATGCATTGGAGCTAATGTATGGAACAGCGCCAGCCTTTGGCATGCCGGTGTTCTATTTCCAAACACTGGAATTCACTACTACTGTCGTTTTTAGGCTCCTTTTAAGTTCTCATGTTCCAAATAAGAAGTGAGCATGGGCACATGTCCGGTGTTCTGTCGAAATGGGCTTCCTCGTTGAAATGAGCTCCAGCCTAAATCTACAGTGACGTCTATCGGTTCACGCTTCCCCGTCGAAATAAGCGACTTTACAGTTGTCTAGATCCAATAAAACGAACCTCCAGTTTTACTACATATTTCTTTGGATTAGAGACTGCGGGTTTGATGCTGTATAAATGATGTATAAAGCTAAAAGTAAGCACTTACCAAAAAATATCCAACAACTGAAAGGGAAGGCGACTATAATTTAAGAGGCTTTTTAAACTTTAAAGTGCCTCATTTTCGAACAACAAGGAAGAGTTTTGTATCTCTGTGTGTGGTGTCAAATTATGGAACAACATGAAAATAGAACTAAAACTTTGTCCAAATATAGATGTGTTCAAAAGTGCAGTTAAAAAAGTGATTATTTCAAAATACTGAGCTGACGAGATTAATGCTTAGTATAGGTATGTGTATATGTATGTATGTATGTATGTATGTATGTATGTATGTATGTATGTATGTGTATATGTATATATCTATGTGTGTGTATATATATATTTGTTGTAGTTGTTTTGTAATGAAATGCATGTACTGTGCAATTATTGCATATAATGTACAGGAAATAAGAAGTCTATTTGCTCTTGGTTAAATTGGGGCAGTAGAAAAAAGGGGTTAAATAAGTATTTACTTCCTCATGCTCCTTTTCAGACATTAGTAAAGTCTGGGTGACATTTATTTATGTTTTTTGTTATTGTTAAGAAGCATTTGTTTTTTGAACTGTATCTATGTATTTACATTATAAATATGCATGTTCTGTGTATTGCTGTCCGAATAAACATTAATTCATTAATTCATTCATGCCGTTTGGACGGTTGTATTCTGCTCAAATAGGGCTCCAACTAAAAGAGCACATATCGACAATTTAGCCATCGAATAATGCTCCCACTGTAGAATCACCATTATTCACTCATTTATATGAATATGTGTAGAGGGAGCTCATTTCAACAAGCCTGTATCTTCTATCAAATAATAGAATGAAAATACTGGAAACACTATTTAAGGCTAATATCATCACACAGTATGAATTTCCTATTATAATATAGTGCTATTTTATTTATACAGCACCTTTTTAAACAAAGCTACAACGTTTTCTACACATGGAAACAAAATGAAATACAATAAAATGATAACGGTAAAATCCAAACTATTCAGTCATCTAACATGGGTATTCTGCTGAGAATCTAACCTGCACATGGCGATTCTTACAGGCCTAACTGCTCAAAACACAATAAAACCTACACTTTTAAAATGTTACTTGTTATTCCACTTCTGGCTCATGAGCTCAAATCGACAAGAAACCCCAACAATCGCCCCTTTCACTGTAACTGCTGCTGTCAGGCTCCTCATTTTGCTCTTAAAATGTTCGTATAAACTCACTCTACATGATCCTGGTGTTTTTATTTTCGCTGTTGTGCCTATAAATCAATTCCAATTCCTAATATGGACTCGACTCCAAATTCGCCCCATAACTGCTGGCCTTGGCGAGCTTCATTTGACTGGAGCTGGACGCTTCCACACCCTCGGTCTACTTCTTTAAACAATCTGAGTCAGACTGAATAAATTTGACATTTTGTTTTGTTTTGTTTCGGTCAAAGTAATGGTTTCCAGAACTAGAAAAACGTTGGCTAAATGTTGTAACTATTCCCCTCTGCTGTGAAACAACTTTCCCCATTCTGATACTCACGCAGCTCTTGATATATCTCCGTAGACGTTTTATCACATGATCACACACTTATTACCCATAACCCCATTTGTTTTGCTTACTTTGCAATCCAAATGTTCTTTTATTCCGTCTTCTCCATAAATCGCCTGCCTCATTCCGGCTCATTCCCCATCCATCTCTGTCCGTGGTGCTTACCTACAGTTTGCATCATCCCCTCTCCCCGCTCTGCTCCATGTACTCTGTATTCGTCTGTACTTCCACCGTAGTAAGACGTCACCTGTGCTGAATCGCTAACATAAGCACAGACGATCCCGAATGCCAGACAGCAGCTTGGCCTGTGCGCTCCCATTCGTCATGTGCTTTTTGGGGACAGGGGATTTGTCTAGCGCGCCGTCCAAAGTCAACAGCAAACGGTAGCTCTGGAAGTAGGCTGTGCTAGGAGAAAATGTAAAAGAAAGGGAGGGAGAGGGTGTGTGAGAGAGGACAAAGGGTACAGAGGTTGGGTGGTGGTTGGCTGCTCTCGTGGCGACCTGGCATGAGCGCCAAGTGGTTTTGGAACCTTTAACAGCGAAGAATTTTCTCCTGTATTCATCGATTTATCTATCTATATTACATTCATCCATGCATCTTCTTCCACTTGTCAAGGGCTAAGTCGTAGGGACAGGAGACAGAGCGTGGATTCCCAGACTTCCCTCACCCCAGACACTAACTTCCTTCCTCTTGGGGGGATCCTAAGGCGTTCCCAGCCTTAAAACGCCAATTTGCTTCACACTGAAGAAGCTTAACACCACTTTAACCCATCTTACAACAGCCACGAGTCTAACAAACAAAACGTTCTGCCTGGATCACTCATTAGTGTCTGGAAACGTTATAAAATAACTTTATAAGCAGCCTTAGTCTTACCGATTGGATTAGAGGCAACTGTTGTTGCGATTTTGGGCGCTACAAAATAAATTGAATTGAATTGAATTGAATTTCCCACTGCGCATGTGAAAGCCCAAAAGACTCAATTGATGACTCCAGCGGCGACGTGAGGCTCGAGCCTCCAGAAGCAACAAGTGAAGATCGACTACTGAAGGTGAAGAAGAAGAGAAACTGAAAGTTGTTGAAAGAAAATGGCTCGGGAATGTTTTGTTTTTTTTCCAAAAATATAATTTACTCGTAAATAAAACAACATCAGCAATTGATTCTTTTGGGCTTTCACATGTGCAGTGGGAAATCAACAGAGGGAAGTGTAAAGGTGCTTAATAAGTTGTTTTATAACATTTCCAGACACTAATGAGTGAACCAGGCAGAGCGTTTTGTTTCTTAGACTCGTGGCTGTTGTAAGATGGGTTAAAGTGGTGTTAAGCTTCTTCAGTGTGTAAATTAGCGTTTTACGTGGAAGTTAAGAACTTGCCCCCATCACTACACTAGTTTGTTGCCTTGACAGACTCACTGCCACAGTGAGATCTCCACCGAGGAAACACTGATCTGTGCTGTTTTTTGGCTTCTGACAGAATTTCACCACCTCTAGCAACGGACTTTAGCTTTAAACCTGCCAGAGTTCAACTTTAACCCGCTCTACCTGACCCTGCTGTTTTATTTTTCTATTTTGTCTGTAAATAAATTAAATCCCTAATATACAACTCGGCTCCAGATTCTCTCCTATAACTGCAAGCCTCGATGAGCTTCATCTGACTGGAGCCAAACATTGCAGATGACATCCTTGAGTACTCCTTTAAAGAGTCTATAATTCAAACATGGAAGTTAAAGCCGCACTGTGTAACTTTTTGGTTGTTTGTTTCTGTGGATATCTCATTGCTGTGCCTGGAATGTTCCACAGTCTGACATTAAACAGCTCTACTTTACATTTATTCAGTGACAAGTGGTTTTATTGCTCAAAAATACCTAGAAAAACAAACATTCTGACTGTGAGCAGGGTCGCCTCTCCACAGATCTGACCTGTAATGTGGTCTGGTTTGGTTTCCATGAAGATAGAAAGGTTTAAAGCCATCTCCATGGAGAAAAGCATCTGACGAGCCCTCCAACAGAAATCTTACACATGACACCATTAAAATGTCGTCACCGCTTTTATTTTTATAACTTTAATTTTCTGGACACTTCAGAATGTGCCTCGCCCCGTCCCTTGTTTGCGGTGATGTATGGGAGCCTTCAGTGTATTCCTCTGACGCAGCTCGTCCACGGCCGTGTCGTTGTGAGCGATAGAGTGTGATCAGACCATGGACCCGTTCAGCTGTAACTGTACATAAAACAAACACACCCAAGGCCTCCACACCCTGAGACGTGACGCATGGACACGAGCAAACGAGACTGAAGGACGTCCACACTCTATACTCACACTCTAGATGTGTAATACAGGACAGGGAGAGGGACATTGCTGTTTAAAAGGAGTGGTATGTAAAAATGTCCATAAAAATGACCTGTGTCCACATAATTTATTCCTAAAAGGTTCATATTGTGCTGTTTTCTGACCTACTGTATGTTCTAATATAGTTTCCTCATCACAAACAGACCTGGAGTTATTCTTCTCTCAAATGGAAAACACTCTATCCCACCTTGTGATGTAATGTGGTGATGCAGGAAGTGCTCCCCTGTGGTTTTAGACTCCACACACTTCATACGCTTCACAGACAGGACAGGAGACATGTGCAGTAGAGCGAGAAGTGACGTAGTCTGGTCATCCCTGTACAGGACCTTGGATTATAAAAACATTGGATATTTTGGACATGTTGTTTACGTTGTTTAGGTTAGGTTTAGGGCTGTCAACATTATGTGATTAATCACAAAAAATATCGCCCTAATGTTTTTTTTTAACATAGATTAATCACACAATTTATTTTGAACGCTCCTCTATGGAAAGCACGTTGGTGACCTGAAAGGCGACGCAGGTTATTAGGTCAGTGATTAGGTCTGTCCATACGCGACTTTAGATAAACTCAGGTAGTTTGCAGATATTACAGCGATGAATTCTCTTTCCACAGAAGCACAAGTTTAAAATACCATCTTAAAGCAAAACACGGGTTTGATTCAGCGGCAGCAACAACAAGCCGAGCACGACAACCCGCAGCAATGTTGTCAACAAAACTACCAGCGACAGAAAAATGTCAATACTATAACTTTTTGATAATAAATTGCATTTTTGTCAAAATATTTTGGTCCTTTTTTGAAGAATAATTAACTGTGATTAATCATGATTAATCAACATTCTAAAGTGTGATTAATCTGATTTTAAAAATGTATCTTTTGACAGCACTAGTTGTAATGCGGAGTTCTCAGAGTGATTGTCCAATCAGAAAGCAGAATGAGCTTCACATGAGCCTCTTATTTGCGTTGCCAGTTCCAATGCTGAAATCCAGTGTGTTTAAAGCTAAAATGTCTCTCTGATCTGATCAGTCTCTACTTAAACTCCAGCACCTGCACCAGGCATGGGTCAGTGCTAGTGCAGCCTCTGCAGCTCAGGGAGGGAATTCTGGAGGTTCTGAGCTTCACATGAGACATGGACATGAGAATTAGACAAACTTGGATGTGTCTTTCTGCAGGTTAAGGTTTAGTTGTGATTGTATTAAATGTTTAAAACAATAAGAGTATATGCTGCATACAGTTCTTTTATTCTAAATTAATGTTCTAATATCGACAGCACACACAAACATAATTCTTTGGCTTGTGGTACAGACTTGAGAGTAGACTCATGTACATACAGCCCACAGCACAGAGGAGGGAGGAGCAGGACGTCCACCATATTCATCAAGGCAATTATTGAAGGAGTTTTTGAGCTGACATCATCCCATATATCAGGACAGGACAGGTGCGCTCCTGACACAGACAGGAGCGAGCAGGGAGAAGCACTGACTTCATCCTGGTGAAAAATGAAGGCATCACAGGCCCATAAGCAGAGAGCATTTGTTATCCCAGCCAGGCTATTCCAGGACGGTTTGTTTATGCTCTGTTTGGAGTATGTAAAAAATGACTTGTTTATGTTATGAATGAAATCACTTTTATACACAGAGATATGAGTCTGGTCACCGCTCCCTCCATCGCTCCTACTTCAGTGGCACATGTGAAGACACTCATTGGTCACCCACAATTTTGAACAAGGAAATTTGTGTCACGCATGTCCCTGATTGGCTGATCCACCTGTCAATCACGCCCATCTGAACTCGGACAGATCAGCACATCCCCGGGACCAGACCCACATCTTAACATTGTAAAGTATTGGGGATTCGGAGAACTCTTGGAGAGAAGCAGGAAGTGCACTGTTAGTATGTTAGATGCTATCGGTTTTACTTTTTGTGGCAGCAAAACTCCACTCTGGTGTCTGAGAGCTGTGAAAAGAGCTTATAAACTCATCGTGGACAATAATTAGGATGCTCTAAGTGCATGAGGTAAGTAAGGAAGAGCTTTGGACCATTGCAAACTGTTTAAAACAAATTAACATTTTTAAGACAGAAAAATGTCTTTAAGTTTGGTCACAATCTGTCTTTCCATTTTCATTTCATTTTTCACTCACTTTCCACTGTCTAATTTCTTTTTCTGTTCTAAATAGTATTAATCTGCAAAATAAACGATACATTTAATGAACATTTTAATTATTATGAACTGTAACCTGCATTATGGAGGAGCAAAAATGAAATAAATGTAAAAAGAATGGGTAATAATAAATAACTGTAATATATATATATATACACACACACACACACACAATGTACAAATAAATATAAAATATAAATTGACATAAATGACAAAACAAGTATATTTTAGTTTTTTAATCCCCAGAATGTATGTTGATGTGTAAAATACATTTATTTATTTATTTACATTTATATTTTTATTCACCATTTTATTTACACTTTAATACTTTCCAACATTTTTTCTTTCATTAATTTATTTCTGATTATTTCTTTTTTGTTGCTCCATACTGGGTTGCTGTTGTAAGGGTCTTTAAATTAGATTTAATTTGACAGGAACAGTGTTGTCAAACACAATTAAGTGTTATCACGATCTTAAAATGTCAAACTTGATTTTGATACTCAGGAAAACTCGATACTCAATACCGATTCTGATAACACAGTGATAATACAAAACAAACATAAAACTCTTTCTTTAGACAATACAATATTTTTCAACATTAAATGGTAGAAAACTTTCTTCTCTCTTCCCATGTGCTCTTATATCTGTGTTAACTGCTCAGTGGTCCAGGTAGTTCCTATAGTGGCCCCTGAAAGTTGTGAAAGGAACTTTCACAGACTCATTGCATTAAATAATTCAGATGCTCAGAATGCATAATGTATGTGAGGAATAACATTGGACCACAGAATACTTTTGGAAACTGTGCAAAGAAAGTCCCTGTTTGTAACTTGCTCATAGGCTTTTAAAAAAAACTATTGCGAAGAATCATTTACTGTATTTAGCTCTTTTGGTGCACATACAGTATTAATAGTGGTAATTGATTAAGTAAAGATTATTCATCAGATTTAGGTCGTTTGTCACAGCCAAAAATGAGTGTTTTCACAATACTAAAAACAGACTCGATACTCAATACCGCTTCCAACACCACGATGATAACAACAAAAAAACAACAAAAAATTTCTTTTAGACAATAAAATGATTTTCAACATTAACATTAACAACAACATTAAATCCATAGATCCTTTTAGTGTCAGTGAATAGTGATGTCGTAAGCTCGGTTATGCACGCATTTTGGCAACAGAAGTACGGCTTGTCAAGCTTTGCGAAAGAATTATCGTCAAAAGGTCGCAAATATTTCCTCAACCATCTGACTTTGACAAATGGAGTCCAACAGCCAAATCCTTGTGTGATCAGGGAGTAAAACTTTAAAACTTTAGTCTGCTGGTAGAATATCAATTCTGACAAACACACACAGAACAACCAGGCATTTTGGTGCTGGAAATGTTTTTATTTCCATCTTCTTCTGTCCATGTTCAGTCTGAATGAATCAGAATGAACGGGGAATAATGACACTTCTGTTGCCAAAATGCGTGCAACTTTTTTGATCACTTCCACCTTAAGGCCCCATTTACACATACATGGATATTTTTAAAAACGGAGAAATTTCCTTTTTAGACGCAAACAGAGAATTCGCCTCTGAAAACAAATCTTTCTAAAAACTCCCGCTAAAGTGGAAATTTTGGAAAACTACGGTTTGGTATTTGCGTGTAAAGTGACATAAATGGCATTTTAGGCAGTTGACGCGCCAAAGTGCGACCAGTGTTTTTCTTGATTTTCTCTGGTGATGATCACGGAAACGTTCAGAGCAGCAGTCGTAAACATCGCAGTTTTTGGGTCCGACCTGGGTGGACCGCTGTCTGGTGGGATCATTTTGAAAATGAATGAAGTGGTTGTCCTGGAGGAGTAGTGTGAAAATTTTAGGATGTCGCGGTCATCACTGCTGTTACTCTCCGACTTGCGGTGTCAAAACTACCTAAACTGAGGCCCCGTTGGCTGCAGAGCATTTTCCTTCTTCCTACACTGGCCCCTAGAGGCTCGGCGTAGTTATGACAGCGCTCGACGGCGTATTTATGCGGATTCATGTAAACAGAAACTTTTTTGAAAACGATGCTGTGTGCACTATGTTATTTTGGAAAACAGAGCAAGGGAAATATTTGTTTCTAAAAATATCCGGTACGTGTAAACGGGGCCTAAAAGGATCAATAGAGTTCCATGGGTGCACACTAGTCTATGTGGTTCTGATACAGCTCAAAATCATTGTAAAACTACTCAAGAAAGTTCATTTCTGTCCTGTGAATGTGACATTTTTAGTATTGATACCTGTATCTTGTTTCGATACTGGGTTTAGCATCGAGTGTCGATTCTTTTGACAACTGTCCACCGTAACCCACTGGTATGAATGTAAACACCCTAAAAACCAATTCAAACTATAGTCCACTTCACCCATGTTATTTCCAGCTGTTTCTTTGCAATAAACCTTGCTCAAATCTCTCTCTTTTTCATGTTTTACTTGACACTTACAATATCTGAAGAGTATTTCGTCACGCCACCCTCCCCTTTCATCCCTGCTTTCCCACACCTCCCCTTCAAACCTGTAAAACCGTGTAAACACCACCATCCTCTTACATGGAAACTTCTCAGGCCCGACCCCAGACAAGTGCTCCTTCCTGGGCTCGAACGTCGCTACCGGGCCCCCACCACCGCTGGAAGTCTACTGTCCCGGCCCTGAACTCGGGATACGGGGGGGTGGGGTGGTGGGTGAGCCAAGGGCCAAAGGCCGGCGGGGGTAGGATGGAAGAAGGAAAGGGGGGGGCATATCCTTGGATGGGACGTCTATTAAACATAAGAGAGGAAAGCTGCGCAGGATGTGTCTTTTACATGCGGCGGATAGCAGTACTTGAAGGAATCATGGGAAAAAAGAAAGAGAGGAGGAGCGGCGTAGAGAGAGAGGAGGGGGTTGGGGGTTCGATGGCGGGGTCAGGAGTTTTACAAGGTTAGCTGAAAGCCCAAAGAGGAGTCCAGAAGTTGGTAACCCGAACTTTAAATCCAGGGCGAATTCTGTTAAATTGGTCACACCCCAGAAATGACCCCGTGGGGTGGTGTAAAGGGAAGTGGGTTAAGAGACAGGTGGAGATGAGTGGAACTTCAAGCCTCACAGCAAGAGGGTCTTATTGGTTGTACCATGTGGATTCACCCGGACCCTCCCAGGTGACCATCTCAGGAAAATCTACCTAAAAAAAAAGTTTGAAGTGTCTGAGTACCTGAATACGTGGTCAAATTGAACATAGACTAGACCAGTGGTTCTTAACCTTGTTGGAGGTACTGAACCCCACTAGGTTCATATGCGCATTCACCGAACCCTTCTTAAATGGAAAAATAAAATGTTTTTTTTCAAATTCAAAACATAGGTATATATATTTTATTGGTGCACACATGTGAATCCATATTGCACATATTCATCTGACCATTTTCTTTTTTTTGCTCGACATAGTTAGTGTGAAGGGAAAATATTAAGAAAGAAATTTCACAACACCATCACGACAGTCACAAGATTATTGTGAGCACAAAATTTCCTGCAGTCAATAATGGCCAAACGGGGCATGTCATCATGAATCATATGAGTTGGATGTGAGTCTTGAACCCTGAACCCCTGAGATTGACTCACCGAACCCCTGGGGCTCCATCGAACCCAGGTTAAGAACCACTGGACTAGAGGGTTGTTTTTGCGATTTTTTGAATAGGACCTGTCTTGGTGGATCTGTTTCTCAAAGACCCTACATCAGATGGACATCCTCCTTCTTTTGCAACAAGCTAATACCCTAATAAACTAAAATCTAAAATAGGAAGATGATCACCCCATAGGCTTTTTCTGTAGAGCCCCTAACGTTTTCGGAAAAAAGTTCAGAAAGTCAAAAATGGCCATTTTCAACAAAGCATACCATCTAACACAGTTTTGGTGAGTTTTCCTGAAAATACGGGTGGTAGATATTGAACAGACCAAATCTGAGCCCTGTACATGCAGCACCGCTGACCTACAGCTCTGTGAAAATGAGAAAAAGCCTGAAAGCACTTGTGAGCAAAACAGGGAGGCACAACACCTGATTTTGTAAAATTAGGAATTAGAGCAAATAACTTGGCATGTGTTCATTACACATCTCAAAAAAAAAAAAAAAATCATTAAAATCTGAGATGGTCACCTGAGAAGATTCAGAGAATTTGGGTGATTTCAAGCGGAATGACTCATAAATGTGTCGATCTTGTCACTGAAAAACTGCCACTGCGAATGTGCAGTGTGTAACCTTTCTGGTGGAGGGTCCGTTAAAACATTTTATTATTATTATTGCTATGTTATTGCTTTGTGTTGTAAGTTTCACTGTGTGGCATTATGCCCAGCCTAAGGTATCAGTCTCACTTAATGCACCTGATGGTCTAGCGCCTTATTATCATCTGATGGCCACCAGACTACCAGATCAGTAGTGTAATGATATTACCTCGTTCATATTTACAATACCACTCAGGTACTGAGCTATCAGATGTTACCCTCGTGGGTATCATCTGATAGCTACACTGTTGCACTTTAACACTGTATATTGCACTATAACATATCCGGTTTAACTACGGTATTGTAAATGGACACTATTGCACTTGAGGCAACTCGCACTTTTTCCAGGCACCTTGTGTAAATATGTATTTTATTGTTTGTATTATGATTTGTATATATGTTGAATGTTTGTTTTTCTTGTTGAGGACTTCAGATGGAAATTAGCATGTTGCTAAATCTGGTACAGCCATCTTTTTAATGTACCTGCACATTGTCCTTCAAATAAATAAATAAATAAATAAATTATCCAAAAGCTATGGTAACGTAAAGAAAAAAAAAAACATTTAAAAAGTATGCAACTTTTGACAGGTCGTGTTAACAGAATTATTTGTGTATACATTTGTTTTGTTGTTGATCTTTTCATTGTTTTATCTTCGCATCTAATGAGGTACTAACAAGTCCTAGAGAGATTGTGCGTTCTGTTGCCATGGCGAATGCGGCGGCCGTCCTGTAAATGGAAGAAATTCAGATCATGTAAAAACAGACCCCACAAATTGATTGGTCAAAGGGTTTAAATGGACCTATAATTGTAGTTCTAATAATGCAGGGATCCAGAATGCCTAACTCACTGTTTACATCGACCTAATGATGACCCCCAGATGACCCCTGACCCCCCCTCCTCCTCGCTGCTCGTCCTCCGTTACGAGCCTCCTGGTGCGATTTGAACTTGTCTCGGGTCTGAACACGTCTGACAGCTCACTAAATCAGCTCTTTTTGTGGACTTGCCCCTGTCAGTACGTGTCTGTGTACGGTTTAACCAGCACATACTGCAGTGAGCGCCGGTATGTGGCCACTGCATAGACCCGGCCCGTAAAACCCAAGCCTGCGCGAGGGCCACTGACGTCATGCCGCTGTTATTGGGGTTTTGTACGGGTCTTTTCCAAGTTGGTACAGAGTTACCATAGACGTGTCAAAGAGGATTTTCATAAAGTCTGCCGTGGTGAATTGAACTTAAGGAGCTGTATGTAGCCTCTGTTCATACAGTTAAAAAAAATCACAACTGGACCTGTGTGGAAGATTATTTTCCATCTTAAAGGGTTAAAAACAGAACTTTGCAGTGGTCTAAACTAGTGCTGTCAATCGATTAAAATATTTAATTGTGAATAATCTCATGAATGTCAAATTAATTGCACATTTTTTGTCCCTTGATTCATCTTCTTAATAAACTTATTCACATAAAAAAGTGGATAGGCTTTGTGCAAATGTTTTTTTGTTTTTTTTTAAACAATCGTCAGTGAGACACTTTGTTCTCTGCAACAGTGTGAGTGAATTGCCTCTTCTGTCTTCAGAACAGTCACATAACGGGTGAAATAATGTGCTGTGACCTGAGGTAGTTCTCATGACTGAGGGACGTCCAGTGATCTCCAGTTCAACTGTGTTTGTGAATGTTTGTGTCCATACAATTACTTTAGAAATAAAACCAGCCTTGCATTTGAAGTATTTATGTCTGAGCAGCAGCAGTAAGTTGTACTTCCTGATAGAAAGCTCGGCAGCGGCGGACTGATATATGACAAAATAGTCCCTCAACATGCAACAATTCATGCAACGCAAGGTTAGTTTTATTTCAAACATGATTCTGTGGACACAGACGTTCTAATAGTTTTCCTCGGGTCTGTGGAGTGGGTAAAACTGTTTTTAGTGGCAGGACGACTATGGCCATTGACATGCACTAGCCTAGCACCAGCAACCTCTGCAAATACAAGGACTGGATGGAAGATTTGAAAAAGTGTCTCCACATGTCTCCAACACTCTGGATCACGAGGAAATGAGGCCCTGTGTCCAAAATTCAGAACTGTCCCTTTAAGTTGCATTTCAATGTGATACTTTTACTTTACTTTATCAGTGCTTTTACTTGGTTGGGGGTCCGTCACCTTCTTATTGCTACGGATATGTCATTGCTCTGCCTGAAATGTTCCACAGTGTGACATTAAACAGCTCTACCTTACATTTAATCAATTACAGGTTGTTTTTAGCTCAAAACCACTTCGAAAAACAGGCATTCTGATTGTGAGCGGGGTCGCCTCTTCATAGATCTGACCTGTAACTTGGTCTGGTTTGGTCTCCATGAAGATAGAAAGGTTTAATGCCATACTGTGAAACATTCCAGACAAAGCATTGACAGCTCTTGACAGACCCTCCACCAAAGTACTAGATACTGAGTACTAGATTTACACAGATTGCCAGAAATTTCCATCACTTACCACGAGAATTCATGTCTTTTTGCTTTGTCCCACTTGTCAGCGCGTACAAATTCAAAATCCAATACACTCTCATGATTATTTAACTCCCTTTGATTTGAATGAGATTTCTGACAGTCATTTTCTGTATAACAAATTAATAGGAGTCAATTAGGCCTGTATGATTAAGTGCCCGTGGTTTACCGGCAATTACCGAAACCATTACCTGTCTCATTGTGAACGCAATATGCTAATCTTCTATCCCTCTGCAAAATCCACACGCAAATGAGCACTTTTAATGCCATTGGAATATAATGTGATTTAATGACACGGTTGGGTTCTTTTACACCTACGTTGGCGTGTGCTTCTGTGATGATTTACAGAAATAATATATGCACAGATGATGAAGATTAGTCATAAATTTGTTCCACAGTTAAAAAATCCATGCATTTATGTGGACAGATGAGGAGATAATAGGAGTGTTATTAACAAAGTCCAGGATTTAAAGAGAAGAATAGCGTTATGAGGCATACAAGGACAGCCACAGATCTGCAGCTATCAGTATTATAATATAATCACAATTTACATTTAACAACAGAAGAAGCGTAGAGTTTGGCCCAGTGTACATCATGGTTGCTAGGTAATAGTTATGGAAATTCCAGCGATGTTATGATTTCCAACCAGGAAGAAACTTACAAATCGACCAAACAGGGAAAAAAATGACATCTCTTTTAATCTTAAATCTAAAATATAAGTGTGTTTTGGTAAAATGAGTAGTCTAACCTGCCATAGGCATTTTAAGCATATTAGACAGATAGATAATACTTTATTATCCCAAAGGAAATACATTTTTCAGGCAGCAACAGTACATAATAACAATAACATCAGTAATTCAGTTTATAGGGAAGCGGTGAATAGCCCATGTGGAAGAAAACGACTTCCCGAGTGTATTTGTGGTGAAGGCAGTGACAACAGCCCGGTGATGATGCTGTGCAGGTGCTTGGAGTTCTCCAGGATGGATAAGGAGCTTGTTTAAGGCCCTATTTGCATGGTGTCCTTCTTCTTCCTCCCCAGCAGACCACAGTGCTGAAGAGGATATTGGAGATAATTCTCTGGTAGAACATCAGCAGGAGCTTCTGGCAGATGTTAAAGGACTTCAGCCTTCTGAGAAAGTACAGCTGCTCTGTCCCATTCTGTAAACTAGGTCTGTATTCTCAGACCAGTCCAGTCTGTGGTTGAGCTCTAGGCCCAAAAACTTGGAACTCTCTACAACCTCCACAGTGTCCCCCTCATTAGTCATAGGTTGCAACTGTGGCCTGCTCCTCCTAAGGTCCACCACCATCTCTTTGGTCTTTGCAGTGTTCAGTTAAAGGTGGTTTGCCCCACACCAAACCAAAAAGTTCCTGGTGTTCACTCTAACACGTCAACATAGGGATAGCAACCCGTGGTTATATTGACTTACTACTACGGATTACTCGACTACCTGGCTTTAACTGAATTCAAACCAGAAAACACTACAGACTAAATTTCTATAACAGTGAAAATAACTCAGGGTGTTCACTCGGTGTTCACTCTGTGTTCACTCGGTGTTCACTCGATGTTCTTGCAGAAGTTTACCCCATAGGACAAATATGTTGCTGGTGTAACAATCATAGTAAATGCCACAAATAAAGGATTAACAACATTGAGTGTTATATGTTTCAGAAGCTAATATCTTTCACATTACAAAGTTAATTAATTAAATATAAACCAAAATTGAAACTTTTATGATGCTAATGCTACAGTTCTGCAGCCAGATCCTCTTGAAAACATTGGCTGATATACTGCGGTTTAACAATAATTACTTTTAATAATGTCGTCAACCACACCTTCATGAGAACACAATTGTATGAAATACAATTTATTAAATTTTTTTTAAAATCATGAGAATAGTGAATATAACTAATGAATTTTTGTGAAAAATATTATTTTAAAAATTGCTTCGGTTGCATTTTGTATTTATATCGATTTGTGCAATGAAGTATGAGTAGTGGAGTACACTAGTGTATGAATGTGTGCGTGAATGTGTGAGTGGTTCCTTGAAGTAAAGCGCACTGGGCGCCCTGAAGGTGGAAAAGCGCTGGATAAAAATGTGACCATGTGACCTCCGTCAGATATGATTTCAGTTTTTGCTTTTTTTTTAATGCTGAGTCCTTCTAAAACACCAGATTGCTTCCACTATTTCAATTATAAACTGTACGTTATAATTACAATTACTCTTACTTGAGTTGTAATTACTTGGAGCACTGCTTTGTCATCTGTCTGAGTAATATTATTCTGAAGTAACATAATTCTTACTTGAGTACAGTATGTGGTTCCTTTACTCACTTGTGAAAGATCCGGCCGTGTCCCATTCATGTGCATCCGCAAACACCGCACTTGAGAGAGGAAATGGTTTTACTGCTGCGGCTGCGTCCTATTTATTTAGAAAGCCTTCCAGCACACTTAAGGCAGGATATGCGATGTGGGACTGCACTTTTCCATGTTCGTTTCCCAACATAGCCCGTTACCATGGTTACCAGTCTAAACATTCGGAACAGACAATGAAATTCCCTTGTTTGATGTTTTAGGCTCTTTCTTTTTGTCTGACCATTGCTGTGTTGACTTGCTTTTCGCTCTAAACAGATCACAGTTTCAAATATCGGTGTAGCTTGGTACGTTATAAACACTTTGGGACGTCCATGGGGTAAACAACAGAACAGAAATGTTTTAGATCCGAAAATGGAATGTATTCGAACCACATCAATCGAAGATGTACCAGTCTGGACACAGAGCTAGACATGTTGTCATGGAAACTAAATAAATATTTCACACAGAAACTTGTTCTAACTATAGATCGTAGATATACAAATGGACAATGCTAACACGCCAGCTGCCATGGTCCAAATAGGAAGTGAGGATGGACGCAAAGTTTAAAATTTGGTTCCAAAATAGTCGCCTCTTTCTGTAACCGCTGCAGTGAGATTCGTCATTTTGTTTGTAAAATATTTGTATTAACACGCTCTACATGACCCTGCCTTTATTAATTAACTATACTATTTTGTCTCTAGGTCAAGACTTGAACACTAACACATTGTGTAACTTTTCTAGTGGAAGGTCCGTCAAATGCTCATCTCCAAAGAGATTTTATTGCTTTCTCTGCGTTTAACCTTTCTTTTGTCATTTTAATTTTTTTAATTTTCAATTATACAAAATAAAACAACAAAAACAAACAAAGAAAAAAGCATAGAAACAAAGAGGAGAAGAGTGCCATTACAGATGTTCATTGAAATATCAATCGAGATGTGTTTACCGTGTTAGTTTTCAGTTAAAGTCTGATCTAATTGGTTTCACATACTCAGTCCATTTTGTCCATGTTTCATAAAAAGAGTCCTTTTGGGTCCGAAGGGTGAAAGACAGCTTTTCCATCACATAGATTTCATAAACTATTTCTATCCACTCTACTGATGGAGGGTCCGTTTAAACCTTCTGACCAAACCAGACCAAGGTACAGTAACAACATTGTAACATGATTTAAAGCTGCACTGAACTTCAAAAATAGAGGATCCACTACTTGCTTGTCTCCATGGCGATGTTAATTCTTTCCCCGGAATGTTCCACAGTAAGGAATTAAACATATCTCCCATGAGTTTGTTCAAAAATCCCGTCCGAACAGCCCCCTCAGTGGAGTATTTTAAGTCTCGTTTTAAGAGACACTTTTATTCTTTAGCTTTTAACACCGTGTGAATTGTGTGGTCATCTGGGTCTTTTATTACATTTTTACTTATTTTCTTGCTTGTATTTATTTATTTATTGCTATTCTATGGTTTCTCTCTTATCTTATTTTTTTTGTTTTTGTTTTATTGTCTTAGAACTAGTATGATTTAATCTGAGCATATGGTTTTTACTCTTATATTATTTCACTGGTTTTAAAGTTTTAAAACTAGTATGATCAAATCTGAGCGTTTATTTTAAATTTTTTATTGTTCTTACTCTGTATTTGTGCAACACTTTGGAAACTGTTTGTTTAAGAATGATATAGAAATAAAGTGAATTGGATTGGAAAAATACATTTAAAAAAACTTACATTTTTACAATATTCAGGCTTGCTTCTCCCTAGGCCTGACCCTTAACCTGTCCAGACTGTGGAATAATAAAGGCAAAACTGTCAAATCTCCATGGACGCAAGCAGCTGATGGACGTTTCATTAGAAAAGTTACACAGTGCACCTGTAAAGCTCAAACAAGTGAATTTCAATAAAGAAAAAAGCAAAAAAAAAACGTACATTTTATTTACATGCAGTATGACCACAATTATACCATAGCAAACTTTGTCAAACAAAATCGCAAGTTGCAAAAGTGTCACTCCCATCGTCACATTTAATTTCGCTCAACCGCTGTAACCGCAGTGAAATTTACAACCGGGACACGTGCACTGTTAAAGAAAGTGAAACGAGCTAGCCTTAGCGCGACGCCGCTACGATTTACGACGAGTGGAGATGCTCTTTTGGAACTTGAAAGCTCGATTAGTGCTGATGCCCGGTCTGGGAGAGGTCCATGTCAGGACTACTCAGGTGTGCCTAAGTGCAGCTCTCATTATATCCCCCATTTAGCATAGCGTAGCCTAGCATGCGCGCTATGTGACTGACAGGTTCACAATGGGCTTCGAGGTGTTAGCGGTAGCCTGTATGATTTATATGTCAGGAGGAGATGGGGTGTGAGCGCGTCGTGTCCAGAGGAAGTCTACTTTAGAATCTCCAAGCGCTTGTAAAAACTATGAGGACAAGCTAAGGCCCCATTACATTACAAAAGAGGAGTTAGCATAAGCCTAGCCAACATCATCGCAAACTACGAGTCATCAGAACGACGTTTATTCATCCCCAGGGCCAAATCTTTTTCGTTAAAGCACCCATATTAAAGATCTATGTTCTAATGTTGTTTAATCATCACAAACAGACCTGGAGTTGTGTTCTGTTTCACAAACTCTGCAGATTTAGTTCTTCTCCACTGTGTTTCTCCACTGTGTTTTTAAACTCAAGCCCGGCATACACTGTGCAATATTTTCAATGGTTGCACTCAGCCTAGGGTGACCAAACGTCCCTATTTACCTGGGACAGTCTCAGTTTTGAGCCCTGTGTCCCCTGTCCCTGCAGATTTATCCAAAACCAGTGATTTGTCCCAGTTTTATACAAGATATGTCCCAGGTGTTCCTATTTTTGACCAATCTGATCCCTGTCAACAGTAAAGAGAGACATAAATTGCCGTTTGTTTTGGTAAAATACAGAAAAGCTGCTTAAAAACGACCAAAACACAAAAAATGTGACTATACTGACTCACGTTAGCTGTGAATGTTCTCTGCAGAACAGTTTTCCTTAATTCTGCACTCGTTTCACAATTTTATTATTACCAACCACCAAGGACTGGATGGAATATTTAAACTCCAACACTCTAGCTCACTAGGAAATGAAGCCCTGTGTCCAAAATTCTGAACTGTTCTTTTAAATACTGCAGAAAATCAGGTATTGGGAAAGCTAAGATGAGCTAAATCATATCTAAAAAAGTGCTGCAGGAAACTCAAATGTTTAAATGATTCAATATTTTAAAATTTTACTCCAGTTAGAGTACTGTTTCTTCAATAAAAACATATTACTCAAGTGCTAGTGAGAATGTGCTACCAGAAAAGAACAATTTCTTTAAAAAGTTGCTGTACATGTAGTAGTAGTACCCACCTCTGATGAAGAATGCAATGTACAGTCATTTAAAATAATGGGAGCTGTATAATCCTGAGTCATTACATCTTTATAATTACGTAAGCACTTGCAATCATTAATCGCACACTTCTTTCTGGCTGTGGATTGGCAGGCATTGGCTGGGCTCCGGTTTGTTATGGTGCGCGTGGACATTGTAATCAGGGGCCTGTAATCACTGGCCTGGGGCCGCTGCCAGCAGCTCTAATGTGGTTCTCCTCGGGGCCGATAGACTGAGCGCGCACATACGGCCTGGCATATGGAGCCCGCCATTAAACACGCACAATCAGACAGCAATCACACGGCAGTCTGGGAGAGGAGAGATGAGAGGAGAAGAGAGAGGAGAGGCAGAAGAGAAGAGAGAAGAGAGGGGAGGAGAGGTAGAGGAGAGGAGAGAGGAGACGAGAGAAGAGGAGAGAAGAGAGAGGAGAGGCTGGACCGGCTTAGGGGGTTAGCTCAACAGCAATCAGGGCTCAAAGAGGGTTTAATGAAATTTAGGAGCTCAAGTGAGAAATGACTAAAGATGATGAAGTTTTAGCAGGAATAATGAGGCATTTTCTCAATTATGATGATCCAGCAACAGGAGCTCAAAGCCCAGGTACTGTGAATGTGTGTTTGTGTACAGAACACAGGGCTGAATGGCTAAAGGACCTGTACATAGGTCATGTACATAGGTCATGTACATAGATCATGTAGATAGGTCATGTACATAGGGTTTGTACATAGATCATGTAGATAGGTCATGTACATAGGGTTTGTACAAGGTCCATGAGCTTTGGGTAATGACAAAAGGATACGATGATGGATGCAGGGTGGCTGGGCCCTTGGAGACAGGGTGAGGAGCTCAGTCACATGGCAGGAGCTCTGACCAGATGTTGGCCTGGGATCCCCCTGAAGAGCTGGAGGACGTGTGCGTGGAAAGGGAAGTCCGGGCCTCCCTGCTCAGACAGCTGCCTCCATGACCTGGCTCCAGATAAAGCAGAAGAAAGTGGAGGATGGATCCTCTTGTCTCAGAGACCACGCTGTTTCACTTTTCTTCAGACTGTCAGGCCTCACTCTGAGCACCTGCACTGCGTGTTTTATAGTAGTGTCACACTGTTGTGGTCACTGTCATTAAAGCTGTGCACAAGACCACATGTTCATGTTCATGAAGGGAAAAGCTTGTGGTCGGCTCCCTCGTCCGGAAAAAAGTGACTCCAAACAACAAGAATCCAGAGCACCTTGGCACCTCCACGTGCATCACCAGACAGCCTCTGTGCTCCTCTAGTTAGGCCATTCAGAATAAATCAGAACACTTAGTGCCACTGGACCAGAGCTGCACACAAGCCCCAGGGCCTAAACATGGCCGTCCATTCAAGAGCGCTAGAGCGCACCAGAGTGAACGGAAGCTAAAGAATTAAAAGCTGTTTTTAAGATAACTAAGAGTTTTTGAGCTGAGAAAAGGTTCTTGATCTGAAAATAGGTCAAAAATGCAACATCATGTGCAGTCTGAGCCTGTGCTCACATACCAGAAAATTTACCCTGCACAGTTTTTTCTCCAATCTAAATCATCACTGGACTCGTTCTGAACTGTAATGTAGGCAATCTGAACACTGAACATGCCTCTTGTAAAGGTGTATGGTGTGTACTGCCAGCTGTAAAGACAGCCTGAAGTTAAAGCTAAAGTTCTTAACATTAGAATGAGAATATGGATAGAAATCATTGTTCAACCAAAGCCGTGTTAAAATATTTGAGTTTACAGTGACTCTTGGATTCAAAAGACTTCAAACCACTGATATCTAGTACCACCCTCCCCCCCTCAACTACACACATACAACTGAACAAAAGGTCAACAAGTGGCGATCTGAGAGCCGCCATTTTCCCAGCATGCCTCTGTCTGTGTGCGGCTTTCATGGTGTGTCCGCGGGGTGCTCCCTCTCTCCCCTCCCTCCGGCTCAGTGCTGCTGTCTGCGGTGGTCTCCTACTGTCCACCCGCTTTTGAGCAGCACTCATCACCACATCCATACCTCCGGGCTAACTCCACTCCCCCTCTCCTCTCCTCTCCCCATCATCTCTGCCTGTCTTTTTTTCTTTTTTCTCCGTCTAACCCTTCTCCGTCCACCCCCTCAGGCCAGCGGGGTTCGGGCTGGAGTGGATGGCGGCGGATCACAGCCCATAACCTGTGCTGCGGACAGGAGAGGCGCACGGGGCTGGACCTTGCCCGAGGATAGGTCCACGCGTGCTGGGGGCGAAGGGGATGGGAGGGCGGGGAAAGGCCGGGGGCTAGGTAAGCATCCCGGGCAGTCAGTTTGAACTACAGCGGGAGGGGGGGAGGGCGGCTGATGGAATGACAGGCCGGGGAAGCGATGGCGAGTACAAAGAGGTGCAGTTGTGATGTTATGGTTTCATTAAAAGTTTAGCAGGAGGGTTTGTACGAATGTTCCAACGGTAATGGTCAGACACAGAGTTTTTCTGCACAAAAACAGACTTTACTTATTCACAGTGTTGGAAAGTAACTGAATACATGTACCAAAAATGTGTATTTATTCTGAATACTAATTTTAGTCCTATTCGCATGGGATAAGTCCAACCTGGGGACGTCTGGTAATCGTGCAGTGTATTCGCACGGGATAAGCAAAGTCTGTAAATGACTATTTTACTGACATTGACACAGAGATTGAAAGAGAAAAGAATGCAGAAAGAAAAGAAAGGGATAGAAAAGGAGCAATTATGACAACAAACACTGAGACACAGATTCGCACAGGACGAGTATTATTACAGGACGTCTGTGCTTGGCCAAATAAAGTAGGCCATTTGCGGTGGAATTTTTACTTTACAAATTACAGACATGGAGCATTTGCACGGGATTAAGAGCTCAGACATCCTCCACAAATATTACAAATCACCAAAGGTCTACAGGTCATACTAATTCCGTGCGAATAGGGCTTTTGAGTAACTGTATTCCAGAACAGTTACTTCCATTTAGTGGTATATAAAATACTAGTTACCATATTTTTCGGCCTATGTCATATTATATATTTTTCTGACTATATTATATATTTTTTAGGGTTTGGGTGTTTCCTGTGATTTATATATTAAATTTTTCACACTGACAGCCCATAGACCAAATATATGAATCGTATATATGAATCAAAAATGAAAAAACAAATCGTTATCCATTTTTTCATTTTGGTTTTAGAGACAAATAATAAAGAAAAGGGTTGTTTTTTCATTTTCTTATTTTTGGTTCTATATTGGAAAACAAACTAACGAATGATACACGGATTCTTCTCTATTTGGTTGTTTTTATTACTATAACTTCTATAACTTGCCTTTAAGATGAAATGTCGGTTCTTGTTCTCTGATTTTATAAAATAAATTTTCCCAAAAAAGTGTGACGTATATATGTTTTTTCTTCTTCATTTTGCATTTTTTGGCTGGTGCGACTTACAGTCTGAAAAATATGGTACTTTCCTGAATTAAAAGGAGTACATGGCAGTGCTTCGTGAAATTTTGAACTGAAACTGCATGGTATTAGTAACAAAAAAGGAAAATCTAATTGAAAATAAATCAATGCATAAAGCGCAAAAATAATGATTATGTAGGATTATGTAGCTATAATATAATGCACCTCGGTTTTAAAGTATTCAGAGTATTCACAATACATGATTGAAATGCTTTACAAAACACATGTTAATGTAGGTAAGGTTTTTAATGTAGGTTTATCAGTGCTGTCCAATTACACTAGGAGCAGGCTAGGAGAGGCATTCAGTTGCACAAGATAAGAAACAACCAGGAAAATATTCGAGATCGACCAAAACGGGTTTCTTTTTATACTGCCGCTGATATTTTTGGGGCGATTTAGGTGACTTTCCCCAAATGAGCCTTACAAACTGGATATGAGAGCAGTGTGGTCACATTTTCAATAAACTACCCTCTAGGGTGGGTGGGGTAAGGGGCTGGGCAGGGTGGTGTTGTATATACAGTATATATTAAGAAAAACAAAAACTGTACCTTTTCTGTACACTAAATAACTTGACCCAATAAGTAAATGTTGGAAAAATGTAGTAAAGTACTGTACTTAAGTGTATATTTTCGGTATATGTACTTAACTTAAGTAGATTTTAAAGTGGATACATTTTACTTTTACTTCACTACATTAGAGAGCAGGCATCTGTACTTTCTACGCCACTACATTTTTTAAACACGACTTAGTACAAAAGTATTTTTATTATAGTTTGAGACCTGTTGAAAAGGCTGAGGGTTTATTTTTGACATTGTAGTAGTTTGAGCAAAAGAAAATATTAGGGCTGTCAATGTTAACATGCTATTTATCACAAAAAAATACTGCACTAATGTTTTTTTAAACATAGGTTAATCACACAGTTTATTTTGAACGCACATGGTCCTTTATGGAAAGAGCGATGGTGACCTGAAAGACGGCACAGGTTATTAGGTCAGTTTGCAAATATTGCAGCAATGAACTCTCTTTTCACAGAAGCACAAGTTTAAAATACCATCTTAAAGCAAAACACGGGTTTGATTCAGCGGCAGCAACGACGCTACTTGTACCAACAACAAGCCGAGCACGACAAACAGCGTTGAGTGAACCCGCGGCAATGTTGTCAACAAAACTACCAATGACAGAAAAATGTCAATAATATACCTTTCTGATAATAAAATGCATTGTTTTTTTAAAGGAATAATTAACTATGATTAATCAAAATTTTAAAATGTGATTAATCTGATTTAAATATGAATCATTTGACAGCACTAGAAAATATACAAATAAAAAAAAGGTAGTTAAAAAAAACACTACAAAACCACTACAATTGAAGCTCTATTACACTTTTAAACAAGTACCTTAAAAGTGCATTGTACTTCTCTGGTGGAGGGTCTGTCAAATGCTTTTCCCCTTGGAACTGGATATGAGAGCAGTGTGGTCACATTTTCAGTAGCCTACCCTCTGTATTAAAGTATTACATTTTCAAATAAAGTGTGAAGTGAATGAATAATGTATATAAAACTGATGCATTATTATTATTGATCTTAAAACGTGCAGATATAATTTTTTCATATTATTGCTTGGAGTTGTGTTTTGTTTGATTCACACGGTTAACACAAATCCTGCATATTTAGACTGAGTTCTTCTCTCAAACAGAAAACACTCTGCTCCACCTTGTGATGTCATGTGGTGATACGGTGTTTTAAAACTCCATACACCTTCACGTTTTACATCATTTCAGCCCTGGAATTGCCAATCTCCACTGAACAAAAAGTAAAAAGAAGCTGTCAACTTGAGCACAAGGTGGAACAGGGCATTTTGAGCTTCGGAGATGTAGATAGATAATAAAATGTTATTCAAACACATGTGAATGAAAGAAAATACAACTCAAGCTATGTTTTTGATGAGGTAACAACTCTGAGAACTGCTGATTTATAGTTGTAAATCTAAACGTAGTGTGTTATTCTAGTGCACATCAAGCTAAAACCAGGATTCAAAGCGGAAAACCCTCTCTTCTCTTGTCAGCGCGTCCACCCCACAGGTCAGCGAGGGCGGTGGGGCAGAGCGAGGGCAGTGGGGCAGGGCAAGGGGAGCATCCAGGAGCCGGAGGGGTGCCGGCGAGCGTGACGGGGCGGTGCACGGTTCTGATCCACGCTGCGATCCATCCGAGAGCAGAGCTGACAGGTGAGAGAGCCGGGCACCCCCGTGATGGAAGGGCAGCCGGGGCTCGGAGGGAAGCCTGGGGGAGGGGGGAGTGATGGAGGGAGAGTGGAGGGGTTCAGATTGTGTTTGATGGGGGAAAATCTGACAGGTCCTGAAAAAGAAAGGTTTTTTTTGTATGTGCGCTGGTTGGGCGGTATCTAAATTTTGATCAGCATTCTCAACATTTTACCGGGGTATTACCGTGACTAATTAAGAATTATTTTGTAGCTGCACCTAAACCATTCAGAAACAGAAGAGCAGCATTATGGTTACGGCCCCAGGCCTCCAGTTCTTTGATTTGTGTTGTCTGCTTTAATTTATTGTTTTGTCATTTGGGATTCTTGCTGTGTGAGCCCTGGTCCCTGGTTGGGGAACTTCAACCCTCGGTCACTCCCCCCTCACCTCCAGCCTCCTCCCCCTATTTAAGAACATTCTGCTCACCTGTTCGGGGCTGCAGGCCTTTGTGGCCAGTCTGACATTTTCTGTTCGTGTCTCATTAGTGTTAGTCTAACTTTGTGTGAGAGACACTAGTTTAGTTTGGTTTTGTGTCTTTTTAGTTGTCACTTGATTCTGTTTGTAGGTTTATGTGACTTTTGTTTAGGGACTTTTGTTTTGTTGTGTCCATTATTCTGTCACTTGTTTTGTTTTGTATAGACCTACGTGACCCGTTTAGGCACAAAACTCGTTATTTCAGTCCTGTCATTTTGTTTCTTAGTTTAGGTTATTTTCTGTACATATTTTAGCCTGTTTTGCTAAATTTACCTTGTACATTCCTTTTAATTAAATTACCTTATTTATTCCATTTTACATTGTTACTTCCCCGGTCCCTAGCAGAGCTCGGCGGTATCTAAATTTTGATCCCGTTAAACCGTCTCAGCGTTTTACCGGGGTATACGGTATTGCTGTGACTAATTAAGAATTATTTTGTAGCTGCACCTAAACCATTCAGAAACAGAAGAGCAGCTTTATATTTGAAGATGAGGCACAAGTTCTGATCAAACCAAATTTCACCAGCATGGATCTCCCTCCATTTAATGATCTTGGACACGTGGAAGGAATACTTTGGGGATCTCCTCAATCCCACCGTCACGTCCTCCGAAGAGGAGGCTGAGGCTGGGGACCCAGAGGTTGACTCATCCATCACCCTGGCCGAAGTCACTGAGGTGGTCGGAAAGCTCCTTGGCGGCAAGGCTCCGGGGGTGGATGAGATCCATCCTGAGTACCTTAAGTCTCTGGGTGTTGTGGGGCTGTCTTGGCTGACACGTCTCTACGACATCGCGTGGCGGTCGGGAACAGTACCTCTGGACTGGCAGATCGGGGTGGTGGTCCCTCTGTATAAAAAGGGGGACCAGAGGGTGTGTTCCAACTACAGGGGAATCACACTCCTCAGCCTCCCCGGTAAAGTCTATGCCAGGGTACTGGAGAGGAGAGCTCGGCCCATAGTCGAACCTCGGATTCAAGAGGAGCAGTGTGGTTTTCGGCCTGGTCGTGGAACACTGGACCAGCTCTACACCCTCCATCGGGTGCTCGAGGGTTCATGGGAGTTTGCCCAACCAGTCCACATGTGTTTTGTGGACTTGGAGAAGGCATTCGACTGTGTCCCTGTGGGGGGTGCTCCGGGAGTATGGGGTCTGGGGCCCTTTGCTAAGGGCTGTCCGGTCCCTGTATGACTGGAGCAGGAGCTGTGTTCGCATTGCCGGCAGTAAGTCAGACCTGTTCCCGGTGCATGTCGGACTCCGCCAGGGCTGCCCTTTGTCACCGGTTCTGTTCATTGTATTTATGGACAGAATTTCTAGGCGCAGCCAGGGGCCGGAGGGGGTCCGGTTTGGGAACCACAGGATTTCATCGCTGCTTTTTGCGGATGATGTTGTCCTGTTGGCTTCATCGAACCAGAACCTGCAGTGTGCACTGGGGCGGTTTGCAGCCAAGTGTGAAGCAGCTGGGATGAGAATCAGCTGTTCCAAATCCGAGGCCATGGTTCTCGACCGGAAAAAGGTGGATTGCCCTCTCCGGGTGGGTGGGGAGTCTTTGCCTCAAGTGGAGGAGTTCAAGTATCTCGGGGTCTTGTTCACGAGTGAGGGGTGGATGGAGCGTGAGATCGACAGGCGGATCGGTGCAACGTTGGCAGTGATGCGGTCGCTGCATCGGACCGTTGTGGTGAAGAGGAGCTGAGCCGAAAGGCGAAGCTCTCGATTTACCTCAATCTACGTTCCTCCCCTCACCTATGGTCATGAGCTCTGGGTAATGACCGAAAGGACAAGATCGCGGATACAAGCGGCTGAAATGAGTTTCCTCCACAGAGTGGCTGGGCACTCCCTTAGAAATAGGGTGAGGAGCTCGGTCACATGGGAGGAGCTCGGAGTAGAGTCGTTGCTCCTCCACGTCGAGAGGAGCCAGCTGAGGTGGCTCGGGCATCTGGTCCAGATGCCTCCTGGACGCCTCCCTCGGGAGGTGTTCTGGGCATGTCCCACCAGTAGGAGGCCCCGGGGAAGACCCAGGACACGCTGGAGGGACTATGTCTCTCAGCCTGGGAACGCCTCGGGGTCCGTCCGGAGGAGCTGGAGGAAGTGGCTGGGGAATAGGAAGCTTGGGAGCTCCTGCTTAGACTGCTGCCCCCGCGACCCGGCCCCGGATAAGCGGAAGAAGATGGACGGATGGATGGATGGACACGCCAAGACAAGAAAAGCGCAGAAGAGGCAGATTCAGAATAAAAAGTAAAAGACGACAGTCCATGGCGTGTGATATTTCCCCGCGCTCTCGACACTTGCGACACTCGACACTCTCCATCACAAATTTTTGGGCTCAACATCACACACGAGAGAGCAAAGGGGAGAAAGTCGGCCCTGTGCCCTGTGTCTGAAGCGACTGTGGTGGGATCTCTGGCCTGACGCAGGGTTGTAGCTTCGTCAACATTTGCGTCTCTCCCCTGTCATTCAACCTGAAGCCAAAATGCTCCTAATATTATATTAGGTCCTTATGTGCTGCAGATTATTTTAATGATGTAATGAAACTGATACCGTTGCTACATGCTCTTGGTCGGTTGCATCTGTAACGAAGAAAATTTCCCCTCGGGGATGAATAAAAGTAATTCTGATTCTTTTTGATACCTCAGTATTACCGCCCAACGCTAATGTGCGCTTTTGCATCGAATATTATAAAATGACTGGAGGAGGTGTGTGATTAGAAGTGGTGTTTTTATATTTTATATCATTTTAAATTCTCTTTACTGTTCATAAGTTTCAATTTCCTGTTTTAAAGGCGTTAATTTTGTCCCTCGGCCTCCACTGGCCCTACGAGACAATCCTCAGAAGTTGGCCTATTTTTTTAAATTACTTTTTGGCAAATAATAACCTGTCTGAATCTTGTATTTTCAATTAAAAATTATATTTATGAGGTATTTAATCTTTCTATTTTACTTTAATTCTATAACGTCTTTAAATTTGCCCCAAATGGCATTTGTTAGAATAGCAGCCACTGCACTCGTCTCCCTAAAAAGTTTAGATAGTCCAATATTATTTCATTCTTAACTTATCAGACTACATTAATGTGTATATGTCAATAAAATGTTGAATTTCAATTCATTTATTTATATTTTAAATGTTTTTATATAAGCCTTTAGGCTAAGAGGGTTAAAAATAACCGTGAAGGTGGTTTGATTTTTAATTCTTTTTTCTTCGGCTCTTCGAGCTTTGACCTAACCTCCTGAGTTAGTTTGTAAGGCTGCTCGCAGACAAATCTTGAGTAGTCCACACAAGACTTTTTAAATTATTATCATGGAGAATATAAATGAAACTACCCTGACAAGGATTAGATCCAGCACAGAGGAGCGCTCTCCTCTCAATGGTTCTAGCCCCCAAATCCCGACGGATCAGGTCTAGCCCCTGGTGCTTTTCTACTGGGACCTATTTGCAGCGCTCACAGAAGAAGAGTCCATAGATGTCCTGACAGAAATGTTGCTGAAGGTGACTGCTACCATCACCATCCTGATCCTGAATGCCTTCAGGAACATGGTATTAGAGGGAAGCACGCGAGAGCACCGCTGGTGTCTGAGCAGGCAGTCGGAAGCGCACTTCCGACAGATAAACCTCAGTAAGAGTTTCCAGTCAGTGGTGGGGGACCCTCATAAGTCCATTAACTCTCTCTGCAAAGGGCTGATTGCAGAGGTGATGAGCCACGTCAACTCTGTCCTGGACCACTGTTGAGTGCAGGACAAGCACATGGTGGTGCCTGAGGAAGAGCAGACACTGACGGTCTACAAACCCCCGAAAAAGCCCTTGAAACGCCTGGTCTACCACACTAGAAAAATGCTGTGCTTTTTCAAGAACAGAATGAGGCAGGGATGTGGGGGATGTCTCCCAACTAAAGAGCCATCTACATTGCCTTAACCCCAGGAGGAGGTTCCTCAGAGAGAACTCGAGGTAATTACAGAGGTACAACAGGAAGCCCCCAGCAGCACCAGGCTCTCCAACCCCAGCATCCAAGAGGCCACAAATGAGGTGAGGGAAATCCTGCTGACCGAAGCCTTGGTGATGGTGAGCAAAGAAGAGGAGAGAAGAGTGAGCGACGCAAGCCTCTGGTCAGCCTCTTCCATCGTCACCATCATCAGAGAGGAGCTCAGCCACATGGAGACTGAGTCCAGAGGGTCTCTCGTCATCATAGAGCAAGGTGGCCTCTGCTTAACTCGCTGTCACGGTCTGAATGGTTGAGAAGATCAAGGCTTTCTTCACCTTGTGCTATGCCAAATTAGCCCTCTGTGATGTACTGAGACGCCTCTGCACCTGCCAGTCTCCCTCTCCCCAGCTCCAGCAGTATGCCCCCCTCAGCTGCAGATGTATGACCCGCCCTCTTTCATCAATCCACTAACCAGGAATATAGGGCGACTCCAGAAGTGCGGCTGTATCTTCAGCCTTCTCAGGCCACTCTGGAGCATGTGGTGCCCTCAGAGAGAAATCTCCAGTGCCTGCTCCAGATGTGCCCATGGCCCCTACCTCTGAGAGGCTGGACCCCCAGCCTGGGCTGTGGAGCAGAGATGACTGCAATGCCTTGGTCAGTGAGGTCGTCAAGAAGATCTTCCAGGCAGAATTGCACCCGCTCAGTGCCCCTCTGTCCCAGGACCTGCTGGCACAGCTGGAGGATCAGGTGCCAGATTGGAATGTTTGTGAAGTCGAGCAAATATAAAAAAGCGGCTTCAGCTGTGTACAAAGACCTTTGGAAAGGCAAAAAGAAGTACCATGTGAGCCATGCTGCTGTGGCCCAGAAAGGCTTCAGCTCCACGGTCCTGGAGGCAGGGCTCTATGCTAAGTTTTTTTTCAGGAGCACACGGGGCCCCTAAGTAAAAAAATTTAAGGGCACAGAAAAAAAATGGGGGCACAAATAGGTTTTTGTTTTGAACATTTATTACAGTGCAGAACTCGTACACACCAACTTATTTGAATGAATTTTATACAAAAAACAAACAAAAGGATTATAACTGTACTTTTCCAGCATGATCTCAATGTTTTTTTTTTGTTTTAAAAAAAATAAATCTATCTCCATTTTATCTGATTAATATTCATTTAGACTTAAAATAAGCCAAGCAATCTGTATTGCACTTAAACACTCTGCACTCCTTTTTGGACCCTCACCCACAGTTTGAGAACCTCTTCTTCAAGAGAACTTCCACTGGCACTTTACAGAAAACTGCTTCGAAGTGAAAAAAGTGTGTATAGGATTTTTAAACCTGTATTTTCACATTTCTAACTGGAGTTGCATTCTCTTGTTTTCAAATGGTATTTTGCCTCTGCACATTTACTAAACCAAACGCACATTGTGACAAACTGATTAATTTAGCATTTTATTAGGCAAACTTCAGTCCACATGTCACTTGCTCTGTGCCGTAGCTCTGCTCTGTGTGGACACTGACATAAAATTAGTTTTTGCTTTGCGTTTCATCCTGCTCTTCTAATCAGCTCATTGAGGAGGAGCCTCTGTGCGCTATACGTGGGGAGGAGAGAGCGGAGTTTGTTCGTATGAGTGATATCGGCGCACACGCGGGGCTCGTATGCTGGGGTCGGACGTGGTCGGAGGTGTCGTGCTTGGGCTCGGTTCGGTTACACTCGCTCTGGGCATGTGTGCTGCGCTTTAGGGGCGATCCAGGCTTGGGCGCGGTTCTGAAGTCCTAGTGTGAGTGCGCCCCTAATGTTTGATACATAAAGAACGTTTAACTCGTCACGTTACGTCTGTGCGCAGTTCTCCTTATTGTGGCTGCAGAAGCACTCGCACTGGTGCGACTGTTTTGTTTTCCTCGTTCGCACGACAAAATATTTACTTGCAAATGCGAGTGAAATGGGCGCACTGTAGAGCCCTGCCTGGAGGCCATCCACTCTAACCTGGTGGTGCCTCAGAAGAAGAAACACACTGAAATGCATACTTGACTCTTTCCTGTACTCGGTGTGCAGATGCTTTGATGAGTGCTAAACCAACCATCTGGAGACTCTGGGACCCTATGTGATCTTTAGACCAAGCTTTTTTGGTGCTCTTCTTGTTTGATTGTGTGGACCAACATCTTGTCCTGTGTTTGTAGAAAAACACAGACACAAAAGAACTGTGTTAAGCCACAGATTCCTGGTTCTGTTTCTAGGACTACAACTGTCAGTCACTTTTTCACCACATCATAATTTCACCATTTAGGATGGAGGCTCACATTAGATGCAGCTAACATAATTGAATTCATAGTCTTTCCACATACAATTAAACAGTTTCCTCTTTCCCTTTAAACCAGCAGCAGATCTCAGAACACCTGCATTCATTCTTATCAGGGAGGTTTAATCAAAATGAATTTGAATAAACGGACACCATGATAATACTGTGAAAGAGATAGTGTTGTGTAATTTAGATGTTCATATCATTATTATATTTTTGTAGTTTTTATCTAGGCTGTCAGATCAGATCAATTTTAGAGCTATGAGCAACAGAAATACTAATGAAAACATAGATTTAATAATACAATACTACTCGTATTCATGTGTTAATAATAATAATAATAAAAATAAAAATAAAAATAAAAATAATCCACAGATATTTTGCCATAAAATAGCATTAACCAGAAGTGATGTTTACCCGACATTGCAGCACGTCCGGGCGTTGTGAAAAAGGTCTCTTGTACTAAAAGCTGCTATATAGTTATAATCTATAATACCCATGGATCTTTATGTTATAATTTGGTATAATTTTAAATCACAATATTCATCTAAAGTGACTTAATAAAGGAAACAAGTCAACTGAAAAACATGGTGCCCAGTGGGAGCTGATTTTACGTTGAGCTTCATCACAACAAAGAGACAATCTTGTGCATCATTCTACTGTTTTTGTTTGTTTTTTGAACTGACCAAAGTAGCAGCAAACAGTTACAACAATCATATCTTTTGATTTGGATAAAGTCCTCAAAATGTTCCATATAACAGTAAGCTTAAATCCACAAATACCAATGTCATTACTTTGCCTATAAATACATTGTGGTTAAAGATTGGACGTGCGTTCCAGTTGTCAAGTTAGAAAAACAATGACCAGTTAATAAAAAAAAGTGCTCAAATGATTCAAAATGTAGAGCCAGTTAAGTTAAAATTGTATAACCCAGTCTTTGTTACTACATTAACAGTCAATAAACCAACAGTGGAGAGTGAATTTCTGCTTTTGTTCACGTTAGCTACGTGTACACGTTGGCAACAGCATGACGTAGCATTACAGCACATTTATAACTGCAGAGGCCAAAACCAGTTAATATCTCTACACTTCAAACCAGCATAGCAAATATTTAAGAATGTCCACCCTGCCTGTTTTTAATGTTTTATACTTTTACAAAAGAACCAAAATTTTTTCTTTAAAATCTGTGTGTGATTTTACACAAATTAACTCTGGATCAACACAAGAATTAGCACAGAAGCCGAGCAGGGAACAAGACAGAGATTTGTGCACAAAAGAGGACAAATAACAATTTGTTATAACAGCTAATTATTTTAATGCAACATTTTATTTAGAATTTCACAATAGACTCTGTATAGAAGCACATTAGCAACCTCACTGCCTCAAAGCTAACAATCACATTTATTAAAATAGGAAAACAAAAAATAGACATGTTAAAATTCTAATTAATCAAAATAAACACTACCCAAGTGTTTCTACATGTAGAATACTTAAGTTGTGGTGTTGTTTTAATATTTATTATGCCTCAAAATTAATCGTAGCTTTAGAAGAAGTGAGACACAAACGTCTCTCTTGTCCTGTACTGAGCTATTCATTTGATTTGTGTACTTTTGAACATGTTGTGACATCCATGTGTAACCCGGGTCATTTTCAGGGTTCATCGTCTCTACCTGAGTGTATGCCGAAACCTTGCGGTACTTCAAACTGTTCTTGCGGGAGTTCCCATGCGATCTCTGCAGGTTTACTTCCTGGTGCGCTCCACATACGGTGTTGTGTGTGGTGACGTCTAATCGGAGCTGCTACTAAGGCGCCTCTGCCCTTGTCCAAATACGACATTGTCATCATTGTGTATATGAAAACAAAGAGGGAACTGGCCAGGATCCATCATCCATTTCCATCCATTCATCCGTCTGTCCACTCCATGGTCTGATCCGATGGCAAGCTGCCCAAGTCTATGAACTTAAAGAACAATTACAACAACCCCCAACCTTCTACAGTACGTTAGGAGGCGCAGTAGTAACACAACATTGCAATAACCATAAATTACTTGGTAAAACCCACTCATTACATCACTGTACGAACAATATAAACTATTCCTATCTCTACAGTACAGAACTGGACTGTGTGAATCACGAAACGGCAACATGCTGTTGATTTGGTTTATTCTGTATATATTGTATATATTGTAAATATTCTATTTGTCCATCCCCTTCAATACAACTCACATCCTGCACCATATTACTTTCTCCTGGTTTTGTGTTTTAAACTTCGTTTAACTTCCCTCCCTGAGCCGAAGCAGATCTTCTGTCCCTAGCCTACACTTCAACTCATAGTAGTACATAGAAGTCACTAATCATATATGCTACACATGCACAACTCCCTTGTCTTTAAATACGTATTAATTTGAGCATGACTCAACAAAACCCCCATAGATATACAACTGGATGTAGTGACGTTAACTGTGTTTTCCGTGGATGTCATTGCTCTGTCTGGAATGTTCCACAGTACGACATTAAACCGCACTTACCTTACTCATTTATTCAATTATAGGTGGTTACCAAGAAAAGCAAGTATTCTAAGTGAGCAGCCTCTCCACAGATCTGACCTGTAACTTGGTCTGTTTTTATCTCCATGAAGATAGAAAGGTGACGAAGACGAAAGCAATAACATCACGATGGAGAAAAGCAATTACCGTATTTTCTGGACTATAAGCCACAATTTTTTTCCCAGGGTCTGAACCATGCGGCTTTTACAAAGGTGCGGCTATTCTGTGGATTTTTCTTCCACCGCTAGGGGCGCTCTAACCGGAATTTCAAAATCAAGATAGACGGAAAATGAATGCAAAGAAGAATACGCTACTTTTTATTTAGCAGATATAACACGCAGTGTTGCCAACTCTCCAGTAAGAAAAGTAGCTATTGGCTGCCCTAAAAGTCGCTAGATGACGTCACCGACTATTTTGCACAACAATTTTTCAACCAACCTTTGAAATCGGGGTTTGATTCCCATTCCTTCCTGGATTTTTGTGTATACAGCTTAGACTGAGACATTTTTAGCTAAAGCTAGCAAAGTGTAGGGGCTAAGGCACACGGTGGACGAGGTGGGCGACCTGGTCCCAATGAGGTTTTTGCGAGTGATATGCAACTAAATATTTAGATAAATCCCGCCCGCTCTGTGAAAAGAGGCGGGATCCTTCATGGCGGCACCGCACCGCGCGTTTTCATTTGCACTTTGGATGCGGAGAGGCGTAGAGCAGAGGTCCGCTCTGCTCTGTCTGCAGCTGCCGCGGGAGGAGGGAGCTGAATGTTTCTGACCGCGTGTGACTGCTGAAGGAAAAAACCTGTGTCCTATGCAGCTTGTCTTTCGTGCGTGTTCAGTATCGAGGAAAGACGACCAAGATTCAAGATACAAGGCCGTGCTGTAGAGCGGGACCCAACACAAAACCCAACACAACACAGTGCGGCGCGGGACACATTCTGAAAGCTTATTGGGGGTGTGGGCGGGAGTGCGACCGCATGACCGCACGACGCGGGAGCGGGACTGAAGAATGCGGGAGCGGGACTGAAGAATGCGGGAGCGGGCGGGTGGCAGACCTCTATCTACCATGCTGCTACACGTAAGCTTGGGTCAATGGTTTCAGCGAAGATGATTAAAGTGACTTGTGGTTTCACTGCACAGGAGAAATTAAGCTAATCAATTACCTGTTCTTTTCTGTTTTTGACCTCGTTTTAATCAGCACAGTTGCTGCCGTGTTAAAAGGCACTGTTCAGAAAGAATCTGTTCAGATACATAAATGTACATTTACAGTACAAAATCATTCGGTATATGCAGTAAATATCTCATTTTTCAACATGGATATCAGCGGCTTGTATATCTTTTAAAAAAAAACATTTTTTAAAATAGAGTGGATGCGGCTTATATACTGGTGCGCTTTATAGTCCAGAAAATACAGTAGACAAAAAAAAGCTACACAATGCACCTTTAAATGAGTTCTCACAGTAGCTTCTGCCACGTAAATAAATAGTAAAAGAACCGGTCTTTTGAACCGCTCTTTGACACGAACAGATCCAAAAGATTCACAAACGAGCCTAAAGTCTAGGGTGGCCAGATTTTCAAAATTCTTAACTGGGACAAACCCGGGTTGGGATGGTTGGTATAAATAAAATAGTGAAAAGAGTGTGTAAGATTGTGTATTCTCATGTCAGTCATAATCTGAAGGTCTTTTTTTTTTTTTTTTTTGCTTTATGGTCATTTACAAACACAGTTTTCTGTTTTTTGGCTAAACAAATGTCAATTTATGCGGATCAGATCAGTAAAAAATTGTGATGGTCCTGTTTTAGTCCTGGTTTAGTCTAGTTTAGTACTAGTTTAGACCAGATGTAGTCCTGGTTTAGTCTTAGTTTAGTCCTGGTTTAGACCTGATGTGGTCCTGGTTTAGATCTGTTGTAGTCCTGGTTTAGACATGATGTAGTCCTGGTTTAGTCTTGGTTTAGTCCTGTTTAGATCTTAGTCGGAAATAGGGACACCAGGGACATTTCTTGAAAACCAGTTTTGTATAAATCTGCTGGGACAGGGGACACAGGGTTCAAAACTGGGACTGTCCCGGGTAAACTGGGACGTCTGATTCCATCACTACAAAAACAGGGAAAACCTGAAGCGGACAGAGAGGACGCACATGGGTTAACAGATGCGGGGCAGTGTAAACCAATAAAATGCCTGGTGTGCTGTGGGGTTAGTGAGCTGTGCCGTGCTGATCCGGTATGACCCTCTGATGGAGCCATATGCCGATGCAATGATACGTGCTAAATGAATCTGTTTTTACAATATGTGCACGTTTAGCATAAAGCACATGGGTTTGCAGCGGTCATATGGAGTCCTCAAACGCTTTTAAAACGACAACTGCAGGAACTATGGTTAGTACAGTAACGTAATACACAAATACACTTGAAATATTATTCCTGAGTCCAAGCCCTTAAGCCCAGGATTAGTTTTACCTGGGGTCCCCTGGTACATTGGTGACCCCATGTAAAAAAAAAAAAAGTCTTTTCTGCAGTCTCAGAACTACCACTCAAAACCTCTTCTAGTGGAGTTGCCCTCTCCTGAAGGTGACCACACTTTAATAATATGTGTTCTGAGGCTTCACATAGTCCAATGGTGTCTTCCATGGTCAGTGAGGTGACTGATTTTGGGCTCCACTTCAATCTTTGCACTTTCTGTCTATATTAATGCAGGGATTTGTCTTTTCAGACAAACATCCAGACAAACACATTTTTGACTAACAAAACACACAAAAAATTGTGCTCATTTCACTTCACCAAACAAGTCTAACGCCTCTTGTTGCCCCTATTGACCCGCAGTTGTCTTCATAGTCCTTGCTATGACCTTCAATTCCTTATAGGACCTTGTTGTTTGTTTTTTCGTCTCCCTTTTTTTTTTGGTGACATTTATGGTTCCATCCTTCTTTATTTCTTCAATATATATTCGTCTTACTGCAGCATGATTGTTGTGTCTGGGGAAGAGCATACCTCCAACCACCAGCTCCATGATGACGCAGACAATGGACCACATATCTATGGCCTCATCATACATTCCCAACAGTGTGCAGTGTGTACGTGAGCCAGCACTACGACTCCAAGCTGGATCTGGGACACATGCTGAGCCAGAACAAAGTCAATGATCTTGATCTGCAGAGGTCTGGAAACTGTGTCCATCATAATAATGCTGTCGTGCTTAAGGTCCATGTGCATGATGCCCACACTCTTCAGGAAGGACAGAGCCATGTTCACTTTATCTATTAAGGTTTGGAGACCGAGTCCACCAACATGATGTTATCGGGGTTCAGGTCAGTGTGCACGATCCCCACACGCTTTAGAAAGGACAAAGCCGTGCCCATCTGCAAGTGCAGGAGCTCTGGTTAGTACAGCAACTTACAAATACACTTCTGCACTCTCATTTATAAATAATAAATAATAATAATACATTTTATTTAGATTGCACTTTACATAAAATAATCTCAAAGTGCCACAAGTTAACAGAAACAGTGAATAAAAGTGCTATCAGTGTAAAGGTTCATGAAACTAAAAGCTAAAACCATTTCAGCACACAACATAAAACCAATAAAACAATTTACAATAAGCTTTGGTAAAAAGATATCTTTTAATATTTTGTTTAAAAGCAGAAACAGACTGCGAGGCTCTCAGGTGGTCGGGGAGTGAATTCAGAGCCTTGGAGCAGCAGCAGAGATGGTGCAGGGTTTGGTGGAGTGTTTGTGGATCCACAACCGAATATTTACAACAATAAAACCAGTGAAACTTGTATGTAGAAATATGAAGTCATTCTTGAGTGAAATCCTAACCCTTGTAGTAGTCCAATTGCGTCTTCCATGGTCAGTGAGGTGATTTTTGACTTCTTTTCTTCAGTGTCTATATTAATGCAGACAAATATTCAGATAAACACATTTTATCCAATAAAACACTTCACTGTCGGGAGAGCGAGAGGCTGCTACGTCTGCACACGCCACTATTTCTTGGAGAAGTTTCAATTTATAAGTTTAGAAGCTGCTCTCTGGACCTTCACTCCTGGGCAGCTTTCACAGATTCCAGGTTCATATCTTCTCCTCAACCCACTGTCTCTGCTGCGAGACCTGCCCTGTGGAAAAAATCTTCTATCTCAACCTGAAAGGCCTTGGTGAACGCGCATAGGTTTTTGTCCATTTGTTTCCATTTTCTTGCTATTGTCAAAGGGATGTAGCTAAATTTCAAATGCTGATTGCTTGGTGAGTTGAGTTATTTGGGTTCATTTGAATTTAAGTATTTGAAGATTTAGAAGGCACAACATATAGTCTCCATACTCACAGACCATTTACATTTAACAACGAAAGAAAAAAACAAAATAAAGAGAACAAATTGCTAATAAAAACATTCAGTGTTCAAAAAAGGAGTAGGAAGAAGTGTATCTTATTTTAATCCTACCCCTGCAATTTACAATATTTCCTCTCCATGATATTCAGTCGTAAAGTACATTATAGTGTCGCTTTACATTATTTGACATGAGTTACATTAGACAGAAAAAATAAAACAAACAATAAGCACATACACATTACAAACAGACACAGATTTATAATATCCATCCATCCATCCATCCATCTTCTCCCGCTTAATCCGGCTGGGTCGCGGGGGCAGTTTGCTGCCCAAATACTCATAGCACCTGACCCCCCCCATGAACCCCTCTGCAGGTGGTGAGCCCACAGGAGGGTGGACATCATGGTCCTTGATGTTAGTTCATAGGGGTGATTTATAATATATTATCAATAATAACTTTTAATAACAATTCATGAATCTCTGCTTCCCTGGTGATAAAAGTTTCCTTTGCAAATAAAAAAAAAAGATCAATATTTGCACATTTTATTCTCTAAGTCCATTCCATAAATGTACTCCACTTATATCCAAACTCATTTGTCAAACTTTTGTTCTTTTTAAAAATTGAACTCGCCCCCCTTGTCTCTCTTTGAATATATTTCAAATGTTTCCTGGTACTAAATTCTACCTCGCTTTATACATTATCAGAGCAGTTTTGTATTTTACTAAATCAAATAACTTTAAGCGCTTTGTGTTGCATTTTTTTGTATGAAAAGTGCTCTATAAATAAAGTTTGATTGACTGATTGATTGACTTTTGCCTTTAAAAATAGTGAATTTGTATGTTCTCTAAATTTTACATTGTACACAATTCACAGAGCTCTTTTGTGTAATATAAAAAGTGGCTTTAGGGTGGTTTTGTATGTATTTCCCCACAGGAAAATAGATATGGTAAGCCTAAAGAAGAATATAAAGTGGTGTATATGAGTGTGTGTGAGTGGTTCCTTGATTTAAAGTGCTTTGAGCGCCTTGAAGGTAAAAACGAGCTAAAATAACACAAACATGGGTCCATTTTCCATCTGCTGCCAGTCTGCTTTGTTTTATCATATAGCGTTATAAAAAGAGTTTTTTCACTTCACCCTAGTAAACAGGGAGGCCTTGTCTTTTAAGAAACAACTAAACACTTTACATTCAACATAAAAGCTCCAGCATTTACAATGTACAGAAAGAGTTTTACTGTACAAAGGTTGGACGACACACGTGATGTGGTGTTATATGATGTTCAAAATGAGTTATAAGAGAAACTAAAATAGAAAGTTACGTACTACACATTTAAACTGGCACTAAACTCCTTGTCTTGGCATAACCTTGAGTATCTTTATTTACCCAGAACTCGATGATGACCAAAGTTATTTTAAAGGCACAGACTCGCGGGGGGTGGGTGACCGCACGGCTGTGACAGGGGCAGGTGTCGCGGGTGCCCTCCGTCCGGCTGCCCCGTCCTCGTCTGGCTGGGTCAGGTGGACGGAGGGTGCGAAAGCGGGGTGAGGAGCAGGTGGAGACGGGACGCGAACCACCTGGACTCCCCTCCCTCCGCCCTCGCGCACAGCTTGTAGAGGTTCTGACCCGCCGAGGTATATTCAAACTCGACCGAGCAGCCAGCCGGGCCCCTGGGTGCTCCCCTGTCAGGCTCGAGACAGGCGGGGGTGGGCGAGGTGGAGGTTGGTTGAGTGGGTGGGGGGTAAGAGTAAACAACAGCACCTTTTGTACCACATCTGTCGGTATGGTGGTGTCCTACGGCTCGTGACAGTTTTGGTTCAGAGATAATGAGTTGCCCCCTTATGTACAAGGAAGGGTAAAGACACCGGGAGGGAGCTGGTGATGTGGTAAGTGGTTTCGGACAGCGTGCCAAGTCAGGTGTAAAAGGTCTAATGACTATGCAAAACGTGGTTCTCTAAAGGGCCCACATTACGCTATCTTCTGATCTTTTTTATAACGCTGTTTTCCCATCGCAAACAGACCTGGAGTTGCGTTTATTTCATTCGGAAACCACTCCACACACCTTCGATTTGGAAGGTTTCAATTTTGGAATTCCCTTTTTATACTAAACTAAAGGCTGCTACACACTAGAGGATTTTTCAGGCTTAAACGATTTTTAAATGTGTGACAAAATGCACACACCACAGACACAAGGAGAAACTATGAGAAATTATGAGACTTAAAATCTCCGATCTCACAGACTGCAGTGGGATCTGTGTGTGGACCACAGGATATAAAGCTGTGAGCGCGATGGCGTCAGCTGTTTCCTGTCTACAGTAAAACCACTCACTCTGAGACTCTGAAGTGTTCAAAGATCAGAGCTCTGCACTTCCAGTTTAGACACAAGTCCATCCATCCATCCATCCATCTTCTCCCGCTTAATCCGGCTGGGTCGCGGGGGCAGCGTGCTGCCCAATACTCATAGCACCTGACCCCCCCATGAACCGCTCTGCAGGTGGTGAGCCCACAGGAGGGTGGACATTATGGTCCTTGATGTTAGTTCATAGGGGTGCGGGCATGTTTTGGGTTGATGGGGGAAACCGGAGTGCCCGGAGGAAACCCATCCAGACACGGGGAGGAACATGCAAACTCCACACAGAAAGGCCCGGGCGACCCGGAGATCGAACCCGCAACCTTCTTGCTGTGAGGCCTGAGTGTTGCCACTCAGCCACCGTGCCGCCGAGACACAAGTCCAAATTTTATTATTATTTTTTGTGAAATTTGGAGCAATACTTCAGATACAGGATTTTTAAGGCAGAAAAGAGGAGATAAAGTCCACAGGAAGTAGAGTCTCTATGGCTAATCTGCAGCTTTATGATTCGTGCACTGTATGGACATAAACAAACACATGCGCGGAACAACTTTCGTGTTTTACTTTCAAAGAACGCTTCAAACTGGATTAATAGTGCAGTTTTATGGACTGGAGTCATTATTTGCATAGGAAAATTTCTGTGGATAATGTGGATGAGACGCTGTACTTTAAATGTTCCACTTTACGTTAGGTGAGGAATAAAGTCTTTATTTTCTCTATATCCTGAGTTTGTTTGTTGCGTCTCTGTGTCCGTCGCTCCTCTGCCCCTGACGCTCTGTTTTATCGTCTGTTTCCGTCGCGTTGTTGATGTGTGGTGGTTCTGATCTGACACTGACTCCACACATGAGGAGCAGCGGCTTCAAAATCGCACACGAAGACAAAAAGTCGGGTCATGCCTCCCCGAACTCGGGAAAAAGAAATCACAGCCAAAATCGGGCAAATTCTCATGTAGTGTTTGGCGGCCGTAAAGGTAAAAAGTTAGCTGTTAAATGTGTATGATGTAACTTTTCTGGTAGATGGTCTGTCACTTGCTTGTTTTTATGGATATATGCTTGTAATGTTCCACAGTATGGCATTAAACAGCTCTACCTTACATTCATTCAGTTATAGATGGTTTTATAGCTAAAATTTACCTTGAAAAACAACATTCTGACTGTGAGCGGGGTCGCCTCTCCACAGATCTGACCTGTAACTTGGTCTGGTTTGGTCTCCGTGAAGATAGAAAAGTTTAATGCCCTATTGTGAAACATTCCAGACAAAGCAATAACATCTCCATGGTGAAAAGCTTATGACGGACCCTCCAACAGAAAAGTTACACAGTGCAGCTTTGACTTGAAAGCTACCACTACATGACATCACAAGGTGGAACAGAGCATTTTGCAGCTGTAGACAGACTAATAATGCAGGATGACAGCTTTTTTCCACCTTCAAGTGTCAAAGCACTTTACATCAAGGAACCACTCACCCGGTCACACACACATACGCCATACACCAGTGTACACAGACACTGGGGGCGTAGTGGGTTAAGTGTCTTGCTCGAGGACACAATGGCAGCGTTCATCAGATGTTTTTGATGAGGAAACAACATTATAACATGGCGTAAAGCTCGAAAAAGAATTAATTTTGCGTAATATAGGCCCTCTCATCTTGCAGTGGTCATGCTCGGGGAGGCGGGACTACGTGTATGTCTATGGAGGAATGTTGAGCAGTTGCCATGGTGACACAGTCCACTGATTAGCGAGCTCACCCTGATGAGTTTTTAAATTGTCTGAAAATATACAAAACGCTTTTAAAGGGGAACTCCGGCACATTTGAAGCTAAAGTCCGTTGCTAGAGGTGGTGGAATTCTGTCAGAAGCCAAAAAACGGCACAGATCAGTGTTTCCTCGGTGGAGATCTCACTGTGGCAGTGAGTCTGTCAAGGCAACAAACTAGTGTAGTGATGGGGGCAAGTTCTTAACTTCCACGTAAAACACCAACTTGCTTCACACTGAAGAAGCTTAACACCACTTTAACCCATCTTACAACAGCCACGAGTCTAACAAACAAAACGCTCTGCCTGGTTCACTCATTAGTGTCTGGAAACGTTAGAAAACAACTTTACAAGCAGTCTTAGCCTTACCTTTGTCGATTTCCCACTGCACAGGCCAAAGCCCAAAAGACTCGATCACCGATGTCATTTCTAATCCCATTTATTTACGAGTGAATTATATTTTTTGAAAAACGCTAAAAAAATAACAACATCTTTCAACATCTTTCAGTTTCTCTTCTTCTTCATCGTCAGTAGTCGATTCTCACTTGTTGCTTCTGGTGGCTACTAGCCACTCGCTGCCGCCGGAGTCATTAGTTGAGTCATTTAGGCTAAACGGTAAGGCTAAATCTTCTTAAAAAATGGTTTAATAATGTTTCCAGACACTAATGAATGAACCAGGCAGAGCGTTTTGTTTGTTAGACTCGTGGCTGTTGTAAGATGGGTTAAAATGGTGTTAAGCTTCTTCAGTATGCTAATAATTTTACGTGGAAGTTAAGAACTTGCCCCCATCACTACACTAGTTTGTTGCCTTGACAGACTCACTGCCACAGTGAGATCTCCGCCGAGGCAACACTGATCTGTGCTGTTTTTTGGCTTCTGACAGAATTCCACCACCTCTAGCAACGGACTTTAGCTTCAAAAGTGCTGGAGTTCTCCTTTAAACAACACATTTTCAGTAGCCTCTGCATTAAAGTCTAATGTGAATAACCAAGCTTCAGACAGAGCAGTCCTTCTAGTTAGCCTCTAGTTAAATCTCGGTCTTAAAAAGGTGAAAAAACTCTCCAAATTTTGAAGCGGTCCACTTAACCGAGCATCCTAATTATTCACCACAATGAGTTTATAATGAGCAATTTATGCAAGTTTCAGAAACCAGAGCCAACTAGCATGCAAACGCGCTCTTTCTACTTATTAGGCAAACTCATTTTGACCTCAAGAACAGCTCATACGATATATATATTTGTACTGTGGCTAGAAATTTAGCTCAAAATGTGTAAAAAATGTGCTTTAAGGTAGCGTCATGCTGTCTTAAAAACTATTATTTTTATTTCCTCTTCTCACTTGTCACGGCTTGACTCATCTCGGCCTATAGGGGACCGTGCGCACTTCCTGTCAGCGCTAAGTCGACAGGTGCTAACCGCTAACACCACGCTAATATCCTCATGCATATTTATGAAGCTCCCCTCCCTTTAATACGCCCCTCGTTACTGTCGTGGCTGCCAAATGTTGACGCCGATTTCCCTTCTAAAAAGCGCATAAATAAACCGTCTTTTGACCTGCTTAAGCGTCGCGTTCTCCGAGATGCTTTGATCACGGAACATTTTATAATTTAAGCTCGCCACGCTTTTTCATATAGCTGTATTTAGAACGAGCTATCCCTTCATCTTTCTAATACAGCATCGTCGGAGCGGTTCAAAATGTCTAAAAGTTGTCATTACGGGCCCGTACGCCTCGAAAAGAAGGAAATAGTTTGAAAAATAGCCAAGGATTTAGCCGCTGATTGCTTCCTAATGCAGGCTTCTGATTTGAAAACGGATTTGCAAGAAAAGTTGGCAGACGGTCGTGCGTTGGATAAAAATATGGATGATTTTAGACAATGGAAGTCGAGGGTGTAATTAGACGGAGAAAGGAAAGCTCTAGGATATAGTGTGGTTAAAATGAGATAATAAGCTGTACATTTAGACTACTATTACTACTACAACTACTACTACTACTACTACTACTAGTTTATAGAAGCATTTGGATGATTTCAGCCCTGAATTTGCCAATCTCTGTTGAACAAAAGGTAAAAGGTAGCGGCTAACTTGAAAACTAGCACTTCATGACACCACAAAATGAGGAGATGTAGACAGACCACACTGCAAATTTCTCTGATCTGGGTAAGATTTTAAAACTTAAATCAGGTTATTCATCTTGTTTTCAGATTTATTATCGACTTACTCGACTTACTCCATTCTAGTCTAGAGGTCGTTTATTTGAAGAGAACTTGTCAAGTAAAATTATCTGTCCATGCAGCAAGATCATTTCACTATTTTTAAGTCATTTTCTGATAAGTTTAAGTGTTTATATCTTAAATTTTGGCCAAGCTTTTGTTCAAACACAGCTCCAGGTCTGGTTTATAACATGACTAAAAGCTCACGAGTCCATTTTGCGTAATATAGGACCTTTTTAGAAAGTGAACCTAAATATCGAATTGCAATATTTCGCTGACAAGAATGATTGGAGTTAGCTGTTGTGGATTTCAAAATCTGAGAAAAATAAAATCTGGAGAAAAGGTGCCTTCAGTCAAAGAGTCTGGATTTATTAAAGCAATTGTGCAACAATTACAGAGAAAATGAAAAATATAGAATAAAAATATAGACCTTCTGTCCCTCACGCAAGGTCCGTCTCTCCCTAATCTGAATGACATAACAAAAACAGGCTTCTTATACAGTCGACAAATGTCATAAAATCAACATGAGGTAATACAGACTATATCTAAACAACACACAAACAAAGACTACCTGTCTGGTTCAGCTGGGGCATCAGATTGACCCCAAGGACATCACTATTCTAAATGATGAGAATGAACAAAGCAACAGCTCATTGTTTTAACAATACTGGATAAAGACAGAGCAGTGACCTGTGAGATTCCCCAGGAACAGCACATTACACCATCACATGTGGCAGGAATACAAAAACGCTTTAACAGTTGTTAGTTAACAGTTCGCTAAACCAATAAAATACATTATTTAGCTTAAACAGACCACAACAGAAAACAAAGTAATAGATTCCCACCACATGAGCTTTACGATTTATATTTTAATAATAAATTCAGAGTGTACTTTATTTTCAATTCCACCATGTAACAAAATTACACAGGCGGAAATTGTCATTTCACCAAAAACTCCAATGTGCAGTTAAAAGCCTGATCATGTTCATGTAATAAGATTCTGTTCAAGGTTCACATTTTAAACATATCCAAAAGAATCGGCAAATAAACTGAAATAACACAAGAATCACATTTCAGAGCATGTTAGCAGTTTTTATGCAGAATAAGACAGAAGATTTTGTTGTTTGTGAAGTAACTGATGGTACTTTAAATATTGCAGTGTTAGCAATTTACTAATTCTGTCCATACTAATTATGAATTGTGCAAAATGATGCAAAATTTAGAATATGTTCAAAAGTTGTTCCCTCCTCAAAAACAGACCTGGAGTTGTGTTGTGTGAGCTCAAAATGCTCGGTTCCACATTGTGATGTCATGAAATCCTAATTTTCACTGTCGAAAAAGATTCTAGTGAAGGTGTATGGAGTTTAAAAACACTGTGGAGCACTTCTTGTATTATCACATGACCTCACAATGTGGAAATAGGAGTGTTTTCCATTTGGGAGAAGAACTCAGCCTAAATATGCAGGGTTTGTGTGAATGAAATAAAACACAACTCGTATGTTACATAGACCTGAAAATCGCGTCGTAAGGCCCTTTAAACTTGCAGTCCTAGACCACTTTAGTAAACGACTTCTTTAAAGCTGACCAAACAAACTTCAAACTAAATGCCCTTGACTATCTTGCATTTCTAATTACCCTTCATTTCATTTTTATTATTAAAAAATACTACTAAGCTCCGCACTCTCCAAATTTGAACACCGCCATGATCGACGCCCAAATTAGCGAGTTCCAGACGCCGGCAACAATCCCCCAGACGCACAACATGTAAATTACACTCTTTATTAAATTGCATAGATAACGTCCGGTCCTGACATTTGGACATTGCAGTGGGACCCCTGACTGTCCCCCGCCCGTCCCCAGAATAAACAAATGAGCCCCGCGGAACCAGAGGTGGGGGACAGGCTGACTGCGGCGCTCGTCTCGGCCCGGCGAGCAGATGCCAGCCCGAGCCGAGGAAGCGAGCGGGGGCCTGCTGGATGGATGTCGGTAATTACCCAGGATCCCGCGGGAGGGGGATGACACGGCCGCCACTCCGCGAGATCGCAGGGGCGTCGTTAAAGCGCGGCGAACGGTTGTTAATGGGGACGGGACGTAAGAGGTGCCCTTGGATTTGTTTGGGGAACGTGGTGGTTATAGGCAAGTCTGAAGTGAGAAAAAATATACATACAGCCAACCAGAATAAGAAAGAGTCGTCCAAAATAACGTTTACAGGTTCTACATTATCTGAAATTGACTATCATGAGCTTTTAGTCATGTTAGAATGTTGTTGCCTCTTCAAAAACATACCTGGAATCCTGGATTATTAGTTTGTCTACATCTCCAAAGCTCAAAAAGATCTGTTCCACCTCGTGATGTCAGGAATCAGTAGTTTTCAACAGCTACTTTTTACCCTTTGGTTCAGTAGAGATAGGCAATTCCAGAGCTGAAGTATTTTTGAGCTATAAAACCACCTGTAATTGAATAAATGCAACATCGATGAGTTTAATGCCATACTATGAAACCTTCCAGGCAAAGCAATAACAGCTCCATGGAAACAAGCTTGTGGAAGACCCCCTCCCAGAAAAGTTACATAATTTTTACATCAGGTTAGCAGTTGAGTTAGAGATCTTATTGCTTTGTCCGGAATGTTTCACAGTATGACATTAAACCTTTTTATCTTCATGGAAACCAAACCGGACAAAGTTACAGGTCAGAACATTTGTTTTTGAGCTATAAAACCACCTGTGATTGAATAAATGTAAAGTGGAGCTGTAGACCTAAGGGCAATTTTAGTACATTTCTCCTCGCCTGGATTTTTTTCTTAATGTTGCTTTTAAAACTGCCCCTTTTAACCCCTAATGAAGTGTTCTGCATCCTTTTGTTCAGTACAGCCTGTTATTTCACAATCTGCTGCTGTCGTTGTGTCATGTGGCTGTGATAAAAGCTATAGGACCAGAAATGCAAATGAAAAAAAACACAAAACACACAGCAAACATGTAAAAAAAAATGCTTAATTTAGGGACTTAGCTACAAAAATGCAAAATATCAAGTCTGTAAGAAAATAAAAAATATCCTTATTGCCCTAAAAACAAATAAAAGTGCAATCGCCCCATTACTTTCCTGGTGCCATCATGGAAACAGCGCCTGTCAGGTCCACGGCCAGAGCCACAGCACTTCTGCATTTCCATGGCGTTTATTTGTATCTGTTCATTTTGACTGAAATAAATCTTTCAAATAAAAATAGCAAAGGATGTGCAATTACACACACGCAACACACACACACAAGATATGTAATTTTTCATTTTTTTGAGAAAAAACTCCACTTAGAGCTTCTTTTTCAGTTGTTATAAACATACACACGAGAGGAGTCGACCATCTTGACTCACTTCACTCTTTGGCAAAGTTTTGGCCAATCAAAATGGACGAAGCACATGAGTTTGGCAGAAAACAAAGTTCCTATTGGACACTCGTTTTGCGCACGTCATCACACAGCGTGAGTGTGACGTAGGATAAAGCCGCAGAAATGTACGGAAACCTCTCTAAGTAAGTTTCTATCTGTTACGGTTAGAAAGTTATGCGCGGTTATATAAAACATATTCCTCGGAGTCGTATACGATGTCGTAGGTCTTTAAGTTTAATGTCATATTGAGGAACATTCCAGGCAAAGCAATAGCATCTCCATAGAAACAAGCAAGTGACAGACGCCCAACCACAAAAATAACATAGTCCTCCTTCGTAGTGCCTTGTATTTCTTCTAAGAATGACTGGAGTATATAAGGGATCGTACAGACTTCTGAACTGTCATTTCTTCAAGCATCCACTCCGTTCATAACTTCAATTAATCACACCATATTTTGACAGGGCCTCACTTACCCCAGCCCTCTCTGACATCTCTGAAACCACGCGCCATCGCCGAAAGCACTTTACTCCGCTCCACGCCCTCCCACAATGCACCGCTACGCTCGTTCCTCCATTTTGTGCTCTCCAGAATTTGTCGGCCTGTCAAGCGGCACACAGGGTTTCAATGTGGTCATTTGGGAGCATTTCGGTGCTGTCAGGAGGTTTTGTGGCCCGGTGATGTGCGCTGACACCCGCCTCTTGTTTGGAGCTTTTAAGAGCGCGGCGTGGGCACTTCTGAGAGCAACGCAAAGCAAACGGTACAAAGGCAAACGTCGCTGAAGATCGCCAAAACTGCACTTAAACGGATTCTGGAGAGAGACGGGAGGGAGGGGGATTCACTGGGGTACTGTAAGGTGAAGTTACTGGTGATTTTAGTGGAACTTTTGGAAATATTTACCATGGTGGTGAAAGACGCTGTACCTGATTTTTTTATTTGTTAAAAATGTAAAAAACTCAACTTCTGTTTGCAGTGAGCCGAGGTTATTCCTTACCTTACCTTACCATTCCTAACATCCAAATTATTCACCATGATGAGTTTATAAGTGCTTTTCTTAAAGGAACTGTATATAGCCTGTGCGCTTAGAGTTTAAAAAGGATCTTTTTGCAACTTAATGACGGAAAAACAGAAACTCTTATTCTGCAAAACCATGTTTTAACAAGGAGAAAATTCTTTATTTTTATGTGAAAACACTACATTATGGAAAAAGTTGTAATGCATTTTTCTTACATTTGTTCAAGTAAAGAAGTAATTTCAAAATTTAATTTCTAAATTTAAGATTTTTTCCTATTCACTCCTCTCTCTCTCTTTATGAGTATATAAATATGAGGAATAACATGGGAATAAGACAGGGAAAACATGGGGTAAATATAGGAAATAACATGGGAATAACAAGGAAAATATGGGGAATAATATGGGAGGAACAGAATAAATATAAGGACTAACATGGGAAAACATGGGGTAAATATAGGGAATAACATGGGAATAACACAGGGAAATCATGGAGTAAATACAGGGAATAACATGGGAATAACGGGGAAAATATGGAATAAATACAGGGAATAACATGGGAATAACACAGAGAAAACATGGAGTAAATATGGGGAATAATTTGGGAGAAACAGTAAATATAGGGAATAACATGGGAATAACAGGGAAAACATGAGGTAAATATAGGGAATAACATGGGGTAAATATGGGGAATAACATAGGAGTAGCACGGGGGAAATATGGTGAACGTATGGGATATGGGAGAAATAGTAAATATAGGGACTAACATGGGAATAACATGGGGAAAACATGGGGAAATATGAGGAATCAGCAGTACAGTTGTCCTCAGTAAAAGCTGTATTTGATTTGAACGTGTTTACCTCGTATGAAGGGACACCGATAGGTCATGTTTATACAATTTCAAATAAAAATCCTACATATAGCCCGTCTAATGTGATTTTCGGCTGACTTTTTACCATGGGTCATTCTGTGAAGTTAAAGAAGCGTCTGATTGAATTACTGCCGTGATAATGCCCACTCCTGCCACTCCGAGCCTCCCATAGAGACCCCCTCCACTGGGCAGCGCTGACACCAGATACCCACCCCCAGGACGGAGCTCGCTGGCAGGCCACACTTACAGCATTAACCCACTGACCCACGAAGAGGATGTCCTCACGATGGGACCACAAGGGACCCCCGGAGAGGCAGGGGCAGGGCCGGCGCTTTAGCTGTGGGAGATAATGTGAGAATTTAAAGCTAGCATTCAATTACTGCGCTGAAATAGAAAGGACTAAACAGGGCTATTTGTCCAGACTGACGGATGTAATGGACACGTATGGATGGTGGGGGCAAGAGTGAGAATTGTAGTAGGAAAAACTGCACAAATAGAAGGTTAAATAGGTTTTGCTTGTAAAATGTGCCATAGAAAGTGGATGGGATAGAAGAAAATGCATAAACTCTAGCAACGGACTTTAGCTTCAAACATGCTGGAGTTCCCCTTTGATACACAAACCAAGCATTTTAAGGCTGATTTCTTCCACATGGTGATGCCATGTGGTAATACAAGAAGTGCTCCACTGTGTTTTTAAACTCCATACACCTTCACTAGAATTTTTTTTAATCTATTCAACTAAAGGTAAAAGCTGTTAATTTTAAAACTGGAACGGAGCATTTTGAGCTTCGGAGATGTAGACAGGCGAATAATAAAGTGTTACTCAAAAGTGGGAATGAAACAAAACACAATTCCAGGTACGTATTTACTCCGTTTTCACAGTTTTTCCCTAAAATTTAAGGGGCTTTTGAGGCTATAGTTGGACGGAGATCCAACATGTTAGACCAAACTGATCAGAGGAGTCCTGAAAAGATGGATGGAAGTTTGAAATTTTAAAATCCACAGTGGAGTGATTCCAATTTCCAAAAACCTTCCTGATTTGAATGATATTCCATGGCACTGGTCCTTCAGTTTTATAGCAATAACACAATTCAAATCAAAATATGACTTCTTTGGAATGGAGAAAGGTCCTCGGTAAATCCTTCAAATCAGAAAGGAATCATTATGAGGCGTACTAAACGGTAGTGACGTTCATGAGTTGGCTCTTTAGAACAGTTCCTAATGTGAATGCTTGGAACCGGATCTGATTTTTTTTAAAGAACCAAATCTTTTTCTTTCTAATTTATCTGCATTTTTACACTGATTAACTCTGAACCAACTCAAGAATTGGCACAGAAGCAGAGCAGAGACATTTTTAACAGGTTTTTAATAACACACTCCCACTCTCATGTGAATAAATAGCTCTTTGAAATGAACCGATCCAAAAGATTCAGATCCCATGAAAGAGCCAAAAGTCCCATCACTACTAATGTACCTAGGCACTTCTCAATCTGAGGCTTGTTAGGCTTTAATCTGAGGTTTTAGCACAATCTGACCATAAGGACGTGACTTAAACTTATTTGACAACACGTACATGGCAACAGAGTGGTTGGCTACTCTTGTGGCTGCCTGGCTCACACTCTGAGCAGGTTTTGAAACTTGGGATGGAATTCTGACCAACTAAAAGTTCAGCATGTGCAGTTCAAAGTACATCAGTAAGGTAAATGTAGTTAATATGACTGGATTTTCATTCTTTGTTTTTTTGGTCATCATGATTACAAAGTTGCTGCATCTCTATAATGCTATTTTGACATTGACAATGTGAAACCAAAAAAATCCTCCGTAACTTAGGTTCAGGAGCAGGACCACGCCTCAGCTGGCCTCGCCTCCTCTCAGCCAATCACAGCTCACTTCTACCACACCTCAATTTCCCAGAAGCCTATTTGCAGCAGCCTATCCCGGCAACCCAGTTTGTCCTGAATGTCTCTACCCCACCCTCCCAACCCCGATCTGTTCACTTCCAGACATAAGACGCCTGTGAGCACTGGAAAAAAAACAATATCTAGGTAAATTAAAATTACGTAAATTAAGAATGTTTTACTTTATTTGAGTAGATTCATCTTGACATTTGAATGAACATTTGATTTTATTTCTTATTTTAAGTGCAAGAAGTTGTCTTTTTTCTTATTTTAAGTGTAGCAAGATGTATTTTCATATTTTAAGTACAAAAAGTCTTATTCCACTGGCAGATCATTTTACTTGTCAAGGGAAATTTACACAAATCATGGTAAAACTTTCTTAATCCAAGTGAGGGGGGTCCCGTTCCTGCTGGGCCATGTGAAGATTGAGACTGAACCCCCACCGTGAGTCTCAACCCAGCCGCCCCACCTCATCTCCATATAATAAACTCTTTTGTCTTCGCTCATGTGTTGTTGGTGTGATCCTTGCTAATGAATGTTGGGTTGTGTGAAATTAACGGCTTGTTTTTCCCCGTATCCATGGAGACCGTGAAAGAGGCTAGATAAGGATGGACATTTGAGATGCTACAAGGTTTTTTTTACACCATATGTAAGGTAAGGTTGGGTAAGGTTTATTTATATAGCGCTTTACACAGACACGTGTCCCCAAAGCACTTTACACAGCAATTTACAGGGCTTTTTTTGTGTGACAGCAATTATGGCAGAAGACCTTCAGAGGAAACACTTTGAGAGAATGAACACAAGCTGCTGTTCAACTGTTTGATATGGACTTTTTCTCTTGTATACATGGAGACTTTGCAAGATGCTACAGGCTTTTTACACCATATTTGACAGACCTTCCAGAAGAAACACCTATGAGGGAATCGACCATTTAGTCCCAGACAAACACAAAAGCAGAGTAAGAACATGGCCCTTTGTCAGGGACCAACAGAGAAAACAAGGGACAAGGTATAAAAAGAAGTTTAATATTAATTTAATAAAGTCCAAAGTAATTTAACACAAGCAAACCATCAACAAAAACTGGGCCCAAACTGAGGGAACTTAAAGTCAACTGAACACAACCAAAAAAAACCCCAACCAGACAGGGGACAGGTCTTCTTAAATAGCCCAGGAGCCAACCAACTGAACACAAAAACTACTAAACTACTAACTTATTTAAAGGAACACAAAAACAAATCATTATACTACAGAAAATAAACACTAATAAAGTAAGATTAACTAAACTAACTTAACAAAACCAACTAAATAGTGCTCCCCCCTTGGCTCAGCGATGGTCTGGTCTGGTCTGTCCAGGTGATTCAAACCGAAAAAAAGGAAAAACACAAGTGTAAATAAATTAAACTATGGGTATAAATGAATATATAAATATAAACTTAATAAAATACTGACACTGGAGTGGTGGCAAAGGTATCCACCACACCCTTCCTGTTGTGTTCACCTGGCATTCCCTGGACTCTGCTGTGACGCTGCAGGACACAGAGGAGGGAGGGACTCTTATGGCTCTTCCAGAGGATCTGCTGACCCTCCCTGACCAGTCCTCCTGTTAAACTGCACCGAGACCTTTGACTGAGACACAAAGGACACTGAGACGAGCTCTGGAAACATCACTGCAACATCAACTGCAACATTTTTCTGCAGGAAATCATGAATTTCGGCCAACACACGTACATGTAGAAGCCAGGTTTATAAAGCGAACACAAAGCCGTACTATCTTGTATTGTCTTTTATTGTTCTTTGTCCTTAAGCATCCCCCAAAACAACATCCACACTTAATCCCCCTTTTCTTTCCCATTCCATCTCCTCCTCTCTCCTCCTCTCTCCATCTCGTCTGCAGCCCCGTGTTTCTGTTGTCAGCGCATCATGACTTATTCACTCCTTATTTTCCTCCATCTTAAATATTTCATGGCGTTGGAAGCGCGTTTTTGCCCGGCCTTAATAAAAGATGGTGTGTGCATTCCGAACACAAACTACATAAAGGCGTTCGGGGAGGTTTTGTTTTTCGTCTGGCGTCTCCACTCACAATAATGTGCCTTCAAATGAGGATAAAGAGGAGGACATTTTGAATAAATATATATTATTCAAATGGTAACACTTTTCTCTGCCATAGGGTTTTAAGTGTTTATTTTAAAGGTGCACTATGTAACTTTTTGGTTGGGGGTCTGTCACCTGCTTGTTTCTATGGATACATCACTGCTCTGCCTGGAAAGTTGGTATCACATTAAATTGCTTTACATTTATTCAATTACAGGTGGTTTTATAGCTCAAAAATACCTATAAAAACAAGGTTTGGTCTGGTTTGGTCTCCATGGAGATAATAAAATCTCCACAGCATTTGACGAACCCTCCACCAGAAAAGGTGTTTGTATAAAAAATGCATCTTTAATGATAGAAACAGGTTCATTGAGTTTCTGTTCAGAACTGCAGTGGACCTCAGCACTCACTGGAGCTGCCAGCAGATTTTCATTTACTGTTCATTACTTGTTTTGATTGTTGGAAAATGGTTATGCGACATTTTTTAACCCTGAATGTATAAAACAGTGAGCAAAAAACAAAATCTAGTCAAACTAAAATGACTTGGATTAAGAAAGTTTTACCATGATTTGACAAAATTTCACTTGACAAGTAAAATGATCTGCCAGTGGAATAAGATTTTTGTACTTAAATATGAAAATACATCTCGCTGCACTTAAAATAAGAAAAAACAACAACTTTTTGCACTTAAAATAAGAAACAAAATCATGCTTGAACAAACACTTATTCCACTGACACATCATTTGACTTGTAAATCTACTCAAAGTAAAATGTTCTTAATTTAAGACTTTTACTTACCTAGATATTGTTTTTTTTCCAGTGTGCAACTAAGTAGAGAGAAGTGGGCGGAGATAGGGGATAGGTGAAAAGTGCCATTTTCTGAGCACTCACGCCTCAAATGCAGTATAACTCAAATCTGCTTGAATCAGTGGAAACATGGTTGAAAAACATCCTCTAAAAACACACCCGAGTTACTGAAATGTGATTTGAATTGCACTGCCCTACCACACCCTTACAACTCCCACCTCCAGTCTTAGAAATAAGTCTTACACTGAACCAGCCCTTTATAAATGAATGAATGAATTATTCATTGCAGTTATACTTTATACTTCCTACACTTTACACTGCACTATTCATTCATGTTGTAGCCACAGCAGCCCTGGGACAGACTGATGGAAGTGAGGCTGATGATCTGCAGCATCAGTCTCTCTGACCACCACCATCACTCACACACTCCTTTTTTTTTTTTTTTTTTTTTTTTTTTACAAAGCAGTGTGTTTGAAATGTCTTGCCTAAGGACACAATGACTGTGGTACTTCCCAGTGGTCTCCACCTACTAACCAGGCCAAGTACACTGCACATTTCTCTGATCTGGCCAATATTTTCAGGTTATTCATCTTGTTTTCAGGTTTATGATCTACTTACTAGTTCTGAGTCTGCTTCATTCTAATCTAGAGGTTGTTTATTTTAAGATTTTTTATTTGTCTATTTTATTCATAAAGTATAAAAAGACATTAACAGTGTCAAACATATAAGAAATGATTGAAAAGGAGCAGAAAGAAGAGTCATCTTATGTTATTCCTTTTCCCTTTTCCAGACACATCAACACCGATAATCGCTGTGAAACATTTCAAATCAGTACATTTCATTTCAGCCACAATTATTAATCAACTGCAAACAGAAATCTTCACTTTTATGCACAACAACTTAGTTTTCTTTTTCATACATACACATTGCACTGGATTTTATGTGTTTTTTAAATGTCATCATTGTACTTGATTCTTTTATTTCTTTTTCAAGACTGTTCCATAACTGAACTCCCTTCACAGTAACACTCCACTCCATAGCTTTGGTTCTGAATCTGGGTTTTTTAAACATGTCGGTTCCTTTAAATTGTAGTGTCTTGTCCTCATCTCAAACAGTTTGTGAATATTTACAGGTAACACTCTGCACTTTGCTCTGTACATGACTTTGAGGAGACTTCAGATCAGATCAGAATCCGAAAGGTTTTATTGCCATATGAGTGAAGAAGGTCACAACATTACGAAATTGCTGCGGTACTTGGAGCGAAATGTAGACACGAAACATGCAACAAATAAAACAGAATAAAATAAAGTAGAAAACAATAAACTATAATATAACACAAAAAATTACAAAATCTACAAGAATATAACAGTGCAAGTCAACAATATCGCACATTTTCAGCACTTTAAGTTTAACAAATAATGGCTTGGAAGAGAACTTGCCAAGTACAATGATCTTGCTGCATGGACAGATAATTTAACTTCAAGTTTAAGTCATTTTTTTGATAGATTTAAGTGTTTATATCTTAAATTTTGGCCAAGCTTTTTCCGCGCAGCCCTGCTTATGACTGAATGGCTTTCATTTTCCATTCCGCACTCTTCTCTTCTCTCTAATTCTATCTAATTTAATATCCCATCTCTATTTTAAAACTTCATGATGATTATTTACGTTTTAATTTGTTTGTATTGTGATTTGAATGTATTTCTTATTCTGTTAGAATTACTTTGTGTACGAATTGTGCTATACAAATAAACTTGCCTATCCTTAGCTTCTGTGATTTGACAAGCTGCTATGGCCACCTGGCACCCCCCTAATGGTCCTGCATAAACATGAGTGCAGTATTTAAACTAACCTTGCTGTTATTTATAGCTCCCTTCATCAGTCTCCAATCTCCTGTTCTTTAACTCGATCAATAGTCCTGTTCGAGCACAGCGCAGGGACTTGGCGGACTGCATTAACATACCCAGTTACACGATTACGCCTCTCCAATCCCACCAGCGCCTCTGTATCAATTGACCAGTTAGCACTCCTCGCATGTTACCACGGCGACCGCTCCCTAGGCTGGGCTTGTCATATCGCGTCGGCGGGATGAATTTAAACGCATTTGGCAACCTTTAGTCTGCTTTAATCTAGCTCCCGGATCAATACCAGCGCGAGGCCTTGATCCGGCGCAGAGGGGCCCGCGATCGATACCGGTATTGATCCATAAGTGGTATTGGATGTGTCGGGAGGTCAGGGCATCGCTGGAGAGGCCAGGCGTAATCAGGTTAAGAAGCCCGCAGGCAGAAAATGGCAGAGGCTAAATGGTGGTTAAGCAGTGACCAGGTCTGGTGAGGGTTCCTATAGGTGCTTTAAAGTCGTCGGAAATGGGAATGAATCAATGGTTTTGTGAGATTAAAGCTGTTATCAAATGTTAGCGAGGTGTAAATTTGGTTTAATAAAGATGCTCTAACATGTTCGGACAAGATTGCGTCACAGCTTAATTTTAATGGGCAGAACCTTATTTTTATCTTTCTCTTTCTACATAATTAAATCAAACTGCATCATCATAACAAATTAAGGACATGTACTGTACTTTGTGACTCACACAATGTGTTCAGGGGCCCTTGGGTGGTTTTACGGGTGCTGGAGGGTTCTGAAAGTTGTCCACACATCAGGCTTATTGCTGGGTTTCAAATGACATCACAGCTTTCTATAGAGAAGTACTGTATTTTCCAGAATACAGTATAAGCCGCACCAGCCAAAAAATACACGATGAAGAAGAAAAAACATTTATAAGTCGCACTGGACTATAAGCCGCATTTTTTGGGGGAAATTTATTTGATCAAATCAGACTCCATGAACAGACATTTAATTGAAAGGTGAGTTATAGTAATAACACTAGAACAGAGAAGAACAGGCTGAACTTGTGTCTGGTGTATTCACGTCACATATGAACAGTTACTCACAAAATTAAAGCAGAAACAACAGAACAAGTTTACCAAACTCTCCATCTCACTCCAAATCACTAAATCCACTGAATTCTTCATCCTCTGTGTCACTTCTGGGCAACTCCTCCAACCGCAGCTAAATCCAGCAATATAGCAATTAGCTTTTGTTTTCTTCATTACAGTTTGAGTTTCCTCCACTTTTCTCCATCAATCACAAGTTTCTCTCACTCCAAACTTTCTTTCGGCTGCTCGATTGCTCCTCTCTTCCACCGCTCTACAGACATTTCTGGTTCTCCGCTCAATATAAACACTGAGTAATAATGTGTTTAATGCGGCTTTGGCACATTTGTTTAGTTTTACAGAAACTAAACTTAAAGCCTCATTGCTCATTTGCATAGAGGATAAATGCTGAAAAAAACACCTCATGCACTGATGCAGTGAGCTTCTGTCTCCACCTGGATTTACATGAGCAAACAGGTCTGAGGTGCTGCAGGTGGTGAAGTGACAGTGGTGCAGGAGGAAGAGCCTGAGGCGGAGCAGATACTGGTACACAAGCCTAGAGCGCCCCCTCATGGCCTCAGTGTGAAAATAACTTGTGAAATTATATATTTCATATATAAATCACACCTGACTATAAGTCGCAGGAACCACCCAAACCATGAAAAACGCTCATAGTTCAAAAAATACTGTAGATTTAATAAAGATGAAGGACAGATCAAATGAATATTGTTAAAATGCAGATTTTTGTGGTTCTATGGTTTTATTTTATTATTTTTATTTACCTTTATTTAACCAGGAAGTCTCATTGAGATTCAGAATCTCTTTTTCAAGAGAGACCTGAGACTCACACTTTTTACAATTTCCTTAAACTTATCAAGAGACACTACAACTTTTAATTTAAGGTCTTTTTGTAACTTATTCCAAGTGCATGGAGCTGAGTAGGAAAAAGCTGATTTACCCAGCTCAGAGAAGCAGCGAGGCACATTGAATAGTAGTTGAGATGATGAGCGAAGCCTGGGACTTCCTCAGTTCACAGTGAGAATACTACTCAGGTATGCTGGGAGTTTCCCCAGTCACTAACAGAAACTATTAGGTCTGATATTTACCCTTTTTATTTACCCTTTTTAGTTTCTATATGATAATCCTATGTAATCAGTAGGGAAAACTGATTACTGCCTCCCCATCACACTCTACAACATTGAGCCGGCCCCACTGTTTGAGGAGGACTGGATTAGGATGACAAATGTGACGATATATTGCTCCAGAGCAGACTGACAGAACAGAGGGGGAGCAGCAGCAGCCAGTGTGCACCAGTGTCTGCCATCTTGAATTAAAAAATGACACCACATGTAGAAGTTTAATGGAATATTCACAAAGCATCTCTATGGAGACGAGCAGTTAGAACACAGAAGTTACGCCTCTTTTTAAAAATATATTTCTAGCAAAACAAGCAAACACACACAAGGCCAATTTTTTCATTGTACAGAAACAAAACATGAAACTGTAGAGCTAAATGATGAGTTTGACTAAAGTATTTTATTTTGTGTACAGAATAAATGTCATACTTCTACTTCAAAATGTAAAAGTCAATCCCACATGAAAGCAAACCCATGAGGAGCGGTGTACAGTACATGACCTATGCACAGCCCCCGTACACATACTGGAGCAGGTATTTATAGACCCGGTGTTCCCGAGTTTACCCCAGCAAAATGTCACTTCTCATTAAGGGCCCCGACTCTTCCAGGGGCCTCATTTACCGGCTGAACGTTCCAGGTCGGGAGGGGGTCTGGGCGGGAGAGGAGGGGCCCAGCGTGGAGCTCAGGGTCACCTCTTAAATCCACAGTCCCCACAGAGAAGTGTCATGGCCGCCTGGGTGTGCAGGGGGTGGAGGGAGGTCCAGGTGTGTATGAGAGTGATGGTTATTTTTGAAGAATGCTGAATTTCTGTTTGTGTAGAGGGAGTAACTGGAAAAAATGTGCATGAATCTATGGAAATTGAAAGTCAAAGCCATACTTCGGAACGTTCGCCATAGATACGTTTTATGCTGTACTGTGAAATATAATGGGCTCTATTCACACTAACGTCAAAAACCCCAAAACCAGGAAGATGTCTGGAAACATGCGAAAACTTCTGTTCGCTGTAGTAAGTCTGACAAAATCGAGGAAAAATGAGAAAATGGCCCAGTTTTCTTCATCTCCATGTCATTTTACCGTTCTGTTTAAGGTTGGGCATTCGAATAAAGTTGGGAAAATTAACAATAGATTTTCGATTAATCATTAACATTTTATATAAAAATTATCATCATTATTATTACTATTACTAATCTGCATAAATAAACTCAACTTTACAACATATAAACCATAAACACTATAGAGCCACATCAGTGTGAGATCAGAATGTGTTTAATGCAGCTTTAAACATTTATTTACGTTTTACAGAAACTAAACTTAAAACCACACGGCTCATTTGCATAAACTGTAAACTCTGAAAAAAGCAGCTCTTTCCTTGTGCTGATCCTTCAGCTTCTATTGGACTAAAGAACACGACTCAGTGGAATATGAGTGTTCTCTCTGTGACAGAGGATGTTCTGCTGATGGTGAGTCTGTTCTGTGCGTATGTCGCGTTGGAGACGTTCATGTTTTCAGAGATGAGACGAGTGCAGGTTGTACATGTGCAGGTTTAGTGCAGCTCTTCATTTAACAGTCATTTCACTTTTTTCCTGTTGGTGCTTTATTTATTTTGGCTTCTGTTGTGATGAAAAGACTGAAAAGTGTTTGTCTTTTGGACTCATGCGCACTCGACTGTTGCAGTAACGGGGAAACTGTGTATACATGCACCATGACCAAACTCAAAAAACCCGATCACACCCGGGATACTGATGTGCAGGTAAACACACTCTGAGGGATATAGCGACGTGGGACTGTGAGGCCACAACTCCTGTGTTACATTCAGTTTGTCGATTAAAAATGTGATCAACAAAATTCTTAACAATCAATTAGTCGACTAATCAAGCCCATCCCTAGTTCTGTTATCTTCGGCTCATCAACAATTCCAGCCATACCTCAGTTTTCATCATTTCCCCACTGACGCACAACTCTCTCTCGCACTGGGCACATGTGATTAGAAGAGACGAGGGCGCCAAATTCCAGATGATTCCAAACAGCACATATATCTCCAGTCTTCATTTTATGATCACATTTACTTCAGTGAGTTTGATCACAGTCACTCAAACCCAGTGTCGGGAACTACACCTAAAGTTGTCATCGCAGGTTTCCAAACGTCTTCCTGGTTAAGCATGAATAAAGCCTATAGCCAAAGGAACAACATTTCCATGGAAATGAGCAAAACAGGGATCTCCAAATAAGAGTCATACTCATCACAGTATGGTTTTCTACACCACAATCAAAACATAAAAAATGAAAAATATTGTGTTAATTGGACTGAAAAATTACGTGGTGGTGCTTTTAGGTAATGTATTTCATGTTTTCTGACTTTATATAACACAAAGCACACTAGCTTAAAGATATACAGTGAAGGCAAAGACGCTTAAAGACAAAGAAAAGTACTTCCTGCTTAAGGTGGCCAGACATCCCTATTTACCCGGGACAGTCCCAGTTTTGAGCCCTGTGTCCCCTGTCCCAGCAGATTTATACAAAACCACTGATTTGTCCCAGTTTTATACAAGAAATGTCCCTAGTGTCACTATTTTTGACCAGCTGCGGCAGAAATTTACATTTGTTTATGAAAAACTGCTTAAAAACAAAGAAAATGTGACTATACTGACTCATACTGTATGTTCGTAATGAATGGGCCGACTGAAGAACAATTCTCCTTAATTACGCACTCATTTCACAATTTTATTATTACCAACTGTCCCAAACCGAGAGTGTCCCAGGTTTCCATCCATCCATCCATCTTCTTCCGCTTATCCGGGGCCGGGTCGCGGGGGCAGCAGTCTAAGCAGGGGCTCCCAAGCTTCCTTCTCCCCAGCCACTTCCTCCAGCTCCTCCGGACGGACCCCGAGGCGTTCCCAGGCCAGCCGAGAGACATAGTCCCTCCAGCGTGTCCTGGGTCTTCCCCGGGGCCTCCTACCGGTGGGACATGCCCGGAACACCTCCCGAGGGAGGCGTCCAGGAGGCATCCGGACCAGATGCCCGAACCACCTCAGCTGGCTCCTCTCGACGTGGAGGAGCAGCGACTCTACTCCGAGCTCCTCCCGTGTGACCGAGCCTCACCCTATCTCTAAGGGAGCGCCCGGCCACTCTGCGGAGGAAACTCATTTCGCCGCTTGTATCCGCGATCTCGCTCTTTCGGTCATTACCCAGAGCTCATGACCATAGGTGAGGGTAGGAACGTAGATTGACCGGTAAATCGAGAGCTTCGCCTTCGGCTCAGCTCCTCTTTCACCACAACGGTCCGATACAGCGACTGCATCACTGCCGACGCTGCACCGATCCGCCTGTCAATCTCGCGCTCCATCCTCCCTCACTCGTGAACAAGACCCCGAGATACTTGAACTCCTCCACTTGAGGCAGAGACTCCCCACCCACCCGGAGAGGGCAATCCACCTTTTTCCGGTCGAGAACCATGGCCTCGGATTTGGAACAGCTGATTCTCATCCCGGCCGCTTCACACTCGGCTGCAAACCGCCCCAGTGCACGCTGCAGGTCCTGGTTCGATGGAGCCAACAGGACAACATCATCCGCAAAAAGCAGCGATGAAATCCTGTGGTCCCGAACTGACCCCTCCGCCCCTGGCTGCGCCTAGAAATTCTGTCCATAAATACAATGAACAGAACCGTGACAAAGGGCAGCCCTGGCGGAGTCCAACATGCACCGGGAACAGGTCTGACTTACTGCCGGCAATGCGAACACAGCTCCTGCTCCGGTCATACAGGGACCGGACAGCCCTTAACAAAGGGCCCCGGACCCCATACTCCCGGAGCACCCCCCACAGGGCACCACGAGGGACACGGTCGAATGCCTTCTCCAAGTCCACAAAACACATGTGGACTGGTTGGGCAAACTCCCATGAACCCTCGAGCACCCGATGGAGGGTGTAGAGCTGGTCCAGTGTTCCACGACCAGGCCGAAAACCACACTGCTCCTCTTGAATCCGAGGTTCCACTATCGGCCGAACTCTCCTCTCCAGTACCCTGGCATAGACTTTACCGGGGAGGCTGAGGAGTGTGATTCCCCTGTAGTTGGAACACACCCTCCGGTCCCCCTTTTTATACAGAGGGACCACCACCCCGGTCTGCCAGTCCAGAGGTACTGTTCCCGACCGCCACGCGATGTTGTAGAGACGTGTCAGCCAAGACAGCCCCACAACACCCAGAGACTTAAGGTACTCAGGACGGATCTCATCCACCCCCGGAGCCTTGCCACCGAGGAGCTTCCCAGGTTTTGATTTTGAAATTCTGGTCACTCTATTCCTGCTATATTTGTTTGCTCCAATGTGCCCACTGCCAAAAACTGTACCTCATCTCAGTTCTACTTTGCTGTTACCAAATCTTGTGAAACCTCGTCTTCTCTTGTTAATAATGAGTGTGCCACAGTAGCTGTCTTCCCTTTCTGCTGTTCCCAGACTGTGACTGTGGAAACACATGAGAAGACAAAGCTCCAGCACACCTGCTCCATCTACAGCACCTGTCCCAGGACAGGCTCTCCGGAGGGGGCCGTGTGTGACGATGGGACCCCTGGAGGATCCTACTGTCTGATCACACACTGTGCAGAAAAGACTGACCATCAAACAGAGTGCCTGCTCATTATGTTTAAATATGTCACAGTGATTCTACTTTAAACACTGGTGACTCATTTCACTAAAACAAAGTCAACTAGGTTTGGGCGGTAATCCGGTAATACAGTATCCCGTGGTATCAAAAAGTAGCACTGGTATCAGTTTCAGTACTGTTATTTTAAAAAAATCTGCATAAGGACCTAAAACCACAGCGCGGACTTTCTCCCCTCCGCTCTCTCTCCTCTTCAAACGTCGTTCCGCTCGGAGATTTCCATCCACACGCAGCGAGGAAGAAGAAAAAATCTGACTGACGCTTCGTGTGTGATGTTGAGCCCAAAAGTTTGTGATGGAGATGTTTTATTGAACGTCGAGAGTCGAGAGGGGACAAGGCGCTGAAGAGGAGAAGTCAGACTTTCACGGAGGAGACAGTAAAGCCACACAGCATCCCTGCTGACCGTTGTGCACCTCCGAAACTTTCTAACTACGCGTGAAAATGACGCAGACAATAAGGGCTGTGGTTGGTCCTCTCCACCGCTCTACATTTCCGGTGCTCCGCTCATTATAGACTTTGATTAATAATGTGTTAAATGCAGCTTTGACACATTTGTTTACGTTTTACAGAAACGAAACTTCAAACCGCATGGCTCATTTGCATACAGTAGCTCTGATAAAAACTGCGCTGATGCGATTGAATGCTCTGCAAAGTTTAGTTTGATCAGAACTTGTGCCTCATCTTCAAATATAATGCTGCTCTTCTGTTTCTGAATGTTACTAAATAATTCTTAATTAGTCACGATGATACTGTATACCCTGGTAAAATGCTGAGACGGTTTAACGGTATAAAAATTTGGATACCGCCCAACCCTACAGTCAGAATTCAGTCAGAAAAATAACAGAATTAGATTTCAGACTTTACTAAACATATTGTCTAGCCATCCATTCTTTCTTTCCCACTTTATCGAGGGCCGGGTCATGGAGGCAGGAGGCTGTGCAGGGACTCCCAGACTTAACTCACCCCAGACACTTCCTCCAGCCCTTCAAGAGGGATCCCGAGGTGTTCCCACAGAGAACCATAGTCCCTCCAGGAGGCCCAGTCTCCACAGGGCCTCCTCCTTTTGGAACGTGCCTGGAACATCTCTCCAGGAAGGTGTCCAGAACCGATGCCCTCCCCTCAGCGTCATGACCATATGACCATAGGTGCGGGATGGAACGTGGCTCTAAACCAGGACTGAACTAGGACTTACTCAGCACCGTAGGAAGTTAGACTGAGCAGTAAGTGGAGCCCAGAGGCACAGCTCCGTCTTCACCACAACACTTTTCAATCACATCCCACAACATGGATTCATTCTGTATTATTATTCCAAATATCTGTTGCAGAATTTGAATGCAGTTTCAGCCCGTGGATCTGAATATTTTGCTGTATATGATGAGCGAGTACATGGAGCTTGTTTGTAGAGTGGAGCATGTGTCAGGGAGGAGCCCATTAGCCTGTGCCCTGTCACACTCTGAGCTGACAGCAGAGCCACTACAGAAAAGCAGCAGGACAGGAGGCACAGAAAGGCTACAGGGAGCTACATGCATGGGTTTAGGAAGGGACTTTTTATAATATTTTACTCTCCACAATTTACTGTCTGAAAAGGCTTGTGCAAATATTGGAATTTTAATGTAATTTAGATCAAATTGTCCCTGATCAACTGGGGTCTTTTAAAAGCGTCCATATTACACTTATGCAACTTCTGATCAATGTTATAATGTTGTTTGCTCATCACAAACAGACCTGAGTTGTGTTTTGTTTCATTCTCACATGTTCAACATACAAACATAATGTAAACACCTGTATATTGTATTGCAGAGAAAATGCCGGAGTATAGAAATGGGTCTTTAGCATAGATTTAACGCGTGGGTAGCATTGTTAGCTGACTTAGGGCCAATCACATTTCTAATTTCTACCCCTTCCCCTATCCCTTGCCTCTTGAAACTGAGCATCAAGGGGTAGGGGTTGAAAGTCGACCCCTACGAATTGGGACGCCCCTTCAACAATCACATACGTCATCAGAAGTCTCCACCAGCTTTTACGTAATCTTAGTGTCAGAGCGGAATGACACACAGACCATTGGAAAGAAGTCAACTTGAGCTTCTCTAAGGGTTAAACCAATTATATCACTTACAATTACTTGGGTTATAATAGCCAAATAACAACTGTGTAGCACGGATGCTTACAATTCGTTCACAACTTCATTTCCAGCATCAACTGATCACGCAAGCCACAAATAACGTGACACTGCTCAGCGTAGAACTAGTGATTTTTTCGCATGCATTTTATGAAGAAAATGACGATTACACATTGGAACAACGTTAAACTTAAGATAATACAGCAGTCATCACAAATTTAAACCATAAATAATGGAGAAAATACATTTGCAAACTTCTTTGGTCTCTGGTTGTGGCAGCAGTGATCTTGCCAGTGATTCACATTCTGCTCATACCGTACCCATATCTATTTGAAATGTGCCTCTGAAAAATCTTCGTTTGGAGGGGGATATCGCCCGACCACTTTCCCATTCCCGACCCCTCTGCCATAACAGTAACTGGGACACCCCTAAACCTACACGCGAATGCACCAAACAGGGGGTAAGGGAAAGTGGTAGGGCCAAGGGGTGTGTTGGGATTCAACCTTAATCTCCCCTGGGAGACAGTTCCAGAGTTTAGGAGCCTTCCCTGAGAACAGCCCAGTGAGGAGGGTCGGCTCTGTGGAATGGACGGAGCAATTGGGGACATAGGGAGTGAGTAGGTTACTAATGTAAGACAGACAGATGTTAAAATCTATTCTAAAATGAACAGACATTCATTTGAAATACATGGGGCAAATTGTAAAGAATAAATAAATAAATAACAAAGATAAAAGATTGTGGAAAAAAGACCATTTATTTAATTAAAGCCACACTATGTAACTTTTTACCCAAACATAGACAAAAATAATATCCTGTACCTTAAATATGGGTCAATGATGTATAAGGATTTTCAACAGGCAGATTTTAAAATATAAAAAATATTAGTTTATAAAAAACAATTAGTTTTCAAATATTTACAGTGTCAGTTGCATAAATCTATGTTTAACTTTTATATGAAGCATTTTTAGTGTGTTTTTATGTACATGAATTGGCTACGACCTTAAAAAATGTCATGTGGTGCAACCAAGAATAACCTTCAAACTGTTTTATTTTCTAAAACATGGTTGGAATATTAATCTAAATTCTGAATAATATGAAGTGTATAGAAACAAACTGTTGCGTTTCATTAGATTTTTAATGCATATTGATATTTTCTTTTGCTCCAATATGACAGTCACCTGCTTGTGTTTAATGAACAAACTACGACCCTGTAAAATGCATCAAATGAAGAAAAATGTCTAAAGAACCATTCACCCATGTCTGTTATTAAACTCCAGCCATAGAATTCCTGCTGTTATTAGTCGCACCACATGATGCACGGTTGCACCACATGACATTTTAACACTTCAAGTACAAAAAACATGCAGAATAACTCAGGATTTCTGAAAAAAATGATTTGGTTCCATGGAGGTCAGAGGAACGACAGAAATGTGCTGAATTATTATGAAATTTTAACCTTTTAACTGTGGAAATTGCAATTGGACCGAAAATTTAGGCGTCATGTCATTGACTCATATATAGACAATTGTAATTACTAATTGACCATTTTGAACAGATTGCAATGGGCTGATGTGGTCTGTATTAGATCCAAAGGCTGATTTAGGCCCAAATCTAAATACTTTAAATAGGGTATCCCCAAGTTTGACTCTCCCAGATCTAAAACTTTTAAAAGACCTTTTTAAGACCATCGCACCCAAATCCCTGTATCATTCGTTCATTCTTTTCTTCATTATTTGTCTCCAAAACCAAAATGAATAAACTGATAATGATTTCTTTTTTAATTTTTCGATTATGTGTTTAAATGGATAATGGTTTCCCAAACCAAACTCCTGGTCCTAATATTCAGTGCGGAGCGTCTGCGTACGCCGTGTGATGAGCCGATCACCAGGACTGGACAAGGACTAAACCAGGTCTAAACCAAGACTGAACCAGGACTGAACCAGGTCTAAACCAGGACTGAACCAGGACTCAGTGTTTCCCGCAGAAAATCGGTTAGTCGTTAGGTTTTCGTTTTCCGTCTTTTCCATTATTCATTTAAACACAAAATCCAAAAAATGAAAAAAAAAAAAATCAGTTTTTTCATTTTGGTTTTGGAGACAAATAATGAAGAAAATTGTTTTTTTTGTTTTGTTTTCTTATTTTTGGTTTTATTTTGAAAAACAAATGAACAAATAATACAAGGATTCACCCATTATGTGGGCGATAAACACCAGCTCCAATTAAAAAAATGTCCATTACTCACTGTTTTAAATAACAAAAAAAAAACTTTTATGATAAAAGATCATTCAGAACTCATTTATAGTTGTGTGCATTGCTGTAAAATGGCCATAAAAAATCATTTATAACATTCTAACAAGACAAACTAAGCTTTCACATTGTCTTGTCTCACATTGCACTGCACCCTGGTTGGGTTTTAAAAAAAAATAGGCTCATGAAATTTAAGACCTTTTTAAGACTTTTAAGACCCCGCAGCTACCCTGTTTAAAGGTGCTGTACCTCATTTTGATTGAATTGATTTTAAACAGTTTGCAGTGGCCCAGAGTTACTCCTGCCTTATCTTATGCATTCAGAATGTCCTAATTACTCACAGTGGCGAGTTTATAAGAACTTTTCACAACATTCAGAGACCATATCTGTACTCGGGCAAGACACATTTCGCTCAAATATGTGGAAAAAACGGGTACAAAATGAGTCGCTGGTTTTAGTCTTGATTGATGTATTTACGGTGAGCAAACTTCTCAACACAATCCTTTGACTTTTTAATGGAACAACGCCATATTTATCAAACCCACGAACAAAACCCCAGCCAAGAATCACTGTAAAACTTCTTCTTTGACAACTTGGTGGGATGTAAAGACGGCGACGTGTCACAGAGCCGGGGGGTTGTGGGAACAGGTCCAGACGGAGGCAGGCGGACGTGACAATGGCTGTCCCAGAACGGTGACAGAACCTGGGGTAAACAGGGTGTCAAAGCCTGGCCCTTCAGTCCCACCCACGCGCCCCTGTCTCCGGTACCAAGGCTGAAGTGTGAAGTGTGGAGAGTGAAGGCTGAGTGGGAGACAGTATGCAGATTAAACATGGAGAGTCTTATCTGTTTGACGGCTTTAGGCAACTTTGGCTCGTCACTGTCTGATATTGAAAATCCTGTACAAGTTTGTGTTTTAAAATGGAAACATACACATCTGTAATTGTGTTATTATTGAGGCCTTGCAATTAATTGAATTCGAAAGGTCCTATATTACGCAAAATGGACTCCTGTGAGATTTTAGTCATGTTAGAATGTTATCTCCTCAAAAACAAACCTGGAGTTGTTTTGTTTCATTCACACGTGTTTGAGTAACCTTTATTATTATTCTGTCTACATTTCCAAAACTCAAAACTCCACCTTAAAGTTCAACTCCGGCACATTTGAAGCTAAAGTCCGTTGCTAGAGGTGGTGGAATTCTGTCAGAAGCCAAAAAACGGCACAGATCAGTGTTGCCTCGGTGGAGATCTCACTGTGGTAGTGAGTCTGTCAAGGCAACATACCAGTGTAGTGATGGGGGCAAGTTCTTAACTTCCACGTAAAACGCCAGTTTGCTTCACACTGAAGAAACTTAACACCACTTTAACCCATCTTACAACAAACAAAACGCTCTGCCTGGTTCACTCATTAGAAACATTATAAAACAACTTTATAAGCAGCCTTAGTCTTACCTCTCACGAGCCTCTCGCCAGAAGCAACAAGTGAAGATCGACTACTGACGGTGAAGAAGAAGAGAAACTGAAAGTTGTTGAAAGAAAATAGTTTGGGAATGTATTTTTTAAGTGTTTTTCAAAAAATATAATTCACTCGTGAATAAAGGGGATTAGAAACAACATCGAGTCTTTTGGGGTTTCGCATGTGCAGAGGAAAATCAACAGAGGTAATGCTAAGGCTAAAGTAATTTACCATTAGAATTGATCAGATTTCTGTGTTTATAATATACAAGATGTTCAACAAAAAGGTTTAAAGGTGCATTCAGCAACTTTTCTGGTGGAGGGTCCTCTACGTACTTGTCTCCATGGAGAAGTTATTGCGTTTATCATATCCAATCCACTTTATTTATACTATATTATATGTTGCACATTTCACAAACAAGCAGTTTCCAAAGTGCTGCACAAATACACAGTAATAACAACAATAAAAAAAATAGAAATAATCTTTCAGATTCAGTCATACTCGTCTAAAAACAGTAAAACCAAAGTCAAAGTCAAAGCACGGATTAAATCTCCATCCATATCCATCTAGCATTTATTCATTACGGTGGTTTCTGTTCTCAAAAATACAATAATTCCTTCTGTGAATAACAGCGACTCTCCACAGATCTGACCTGTAATGTATCGTAGTTTTGTAATCTGCTTGGGTTACACAGCAAAAAAGCTTGGCCAAAATTTAAAATATAAACACTCAAATCTATCAGAATCAGAACTATCATGCAACAAGATAACTTTATTTGACAAGTTCTCTTAAAATTAACAACCTCTAGAATAGAATGAAGCATCTCAGAACTAGTAAATCGATAATAAATCTGAAAACAAGACGAATAACCTCATAAATGTTTTTTTTAAAAGTGTTCTCAGTCCACTTTTAATATCTGGTCTAGTCTGGGTCATATGTTCAGCCTTCGCCCACCAACCAGAGGGTCAGCGGTTTCAAATGTCAGTTGACAAAAAAAAAAAAAAATCACTCGACTCATTTCATCTTCACCGCTCCATTGACTTAATTTCGTCTCTTTATTTTCCAGAATCCTCGTCATTCCCTGTGTTCCAGCGTTCGGACCCTCCCCCCGTCGCCCTAGGGTGCTCGCCTGATCTGACAGGAGTAATCTTCCCCATCAACCCGTCAAACGCACCCACCTCCTTTCCTCGCGCCGACAGCTACCCCACGTTCATAAATTAGCACAAACATTAACCTTTGCGACGATCGTGACGCGTTCCGAAATGGGGCGAATTAGCTTCTATTTGTTAACACCGAATTTGGGGTTTCAAAACGAGAAAATAGTCCCGAGATGGAGGAGATACGAGTGTCTGTGGAGGAGATGTTTGGAGATGATGAGATGTTGTTTTTGATGGAGGTGAAGAGGGTAATTGTGGGCAAAAGGTTTTATTGTTTTGAAAATATATCATTTGCAAAGATGCGACCCCAATAAAACGCATGGAATATTATCAGTGAATTATGAATGTACAGATAAGGTTTTGTTTACCTAATTATACAGTGAGCAAATGTGTTAGGACCAGTGTTTTAGGGCCTGTTTGCACGAGAACACTTGCGGGTGAAAACGGCAAAATATTTTATCGGAAATACCTTTTGTTTAGACAGTGATGGTATTTTTAGGGCTTAAAAACACAAAAATCTGAAACCAAAAAGTTGAATACGCTTTGCCATAGCGTTTCTGTCTACACTGCCCAAGACGCAAAACTCAAGTCGTGTATGCGTTTACATCAGATATGTGCAGAACACGGAAACATGTCGGATCATTTCCATGCGCCAGACCTTCAAGCTGCTCTAATAAGCTTAAAAAATTTACAGAATATGCAAAGATACTACACTGCCTGGCCAAAAAAATGTCGCCACCTGGATTTAACTAAGCAAACAGGTATGAGGTTGCTGTAGTTCAGGCCTAGGTTCAGCAACAGTGTGTGCTCAAAGAATGAGGTCAGCTGACTACCTGAATACATTCGCCGCCCACGCTTCTCAGAAAAATAAATACAGGAGACTCGGTGTGACCTAAAACCACAGCAGGACTTTCTCCCTCCGCGCTCTCTCGTCTTCAAACATCGTTACGCTCGGAGATTTCCATCCACACGCAGCAAGGAAGAAGAGAAAAACCTGACTGACGATTCATGTGTGATGTTGAACCGAAAAGTTTGTGATGGAGACGTTTTATTGAATGTCGAGAGTCGAAAGGGGACGAGGTGCTGAAGAGGAGAAAGTTCCTGCATGAGGGCGAAATCCGACTTTCACATAGGAGATGGTAACTACGTGTGAAAATGACACTGACAGTGACAGGAAGCGACGCAGACAAGAACTGTGATTGGTCCTCTCCACAACTCTACATTTCTGGTCCTCCGCTCATTATATAATGTGTTTAATGCAGCTTTGGCACATTTGTTTATGTTTTACTTAAAACCACATGGCTCATTTGCATACAGTATAAGTGCTGATAAAAACAGCTCGTGTGCCGATGCTGATGCGATCGAATGCGCTGCAAAGTTTGGTTTGATCAGTTGATCACTTGTGCCTCATCTTCAAATATAGAGCTGCTCTTCTGTTTCTGAAGGGTTTAGGTGCAGCTACAAAATAATTCTTAATTAGTCACAATAACACCATATACCCAGTAAAATGCTGAGAAGGTCATTCTGTTAAATTAGAAGGGGGGTGGGATTAAATACGTTTTTTTTCTTCCCACTCCTTTTTAGGCAATTTTTTGTTGTTATTCTGTTTCTGTTGTTACGATTGCACTAATGTCGATATGGATCATACTCTGTTCCACTGTAAAATAACGTAAAATGCTTACTTGCCCAAAATAAATACAGAAATGAAATGAACAGAGTTTGTCAGGAGAATGAGCCCAGTGATGGTTTCTGGGCTTAAAGACTTCATAAGAGAAGTCCAGAGTTTTACCTGTGACGCAGCAATCTTGATGAAGGAACAACAGTATAACACGGCTAAACTCTTTAAATCAATGCATGAACAGTGACCTGATTCATAATGAACAAATGATTCACGCTTACTACTACTGAATTATCATCCTAAATTCTATAGATACTGAGATACTTTAATGCAGAAAACATGGAGCATTTAAGTAAGTAAAGTAATTTAAATCTTACATTTGACAATTTTTTAACGTTTAAAGTTTTACTTCCTGGATTAAAATTGTAACATCATGCTAGAGAATTCCATAATTGTTAGCATATTATCATCTGACAAAAAAAACAAAAACATAAAATATAACATAAAATAAAATAATGTTTTAAAAAAAAATGTGACTTGTAAAGTAGTAGTAGTAAAACAAATTAAGTAGAATTGTTGTAGCGTGATTTTTTAAAAACCCTTCTTCACAAGTTGTTTCTTGTTTGGTGCAAAATTATCATTTCTATTTACAACCAGTATTATCAGCACCAAATTAAGTCAAAATGAAAGAACACGTCAAAAACATGTCAGACATTTTAAACCCAGGTTGGAGTACGACTGCCAGACCACACGCTCCTATTAGCTGCTATTCACCAGCGTTTAGCCCCATTGTCGCTAACGCTAACTCGCACACATCAAACATAGAAGTCTTCACGCGTTGGCACCTAACAGCTTGTCTGCACAAACTGTCAGGCTAATATTTGTGGCTATTACCCTAATTAGACTCACGCCCAGATGGTACGCAACTCACAAACCCGCCGCTCTGCCAGAATTCGTGATGGTCCGAGAACTTGAAAATATCTATCCTCTCAACGCCATTTTTCCCCCTTCTTTTTGCCAGAACTTCTTTCTTGCTGGTGACGGTAAGTGGCCCGTGCTAGCATGATGAAACAATGGTGCTAGCAGAACATATGGTGCGTTTAAGTGCCGTCGGACAGCTGCGGAGAGACGAGAGTTTCTGGATGTGGGCCAGCTCCCAGAAGAAGAGGAGCAGGTCTGGTTCTACAGTCTGGGAACAAAACGGTTATGAAAAATAAAGCAGGAAGAAGGTGCGTATGTTTTAAAAGTGTGCCAGGTTATGATCAAATATTTGTTGAGGGAAAAAATGGGGCATTAACAGTAAAATTATGTAAGAAATAAACAACCATTAGTTGGGATGGACGAGTCAAGGAGAGATTTGGCTACTCACTATAGACTGTATAAAGAAGTGGACTAAAGGTCGTCACACACTACAGAATTTTTCGGATTTAAACTTTAAAATCTTTTCAGATTTTTAAACGCACAGCAAAAATCGCACACCAGAGACACGTGGAGAATGTGTTGCAAAGACTAGGGTGACCAGATTTTGTAAAATTGTAAAATGAGCGTGTAAGATTGTGTATTCTCGTGTCAGTCATGATCTGAGGGCCTTCTGCTGCTGCATTTTTTTTCTTTATGGTCATTTGCAAACATAAGTTTCTGTATTTTGGCAAAACAAATTACAATTTATGTTCTTTACTGTTGGCGGGGATCAGATTAGTCAAAAATTGTGACAGTCCTGTTTTTAGTCCTGATATCCATCCATCTTCTCCCGCTTTATCCGGCTGGGTCGCGGGGGCAGCTTGCTGCCCAATACTCATAGCACATCATGGTCCTTGATGTTAGTTCATAGAGGTGCAAACAATGAAACTCCACACAGAAAGTAGTCCTGGTGATGTAGTCCTGGTTTAGTCTTAGTTTAGTCCTGGTTTAGACCTGATGTAGTCCTGGTTTAGTCCTGGTTTAGACCTGATGTAGTCCTGGTTTAGTCTTAGTTTAGTCCTGGTTTAGACCTAATGTAGTCCTGGTTTAGATCTGATGTAGTCCTGGTTTAGTCTTCGTTTAGTCCTGGTTTAGACCTGATGTAATCCTGGTTTAGTCTTAGTTTAGTCCTGGTTTAGACCTGATATAGTCCTGGTCTGGTCTTAGTTTAGACCTGGTTTAGATCAAATTGGTCAAAAATAGGGACACCTGGGACATTTCTTTTGTAAAACTGGGACAAATCACTGGTTTTGTATAAATCTGCTGGGACAAGGGACACTGTAAATGGGGGTAAATAGGGACGACTGATCACCCTTGCAAACACTGCAGTGGGATCTGTGTGTGGACCACAGGATATAAAGCTCTGAGCGCGATGGCGTCAGCTGTTTCCTGTCTACAGTAAAACCACTCGCTCTGAGACTCTGAAGTGTTCAAAGATCAGAGCTCTGCACTTCTAGTTTAGATACAAGTCAAAACTGTGTTATTATTATTTGGGAAACATGGAGCAATACTTCAAATACAGGATTTTTAAAGCAGAAAAGAGGAGATAAAGTCCACAGGAAGTAGAGTCACTGTTGCTAATCTGCAGCTTCACCTCGATCCGTGTGCTGTGTGAATGGAAACAAACACATGTGAGGAACTATCTCACCTTTTTACTATTAAAGAACGCCTCAAACTGGATTAATAGTGCCGTTTTGTGGACTGGATGTTATTATTTGCGGAGGACAATTTCTATGGATAATTTGGGTGAGACGCTGCACTTTAAATGCACTTTACATTAGGTGAGTAATAAAGTCTTTATTTTCTCTATATCCTGAGTTTGTTTGTTGCGTCTCTGTGTCCGTTGCTCCTCTGCCCCTGACGCTCTGTTTTATCGCCCGTTACCGTAGCGTTTCTGATGTTTGGTGGTTACGATCTGACGCTGACACCACACACTCGCACACAAAATCGCACTCAAAGACAAAAAGTCGGGTCACGCCTCCCCGAACTCTAGGAGAAAAAAATTGCAGCCAAAATCAGGCAAATTCTCCTGTAGTGTGTGGCAGCCTTAAGGGAGCGTGACGTCATCAGTAGTGTCCAGCTCCAGTCAAATGAAGCTCAGCAGGGCTCATATGTTATTCAAGGTAATGTCCTTTTCTGCCCACAGTGGTCTGGCAGGGAGCATCCATGTCCTAACTTATGGATAAAATAGTGAAAAAAACAACACTAGGGTCATGTAAATGGAGCTTTTAAACTCATCGTGGTGAATTTTTAGAATGCTCAGAACGCATAAGGTGAAAGAGGCACAACTTTGGTCCACTGCAAACTGTTTAAAATGAATTTGTTCTGGTTTTCATGTTTTAAAGACGGTAAAAAAGTAAAGTGCCTTCAAGGACTTTTAATAAGCAGGTACATTTAAATACCTCTATCTCTTATTACTCCTCGCTCCTCCTATAGAAACCAAACTGTCAATCAAACCTACCATCTCGCCCTGAGGTAGGTAGACTCCTGCACTCCCTCAAATCCTACATTATTCACTGAGTACCGTGGACCCACCTGAAAGCTCTGAAGAAGCGTCCAAGGGGTAACACGACCGGCTTTGTCCTGAAAGAATGGCCCAGTCTGCGGACGGTGTTTTGCGGTGTCTGTACGCGGTGAAGACGAGGTGAGAAGTTTCCAGTAACCTCGCTTTGGCCCGAGGAGAAGATTAAGATGTTCCGAGCGGGAGTGTTGTGTTACAAATGTACAGAGCGCCAACGGGAGGGCTTTGCTGGTTTTTGTCATTTTGAAATCATCTGGGCACATAATGGAGTTCTGAGATGTGAGTGGTTATTAAATAAAGAGATTTTGTTGCAGTAATTGATAGTTGTGGAGCGAGGTCGGGTCTACAGCTTGATGAGATGTTATTGCGTTGTCTGGAATGTTTCACAGTATGGTATTAAACCTTTCTATCTTCTTGGAGACCAAACCAGAGCAAGTTACAGGTCAGATCTGTGGAGAGGCGACCCCGCTCACAGTCAGAATGCCGGTTTTCGAGGTATTTTTAAGCCATAAAACCACCTGTAATCGAATAAATGTAAAGTAGAGCTGTTTAATGCCCATTCCATTTACCGTATTTTTCAGACTATAAGTCGCACCAGCCAAAAAAGGCACAATGAAGAAAAAAAAAAAAAAGTCGCACTGGACTATAAAGTCGCACTTTTTGGGGGAAATTTATTTTATAAAATCAGAGTCCAAGAATTAATATTTCATCTTGAAAGGCAAGTTATAGAAGTTATAGTAATAAAAACAACCCAATAAGAGAAGACTCCATGTATCATTTGTTCATTCATTTGGTCTATGGGCTGTCAGTGTGAAAAATGTAATATATAAGTGAATAAGTTGCACCTAAGTCGCAGCACCCAAAACCTGAAAAAAATTAATTAATAAACTGAATACCAAAAAATACCGAAAAATACGGTATATATACCAGATGACCACCGATAAATGAAATATTGCAATGTTAGATTGCTTGTAGGTAGTAGGTCGCTCTCAATATAAAGATCAGATGAAGGTAACAGAAGCAGCACTTTCTAGAGTAGGCCGACTCCACCTCATGACATCAGCTGGTGGAACAGAGCATTTGGAAATCTTTTGTGATTTGAATGAATGAAACATAATACAACTCCGGTAAATTAGGTTAAAGCTCAGATAAGTTGAATCAGAATAGAATTTCCTTATATAAAAAAGTATCCATTCAACCACATGCTTTGCCCAAACCACTGGTCCTTCTCCCCTTCTCTCCCTCCTCCTGGCTGCGCTGGTTTAATTGGGCGGGTGCTGCTCCTGCCGTGTAGATGCCAGTCTGAGGAGAGTGGGTGGGTGGGGGGTATGGGCCTTTGGTGGACGTCTGTCAAACCCCTCCTCGCCCTCCCCCCCCTGCACAGAGGCTGTCCCGCTGAGAGTCTCCCGCCGCATCCAGGGGCCCATAGACAAAGCGCCAATTAAGAAGGGCTTTAGACAATCAAACAAGAGGTCCTCAGGGGCCAAAGACGGACACGCACCAGACCTAAAAAAAAAGAGATGGATTTTCTCAAGGGGCTAAAAAGACTAAGGGGCTAAGAGGATAAAGAGTGCAAGCGTGGCTAAAAGCATCTTATATGGTGATTCAAGGGGTCAGAATCAAAAAGGTCACTGACGGACGTTGCATTTTTATGGCTGTGCAATCCCTTGGTTGTCCAGGTAGGGGCCATCGCAAAGGAAAATGTAATTCTGTCGACTGGACAAGAGGTGGAGGTGTTGAACCAAATCAAAACAAAAAATACAATCTAGAGCTAATTTTAAAATATGGTAAAACGTGGTAAATCATCCAAGAGTCATGATAAATATGACTCAGACACAGTTAACACCTTAGCGTAGTTGAAATCTTGAAATCTCCATTAGTTAGCGCTGCACTGCCTGGCGACCCATCTCCAGATCTTGAGCTAGTCTTTGTCGGGACGTCTTTAACCAAATGATTTCATATGGTTCATGTTTTGGGTTGGGGAAACTGATAACATGGCTCATGCCTGTGCCACACATCAAGCTGGAGTGGCTCACGTCAAAAGCGAACAGATCAAGCATTTATTAAATCTTAAATCTTAGGTGGTTGTCACTAGTCACTGTTCCCCCCCTTATAGCCTGATTCATCAGCCGGTTTCACTTCTGACCGTCTGACCATTAGGATTTGTTCAGTGGTAGGCAGGTACTTTTTTGATTTAGCAGCAAAGACAAGGCAGGTAATGGCTGGAATATGCAGTTATGCTAATTGACAGATTTTTTGTCATTGCTGTTATTCTCTTTAAGTTGATGCATGAGCAATAAATAAATAAATAAATAAATAGAAATTTAAACAATCACTGCTATTTGGTGGTGACGTATGTAATGGGCCAGAAAGCTCAGTGGTGTCCAAGTAATCGCAGCACAACAGCAAACAAAGCAGAGAGTGAACATGTCTGTCAGGAGCATTGTCGTTTCTGTGAGGTGAACTTGTGAATTAAATGTTAAAAAATGCAAAGCTATTATTTGACAAAAGAAGTCTAAAGGAGGATAGCGTCTGCAGTCTGCTATCGCAACTCGGATTGGTGTTGGCCAACACACCGCTTCACTGATTGGTCGGTGTGTCGACTACAACTTCCAGGGTTCTTCCAGGGTTCTGATTCCTGACTAGCTGCTGGACAGAAATGAAAGTGAGCGAAGACACTAGGTGGCGCCAGCCTGGCTACAGTGTGAACATGTGGATTCACTACACAGCCGCTTCGAGACTGCTTGGAGTGCCTGGGTCTGTCTGTATGTCGTTCAAAAGCTTTTCTTCTGCTTTCGCCAATGCGTACAGTCCTCATGGTGTATGGCTACAGATAAAAGTAAAGACCATCACACATAGCACCAGGCGGCGTGTGCTTGCGTATTCACAGGCCTTTCTGCTCGCTTGAAGCTCATTGTCACGGTGATACCTTTGCCGGTCAGCTGAGAGACTCACGTGGCCCATGCATGTTTGAGGTGAATGACGTGTGGTGCAAGTAAATAAGACCAACCTAAAAGTGAGTAAACAGAACTAAATCTAGTGCACACCGGAACGCACAGTTTAAGTGTTTTTATAAAGAACTGGACTAAAGGTCGCCACACACTACAGGAGAATTTGCCTCTTTTGGCTGCGATTTTTTCTCCCAGAGTTTGAGGAGGAGTGACCCGACTTTTTGTCTCGTGTGCGATCGTGTGTGGAGTCAGTGTCAGATCAGAACCACCAAACATCAACAACGCGACAGTAACAGATGATAAAACAGAGCGTCAGGGGCAGGGGAGCGACGGACACACAGACACAACAAACTCAGAAAACAAAAGAAAATCAAGACTTTATTACTCACCTAATGTAAAGTGGAACATTCAAAGTGCAGCATCTCACCCACATTATCCTCCGCAAATAATGACATCCACTCCACAAAACCGCGCAGTGAATCCAGTTTGCTGTGTTTTTTTAAAGTAAAAAGACAGTGTTTCCTCACGTGTGTCTGTTTATACCCACACAGATGGAGGTGAAGCTGCAGATTAGTGATCGAGACTCTACTTCCTGTGGACTTTATCTCCAATCTTTTTTGCTGAATTATTGCACCACATTTCACAAATAATAATAACACAGTTTTGACTTGTGTCTTGTGCTCTGATATTTGAACACTTCAGAGTCTCAAAGTGACTCGTCACACTCAGCTTTATATCCTGCTGTTTTTGTGATTGGAGATTTTTAGTCTCAAAAGTTTCTCTTCGTGCCTGTGGTGTGCGCATTTTGTCGCACGTCTAAAAATCGCCTTAAGGGAATGTGTCATCCACAGCCTCCAGCTCCAGTCAAGTGAAGCTCACAGAGGATCGCAGTTTTAAGGGTGAATTTAGCCAAGTTGGAATTGATTTATGGACCAAATTGTGAAATAAAAACCCCAGGATCAGAACAGAACTAAATCTAGTGCACACCGGGGTCAGTGCAGAGTGCAAAAAGAAAAAACCTTCACAAACAACATAGTCTGTATTTTGTCTAAAGTAGTACATCAGTCTGCATCACAATGTTTCAGTATGTTTGGGTGTTTTGCTTCTACTCAAACCACTATGCTGAAAACGAAAATGAAACTCCACAAAAAAGCTTGTACGACAGAATTCCCTTACATCTGCCCGTATTTGTCTGCCCGCGGTGCCGGAACTGACAACTCTCTCCTCTCCAAACTGATGAACCCTGCATTTTAAAGGAGCAAAACGTCTCTCTTTTAACGTATATCTTTGTCATCTCCTTCCTCTCGGCTCCTTCTCTCTCCACGCGCCCCATATGCCAGCTCCATATGGCCCTCACCCTCTCCTGACAAGCCCCCAGCCAGGCTCCATCCATCATCCAGCCCACAGCTTCACTTGTTATCATCTCAGCCCCGGAGCAAGCCACCACGATCGGGGAAGGAGCGAGGCAAATTGGCCCTCTGAAGGAATGGTGGTTGTGGAGCTTTAAGGCGTTTTGTCGTGACTCGGGACCAGTCCGTTGGGTGTTTTATTTATTTTAATGTGAATGACAGGTTTTAAATGGGGCATTGGGAGATGGGGAGCTGGAATGGTGTGGTACTATATATGAAAGTAAAGGAAGACGACAGAAAAATGCAACTGGAATGCATTCTTCACAAATGACAGTAATTACAGTAGGTACGTTCTGAAGCTATTCAAGAAAGGTTAATTTTGGTCCTGTCAATGGGACTTTTTTAGTAGTGATACCTGCTCAAATGAGGATCTAGTTTCAGGTCCTAAAGTAGTGAAGTAGTGAATGGAGACAGTTCAAATTAGGATAAAAACAATAACAGCTAGCAGAAATTTGAGATGCATTATATAGTAAAGCCAATTATTCAAATTGGCTTTACTATATAATGCAGTGTGTAAAGTCTTTTTTTAGATTCACTAAAAAAAGACTTTACACACTGCAAATTTCTCTGATCTGGCCAAGAATATATATATGAAAATGAGGAATATTTATTATGTGGAATATTTACAATACTTGAGCCTAGCATTTCTTCAGAGCAGATCTTGAATCATTCACTATTAACAGAAACCTGGGCTACATTTGGTTTTAAATTATGGACCTCAGCTGATCTCTGAGGGAACATGTTCTGACTTGAGAATGTTTACTAGAAATTGTACATACTCCTTTTACATACTACCAATATGACAGCATTGTATAGGGTGTCGCAGGTCAATAATGTTGGCAATTCTTGTTGAACCTCAAATTTTCACAGAATGTATAGAAACAGATATTGTTTAATATTTAATGTTTTATTTTTGTTCATTTTCAGGTTATTTTGTAGCTGCACCTAAACCATTCAGAAACAAAAGAGCAGAGTTATATTTGAAGATGAGGCACAAGTTCTGATCAAACCAAACTTTGCAGCGAGTTCGATCGCATCAGCATCAGCGCACAAGCTGTTTTTATCAGCGCTTATACTGTATGCAAATGAGCCATGTGGTTTGAAGTTTAGTTTCTGTAAAATGTAAACAAATGTGCCAAAGCTGCATTAAACACATTATTATTCAAAGTCTATAATGAGCAGAGCAACGGAAATGTAGAGCGGTGGAGAGGACCAACCACAGCCCTTATTGTCTGCCTCACTTCCTGTTGCTGTCCGCATCCTTTTGAGGCGTAGTTAGAAAGTTTCGGAGCGTCAACGCACCCCTATGCACAGCATCTGCCTCAACACTCCAAAATTTTCTAACTACACCTCAAAAACAACTTTTGATGCAGAACCATAAATTGGGTTTTACCGTCTCCTCGGTGAAAGTCTGACTTCACCCTCGAGCGGGAACTTTCTCCTCTTCAGCGCCTCGTCCCCTCTCGACTCTCGACGTTCAATAAAACGTCTCCATCTCAAACTTTTGGGCTCAACATCACACACGAAGCGTCAGTCAGGTTTTTTTCTTCTTCCTCGCTGCGTGTGGATGGATATCTCCATCCACATATCTCCATCCACGTTTGAAGAGGAGAGACAGCAGAGGAGAGAAAGTCCGACCTGTGGTTTTAGCTCCTTATGCAGATTTTTTAAATGATGGTAATGAAACTGATACCGCTGCTACTTTTCGATACTGTGGGATACCGTATTACCGCCCAACCCTAGATGACACCCTCTGAATTTGAGATCAGTTTGGTGAGTGGTTCGAGAGTTCCGCGTGAAGCAGACAAACAGACACAGACGTTCCTTGAATTAATAGATAGATTTCCTTAAGTGATTTGCTTTTGTTAGTTAGTTTTGTAAGTTATGTTTTCTCTGCATAAAAATGAAAAAGGTGTGTACACATGTTATCTGAATGGCATATCTATATCTTTTTACACATGAATAAAAAATATATGAAACTGAGAAAATAACAATATCGACCCTTTCAATTCTTTAGCTCAGACATGAAATCAGTTTTTTAACCTTTTTTTCCTACAATTTCAGTGTCCAATGTTGCACTGCTTCCCCCCTAGGCCCAAAACGACGCCAACCAATCTGCCCCGGAGTCCATTTTGAAACCGCACTTCGACATCCACCTTGACACAACGGCAGAGGTGAGGAAGACGATGCTCGCTTCGACACACCGCCATATCTGTGTCTCTGCGGTCATCCTGCGCTAGCGTCTGGTGCCTGGACATCCTATCCACAACCTGCGCGCTCCTATGAGTAACCCTAAACCCCATTTACCTTCCATATATTTATTTATGAGTCTTGTATGACTGGCCACATACGCTTACCCAGACCCTACACGACAGACGATCCAAGTTTGCGGATGCTGACTTCCTATTGGAGGCGCTGGAGGTATGAATTATTGAGAGGCTGAAAGGGAGGGGAGACGGAGGACGGGGCTTCGTTAGTGTCTCTTGCCTTTTTACGCAATCTGATTCAATTAACACCGGAGAGCGTTGCAGAGTGATGTGAAATCCATGTATGCATATGTGTGGCCGGGCGGGTGTCACTGGGGCAGATGAGGGTCGGTGTTATGATGCCTTTTACGGGGTAGAGTTTCAAAGGGGTAAGAGTAGACTGTGCATTAGTCAGAAGGGACATGTCTGCTGTGGTAACATTGAATGCCGCTTGGTTCAGAGGTCTACTTGATGCTTGAGATTACTTACCACTAAATTCTCAACATAAGCAAATGAAACCAACAGGCATGTTTTAAAACTGCTGTATAAAAGGACAGTTCAGAATTTTGGACAGGGCCTCATTTCCTCATGAGCCGGAGTGTTGGAGACGTGTGGAGAAACTTTTGGACATCTTCCATCCAGTCCTTGTATTTGCAGAGGTTGCTGGTGCTAGGCTGGTGCATGTCAATAGCCATAGTCGTCCTGCCACTAAAAACACCCACTCCACAGACCCGAGGAAAAACTATTAGAACTCCAGACTGTCCATGTGAACGTCTGTGTCCACAGAATCATTTTAGTCAAACCAACCGTTGCATTTGAAGGATTTATGTCTGAGCAGCAGCAGCGAGTTGTACTTCCTGATAGAAAGTTTGGCAGCAGCGTACTGATATATGAGAAAATAGTCCCTCAACATGTGACGATTCATGTGATGCAAGGTTAGTTTTATTTCAAGCATTATTGTATCCACACAGATGTTCACATGGACAGTCTGGAGTTCTAATAGTTTTCCTTGGGTCTGTTTTTTGTGGCACCAGCAACCTCTACAAATACAAGGACTGGATGGAAGATTTTAAAAAAGTGTTTCCACACGTCTCCAACGCTCTGGCTCATGAGGAAATGAGGCCCTATGTCCAAAATTCTGAACTGTCCCTGTAATGTTTATCAGAAGTGGTGTAAAGACCCTGACATCGTTCACAATCACATGAAACCTAAACTTTTTTCTCAGTGAATAACAGGGTTGAGTTCCGTTTCCATGAAGTAAAATCATGTTGTTGTGGTTAGTAGGGGTGTGCAAAAATATCAAAATAATGTGATGATACCATATTGATATTGTGGGCAGCTGTATCGATATATTGCCAAGAGTTTTTTGGGTATATTTTACTCAATTGGTTTGTTGCTTGTTTAGAGGAAGGAAACTTGTTTATGCAACACATTTTCAGTTTATCGGATTAAAACGGCCGTGTTTCATATTGACTTTGCACAAGAAGTGGTTTAACAAAGACTTTTAGTATCACAGCCATGATTTTGCCTTGATTTTTTTATTGAACCATAGCAAATCGATTTGAAATGGATCATATCAAATTGAAAGTGCGTTGTATCGAGATATGTATCATGGCCTATGTACTGAGGTATGTATGGGAAAACATGGCCAAGCTCTTTTGATGAAACTTTGAGGAGCACTTGTGTTTATGACTGATTGATCGCAGATGCAGAGAGAGGACGTCTCACCCCGCCGTTCCAAAAGATTGGACAGATCTGATATCTGTCGCACCTCGTGGTCGTATGATGATTCTAAGTTGAATCCACGTCCCTGTCTGACTGCGAGAACTATGACCTACGATTTGAGATATGACCCAAGAATTTTCCAACAATCTTAAATCTTACATCGTACAAAACCAAACTCATGCAGTGGTCACCTGGTGTAACAGGACAGATTGACCCCTGCCCAGACTCACCCCGACCAGAATATACCTGGGGATGAATTGCTCTAGGACAGCTGGCCTATGCCATAATATACCCAGAGTATAAAATGTCTTATAGCAGAGTCTTGTACGGGTCTGATTTTGACAAACCGCACCCGCCCATACTCGTCATACCTCAATCCACACTCGACCCGTTTTCAGACAAAATTGAAATAAAATTCTGCACCGACCCGCTATAAATACATATCTACACCTCAACTGCACCCGAATGAAAATCAGTCTGGGAGCTAAAAAAGAGCCACAACTTTATAGACTGCTAATTTTATTTTCAGCTCCTCGGGAGTCATTTTGAACTGCAGGATGTTGCATGCAAGATTTGAAAATGAAAGTGGCAGAGATTTGTGGGAATGTGCGCGAACAGCAAAAACATATGGATTTGACATTGAATCATCTTGTAAAATCAATGGCATTTTTGCATTTCACTAAAACACAGCCCTGTTTTTTGTTCACACATGATGTTTTGTAAACAGCAGATTAGACTCGCGCTCTCCTGCGTCCAACCCAAACCCGCATCCGACATAGCACAGCATTTTTCACCTGTTTCATTAAAATTTCTAGGTACCTGAACTCATGCAGGACTCTAGCCTATAGGCAGAGATATATTCCAGGCAGGGGACCAGTTAACACCAGCTTAAAGCACTAATATCTATTTAGAAGAAGGCTGAATGAATTCCACCAGCTCTTTACAAGTGCTTCCAATAATCTTTACTTTCAACTTTTCAAAGCCTCTTCCTCATTCTTCTATCCGTATGTTTGCCCCTGTGGATAAATAAACATGTGACCATCAAACTTCCTGGTCCTTAGTTGTGGTCTGCTCCTTTGGTTGTGGTCAGCCTCACTCGTGTGATGGACAGTGTACTGGTTTGGATGTTCCTCAGCTCTTCATCAGCCTGGAGCCCACAGGGTCCAATGTTCAACTGCAAACTGAAGCTCTATCGATCAGAGTGTCAAAACAACAATCGTGAATTCGAGGTACGACAAGAATTTCCTCACAATCTTGAATCTTACTCATGCAGTGGAACATCTGGTGACCCCTGCCCAGACTAAATGTTCTAGGACAGTTGATGTAGACCATAAAATAAGACAATGAATTTCAGTAGCCATGTCTTTACAAGTCCTTCTAATACTCTTTACTTTCCGTTCTTCAAAGCCCCCTCCTCCTCCTCCTCCTCCTTCAGTTTTGCCTCTCGGTAAACAGACACTTGACCATCAAACTTCCTGGTCCTTAGTTGTGGTCAGCTCCTTTGGTTGTGGTCAGCCTCACTCGTGTGATGGACAGCGTGCTGGTGGTTTGGATGTTCCTGAGCTCTTCATCAGGCTGGAGGCCACAGGGTCCAACCTTCAACCACAAACTGAAGCTCTATCGATCACAGGGCAAGTGTCAAAACAACAATTGTAGAATGTGACTAAAGATCTGGAGGCAGGACATTAAGAGGGGTTATTTCAGAGGTGTCACGTGTCATGTCTTTATCATAATGTATTCAAACAAGACGTCATGAGATTACGTGTAAGTATACTCTCAGTATAAGCAACTGGAACCAACAGGCACGTTTTAAAGTAGCTATACCCAATTTTTACCCATGTATTTGAACAAAATGTATCCTGTCCTAGTCCAGATATACAGTATTAGAGGTATTTTTGAGAGCTTTTGCCACTCCCCTTTTTGGTCGACGAATGCCGGGTGAACACCGTGCAATATTTTTGATTGTTTCACTCACTCCAGCTCAAACTTTACGATCAAATCTCAGGGTTTAAAAGTTAATAGCTCATGATTCATGTCCTCACACTATAAGAACTACTTCAGCAGTGCGAAACCCTCACGAGAGGCGACTGGACTTCAAACATGCTTGATTTTCTTGCGACCTGCGATTGCCAATCGGGAGCTGGTCGTGAGGTGTGAACCGCTTTTCGTTACTCCATGTTTACCACACGAAGCACAACACATGATTAAGCCAAAACTCGGCTCGATGCCAAAAACGCACAAAAAGAGAAAAAAACATCTCAAAAAGGGTCAAAAATCGCACAGTGTACGCCTGGCTTAATCAATCGACAGGACATGTCTTCACTGAAAAACCAAGAATGTGGCTGTTTGCTACAGGTGTTCCAGTCGGTGAAAACCGGTATTGGGCGCTCTTGGAAAAAAGGGGCAAAACCTTTAAAACACAACCAAAATCCAGGCACTCCAAAAAAAAAAGTAAAAAATGCTCAAGGAAAAGTATAGTTAAAAGGCCTTTATTAGAATGGCCAAAGCCAACATGACTGGTCTTCATCAGGGCTTAGTTCAAAACTTGGGGCATGGGCGTGGCCTTTAAGAACACACCAACCAGTGGCAGAACTGGAGGCAGAAAAACAGGTGCAAGATAATGCAGGACATGGCACAGACAAAAAATAAAATAAAATGTGTGTGTGTGTGTGTGTCTGTGTGTGTATAAAATATTTATAGATCCTATCAGCCTTGTCCGATAATGAGGAAGGGTTTGGTCAGCATGTTAGCTGTTGATAGCATTCCCTGCAAAACTCCACTCTGCTCTCTTAGGAGTTGTGAAAACTCATTCTGGTGAATATTTAGGACGCTCAGAATGCAAGTGAAATTAAAGTCTATGGCAGATGGAAACAATCAAGCAAAAAAAATAAAAACTCCAGAAGTTCAAGAGGGACCTCAACAATTATGAACGTGGAAACATGTTGGCTTTGGCCATCCTAATAAAGCCCTTTTAACTATACTTTTCCTAGTGGGTTTTTTACTTTATTTTTGGAGTGCCTGGATTTTGGTTGTGTTTTAAAGGACATGTCTTTAGTCCAACAAGAATTTCTTTAGTCGACCACAGCCTGGGGTCGTCAAAAGATGAATCAATACTAAAACTAGTATTGAAACTAGGTACTCATTTGAACAAGGTACTAAAAAGTCACATTCACAAGACAGAAATTAACCTTTCCTGAAGAGATATGAATGATCGTGAGCTGTATCAAGTATTAGAGCACATAGACAAGTATACGCCCATGGAGCACTATGGAACCTACCTGGACCACTGAGGGATTAGACACATACAGTTGTGCTCATAAGTTTCCATACCCTGGCAGAATTGATGGTTTCTTGGTCCAGAAGCTGCACATGGGACGTACTTGGATATTCCAACATGATAATGATCCAAAACACAAAGGCAAGTGGAGCTGTCACTGGCTCCAGCAGAATAAAGTGAAGGTTCTGGAGTGTTCGTCTCTTCTGACCTCAGTATCACTGAGCCTCTGGGCAGATCTCAAGCTGCAGTTCAGACAAGAGCCCAAGAATTTACAGGAACTGGAGCTTTTTGCCAAGAAGAATGGGCAGCTTTACCATTAGAGAAAATAACACATCCACAACTATCACAAAAGACTCCAGCTGTCACTGGGTCATTTGTGTAGTTTCTGTTTCATTATGATTTCAAAAGAGGAAACACAGTTATTTGATAATAAATGGCTTCACCCAAGCACATGAGTGAAAGAAAAGATAACACAAAAGTGTTATCATTCATATTCTCTGAAAGATGGAGAAGAAATCATACATTCTGTCAGGGTATGTAAACTTATGAGCACAACTGTATAAGACTACATTGGATTAGAAAAGAACATACTACCATTTAATGTTGAAAATAACATTCTATTGTCTAAAGAAAGAGTGTTTTTATTATCATCGAGGTGTTAGAATCGGTATTGAGTATTGAGAAATTGAGTTTGAAATAGTATTGTTACAACCCTAATACACCACATATGACCACTTAATAATGCTCCGCCAGAATTCAGAATATACCTCTATGTACTAAAAGTGGCCTTTTAGACATCAGCTCCTGTGCTTTCCAGGCTGCCTTTAAAACACTATATTGTAAGCACTTTCTCTTCTCATGCTAGGGGCTAATCTCACATTAAAAAGCGCTTTGTTGATGTTTTTCCTTTCAGACTATCTCTCTTCTGATAGGCCCAGACCTGCAGCTCAGAGGGGCCCAGTGCGGAGCTCCGGGGCCTGGGGAGAGTGACAGCTCTACATGGAGAAAGCGTTTTGGTTCGTATGTGCTTACATCAGTCTCAGACCGTGCTTAGACCAGGCAAAATGCTACTCAAACCTGTCCATCATTTTTCTGTGTTGTAAGGGAAATAGGGTATGGGTTAAGGCCCTATATGTAATGTGTCGACAGACAAAAACTAAACTGAAACTGGTAAAATGTGTTAATATGTTGTTTTTGGCGAATATAGCATCAATAAAAGGTAACATGTCATTACTACTCCATAGACGTGTAATACCCCCTCTGTACCTCATTTTTACCATCTTAAAAATATGGGGGAAATTTATTTTATAAAATCAGAGACCAAGAACAGACATTTCATCTTGAAAGGTGAATTCCATCCATCTTCTTCCGCTTTGTCCAGCTGGGTTGCGGGGGCAGTGTGCTGCCCATTCGTCATGAACCCCTCTGTGAGTGGAGCCCACAGGAGGGTGGACGTCATGGTCCTTGATGTTAGTTCAGGTGCTGCATGTTTTGAGTTGATGGGGGAAACCGGAGCCCAGAGGAAACCCATCCAGACACGGGGAGAACATGCAAACTCCACACAGAAAGGCCCGGGCGACCCGGGGATCGAACCTGGAACCTTCTTGCTGTGAGGCATGAGTGCTAGCCACTAAGAAACCGTGCCGCCTGAAAGGCGAGTTATAGTAATAAGAACAGAACAGAAATCCACTGAATTCTTCATCCTCGGTGTCACTTCTGAGCAACTCCACCAACTCCAGCTAAATCCAGCTTTCAGCCCACAATTTGTATTCTTTTATTTTCTTCATTGCAGTTTGAGTTTCCTCTGCCTCTCGCTCACTCTGAACTTTCTTCCTGTTGCTTGATTGCTGTTTTCAGCTGCAGATTTCACTACTTGCAGCTTGTAATCTGCAGAATATGATTAACAGTATCTCTGTGTGATAAAATAAGTTATGATGCTGAATGAACATTATTTAGTGGGATACGATTTAATGACCTGTATGCATTAAAGAGAGTGCCCTCTGTCAGTGTGAAAATAACAAACATGTGAAATGATATATTTTAATACATAAGTCACACCTGAGTACGAATACGGTATACAGAAACGCCATGCAAAACTGTACATCACAAGTTCACAAACCTGATGTGATGTACAGTAGTAGATTATAGTATTTGCTGGATGCGCGCTGATTGTGTTGTGATGGTCCTCTGAAGGAGGAGTGATTTAGCGCGGAGAGCAATCTAAGGGTGCACTCGGAGCATCAAAAACGAACGTAAAACTTATAAAACATGTGAATACGGTGTTTTCGGCGAATAAAACATTCTCAAAACAATAAAAGGTAACATGGTGACCTATGTTACGTGTAGCAGTTAATACCCCAGGTTATACAATAAACGTACATTTACTATAAAACACATAATTTCCCCTGACTACAGCACGCAATTTGTACATTTTCCATAAAAGCGCACCGTCCCTAAGAGCAGGTGGTCCATTTCTCTACACTCTGATAACCTTTTCTTTCACTGACCCCGCACTGTTTACACTAAGTCCCTAAAAGCGGCGTAATGGACCCAAATAGCTGCGTCCATTTTGGTTTGAGCGCCACGAATAGTCGCCCGGGACGTGTAAATAAACAGAAAATCAGAAGGAGATTGCGCACAGTGACTTTCGCATACCACAAATCAGACTTCGTTAAGGCTGCGTGGAAATGTATAGAAATGTAGCGTTTCCCATAGAAAAATAAGCCGTAATTTACATGATGAGAGTTGCCGTGTTAGGAACAGCATGGGAAAAATACAGCGTGTAACCCGGTACTCCCCAAGTTGCACAAAACTATCAGCAGATCAAATAAAGAATTCATAATAGACTGTTCATTCTCATCGCTGAAGTTCTGTAAGTTGGTTTAGCCTTTTATAGTCTTTGTCAAGAATTAGGCCTCTGCATTTGACCCTTGTCCTTTAAGACACAAAATTGACTCTTGTGAGGTTTGAGCCATGCTAGAATCCAATCCAATCCACTTTATTTCTAAAGAATTTCCAAAGTGCTGCACAATATAAATAAAACATATCCAATAGAAATAAAAATAAAGCTCTATTTGCCTCCACAAGTCCTCGTAAAAACAGTAAACGTAGTCAAATAAAAAAATAAGAGCAAGAATATACATAAAGTAATTAAAAGGTAAAATAAAACTCAGTGTTATTTGATTTAATTGATTTATTTCGGTCCCATATTCTGACTTTATTCCATATACACATTACACATATACACATATAACATATACAGACCGAAAAGGTGTCGGCTGAAGCTTATTACGCCTTTACCCCTTATTCCTCATTGCATCATCTTGGCACCAGTTCATAAATACAGCAAACAAATTAGGAACAAACAAATTAGTGACAGTATAGCAGAGACTACAGCACAAACCAAGTCTCATCATTCATGTATCTGCTCAGAGTTAAACATTTAAATTGCTTTTTAAAGTGGAAGAGAGTTATGCACAGTTTTAAATCTTCTGTACAGTTCACAGTTCCAGTTGTTAAAAGCCAGAGAGTAAAAGTGGGTCTTAAGATGAGACTTAAAACGCTCCACTGTGGGGGCTGTTCAGGAAACGCCCCGTCCCCCCTCGTTTTAAGGCTCGTCTTGGCCACCACGAGCTGGAGCCGGAGCCCTCGGACCTCAGAGGGCAGCGTGGATGTAAATTTGGAGAAGGTCCAAGACGTATCGTGGGGCCAGTCCATTCAAAGCTTTAAAAACAGACAATAAAATCTTAAAATCAACTCTGAAACAAACTGGAAGCCAATACAACGACACTAAGATCGGGGTAATTTTGTGACCTCAATAACAGACCTGGAGTTGTGTTTTGTTTCATTCACACATGTTTGAGTAATGCTGGTTTATTAGTCTGTCTACATCTCCAAAGCTCAAAATGCTCTGCTCCACCTCATGATGTCATGAAGAAGTAGTTTTGTAGAAGCTGACAGCTCTTTTTTACCAGTAGTTCAGCAGAGATGGAAGGTGTGTGGAGTTTAAAACACCTTAGCTGGAGGATTTGACCTGTTGTACATCTTCTGGGTAAGTTAGGTTTTTCTTGTTTTTTTTTGTTTTGTTTTTTTGGTCAGTTTACGTAATCATTAATCATATTACAATGATTTAACACAGAAATTATGCATTTGAACACTTATTTTGCAAACCCCTATAAACATATAGAAGACGGTGGAACTATATACAGAAA